>CM035771.1:5905000-6327500 GCA_020466155.1 Pachypeltis micranthus | reverse complement strand
TGAAAATAACTGAAGAGGTGGACTTTCCGTAGGTAACAAATGGACTGGAGGACGAAGGTGAATGGGGCAACAATGACTTTCCATTACAGCCAGCATGGACATTTTGAGGGCAAAGACCCAACTTATTCGGCCTGCCGAACAGTGGCCATTCCTTGACACCCTGAACGAATGAATACATCGACCCCGCCTTACAGAAACTGAGAGAGAGAGGATATTTTACACACTTTATGGTTCATCTAAACGCTCTTCTTGACTCTTTGAGTAGATTTCAGAATGGTCACTCATTAAACCCTGTCCGTCATCAGCTCACACCGGCAGGAACTGAATGCTGGTCATTTAGGATGACATAGAATGTACTGAATAAGTGGCGAGAACACTTTAAGAAACAAAAAGTGAATTTATTAAGATTGTCGCCCCCGATGCTAAATTCCCTTGTTTTCCTCCACAGGGACGGATTGGAAGCAGCTGCAGGTACAGAACGGCCATGCTGAGACATTACATTCCCCCAGGTTTCCACATCTCATTGGGCTCTTTATAAACAGAAATATGGCCTTTCATCAACCCTCACAAATCCAGGAAGCGCTAGCTCAGGGCAGGAAGTGGTGCATTACTCTGCCGAGCTTGACGCTGCTTTACGTCCTGCCAGCGGCTCCATTCAAGGGGTGAGAACAAGAAAATACAAGATAAGGATGGTATCGCAAAGCCCCAGGGCCTCACCTGACCATGGCGAACGACGAAATGCCAGTGAGGACATGCCTAGAAAGAAACTGTTGATCTCGAAAGCACCGAAGGACGAGTTCTGCGCCAGCGATAATGAGATAACGCCGCAATGAACCAGAAGGCCCGATGGAGGCGAGAAATGAACAGAGCAGGGAGAACGTACGCGCCGTAGTCGAAGTATTTTTCAAAGCGGGGCGACGAAGACGCGACCAGGTTATTTTGCTCCCTTGCCATCTTGATTGGTCCCGCTTGTTTCTGATCTAATCACTGCTCTGGGGGCTCCAGCCTGTCTCTGTAGGCATTTCCACACAATAGCGAGAAGGTGGAAGAATTTTTCCCTCCCTTTTTCTTCTACTCTCAATTTTTTTTTCTCCTTTCCAAGCTCTTCTTTTTCTTTTGAAGAGCTATGAACCTGCGAGGACTTATAAAAATGATCTTAACAACTCTCCTTTCTCCTCCTCCTTCCACCAAGCAAGTGCCAACTGTTCACTCTCATTTCACAAACCTGGAGCCACTGGGTTGCTTGTCAGCTTATTGGCCTGATCCCATTGAAATGCCTGGGGTCGTCTAACGCCTGTCAAGCAAGGCACGGTTCAAGCAACCATCAGTAGCACACATAAAGCAGTCTGTTCTTAAATAGAAAATCTACTGATACGGATGACACCTATCCAGTGTAAGCATAACCTTAGTGTCATTCTAAGTAATAAGACTGACTATGAGAGAGAGGCAGCACAGAGAGACAAACACAGGGAAAGTAAAAACTAGAGCTGATTAGTTGGTATTAAAACTAATGTCGTGATCATGACAGGTAGAAACGAGAGTGCTCACTTCCACGAGTGACTGGAACTTAAGTCTCTGAACCACACAAAGGGGGTTGTAGCCTGCTGAACGAATCAGCTCAACCCCAAGAGCCGGCCATATCCTTCACTTTCAACTCTGGGCTCTCTACAACCCATTGTTTGTGAAGAAAACTGCTAAAAGCTTCGGATTACATTGCAAGACTGCTGTCCGAATTTTAATCGTACAGGTGAGTGGTAGGCAGTCTGACATCATTCATTGCGACTTCCTCCGTCTTACGCCGAAGTCATTGGCACCAACACAAAGCCTTGATGCGTTGAAACAGTTTGTTGGCTGTGAGGACTACTTGCACCCCTTCCACAAGACAAAGAGTTTATTGTAAATTACGTCATCGCAGTAAGACCAGAAATTGGTCCGCGCGCTATCACTTCGTGTCGTCTGTGGCTACTGGAGACTTTATCATCCGCGCTATCACTCCTCCTGGCGCGTGCTGCTTCTTAGGCGACAAAAGCGAGGACGCTAGTGATGCTTCAGGTTATTCTTCTGTTCCCTAGAAGCGATATGACCCACCTATTCTATGAGTAGTTATAGATATCCCCCCCCCCTAATCCTAAATAATGTCGTAAAACAAGATTTGCCGTTAAGGTAGGCAGCATTCTTTTACTTCTCTCAATAACAATTTGTTTGCTACATGGTGGAATCTAGTTCCAGAATAATGTTGAATGGCCCCAGGATTCCAGGCCACTGTAGCGGTTCTCTGTATTATTAATCGCGGTGATCCCGACGAACCGCATGATGGTACACAGTTGTGAGCATTCGACCCATTCAATCCTGCTATCTCGACTTTGAGAAGGAAGCAGGGCCCTGCAAGTAGGACGACTGAACCACTCGATCTGGCGAAGCTTCAAGCATCAGCTTCACCCCGTCTAGCACTCGAGTTTCAACCAGGACGACACTCCAAGAGCCTTATGACTTCAATTATTGGCCGTTTTCGAGTCGAAGGACCGCCTCTCATTTCGAGTATTATACCGGAGGAGAGCCATAAAGACAATTACTGGACTCTGTGCGCTCGGGAGGAAGCCACAGCCCATTATTAATTTCATAACTCAGGTTCCACCAACGGATCGCCATCACTCATTTCGAGATCGCTTCTCGTCGGGTCAGCCTCTTGGGACAATTAGAGATTCCTCAGTCTCCCTCAATAACTCTCCCAAGCGCCAATAGCTGCATTCCCCGGACCTCCTCGTCCATACCCCCTACTCCTCCCCCTCTCAACCGAAACGCCACTTGCCATCAATTACTCGAATGGTTTCTAGATTTTCGAACCCTTCGTTAACATGTTAGCACGTCCGTCGTCGGCGTCGTGAGCCGCGTCTCCAATCGCCTCATGAGGAGCAACGCTAGATGAAAATTATTGACGGGACGAGACAGGCGGAGACAAAACTCCCTACCACTTTGATTCAATTTCTTAACACATCTGAGCGGAACGTGTAGTCGTATAAAAATCATTTCACTTTTAGGAAACATTATCCCTGAAATCGTTAAATTGTACACAAACCGACAAGATCAAATGCGAATGTACGATTTCATAAATTGTAGAAATACACTTTCCAGCAATTATTACACAACTTTCTATTTCTTAAGCAATTCCCAAGTACATTTTGTACTACTATCGTATGAGAACGGTTGAAAATGTGACGAGAGCGAAAGGCCTATTGTGCCGAAAAGAACTGGTTGGTTAGATGGTCGTAAGAGGTTCACGGGGGAGAATCGTCTGGAACACAATATTTACAGGTTGAAACCTTGATGTACGTTCTCCAGCAATCAGCAGTGTCCCCAACGAGCCCGAGTAGCCCAAAGCGACTTGCCACCTCAGAAGGCGCCCAAACATGACGGGTTTTGTCCCACCAGAGACAAAAACTAGCGCGGTCTCTCGCGTTAATTATTCCAGTGATTTATCGCGACGGTGGCCCGGTTTTACCTCATTTTCCTTCCGAAAGAAGAAAGAGACGGCCTCGATAGAGCGAAGCGGAAAACTCAAAATGTTCCAGCGGGTCCGACAACTCCGATGAGACAAGCGAGAGAGTGATTAGAGAGCAATTAATCCTTTTCCAGGAGTTTTCGGGTCATTAAATCATTAAAGCATTAGCGACAAAGACACGGTCGGGTGAAGCTCAGAGCTCCAGTGATTGTCTGAGACGAAAAGAAAAGGACTGACGGGGAGGGCCTGGTATGACCTTTGTCGCCGAACAATAAAAAAGACAAAGTGTTTTCTTGAGTAATCACCGCCCAATGCTGGAGGTCTCTTTTGAAGAAAAAAAAAACGAAAAAGAAAAATCCTGCATCGATGTCTCATTATTTATTTAGCAACCAAAGCGCCAAATGCACGAAGCGGAATTTTTCGAAATCGTGCGCTTCCCATTTTCCAATGACACGTTTGATCTACAGTTCTGACTTTTGGCCAGCTATTGTGAAACAGCATAAACATACACAGAACGGGAAAGACGCAGAATAAACCAGACAACGCGTACTGTGAAACTGGATACACTGGTAGTCCAGGAATGAACTCCAAAATGACGAGGACATTTGATGGAGAGATGGAAGTAAGTGAAACGGCGGTGGTTGGAATTTCAACATTTCGGGGATTTCTAGTAATCGTCACACGAGCGTTAATTAACTACCACTAGTTCCTTGGGCTACCACCATATTTCATTGAGAATGTCAGTTTTGAGTGGAATTTATAAGAAAATATCAGATGCGCCACATCACGCATTCACTGAAGTTCATGAAGTTCATTTGAACGAGGTAAAACACCGCCGCAAGTGGCAGAAACCGGTAGAACCTTCAGTTCCGTAATGTATTGCACTGCTGGTGCTCATGCTCTGGCCATAATTAAGCACTTCGTGCACAGAGAATCAATGAGGCTATTCCCACAATTTTTTTTGTTGAGAAGGGTAATAGTCACTTTTCCAGAGACACGCGTACAAATTTTAGAAAAGGGTGATAAGTGAAACGGCAGTGGTTGAAATTCCGTAATTTCTGGAGGAGCCCCTGTATATCTAATGAACGTTATTAAAAACTTTTCGTGTAGTTACTTGATTGAATTGACACTGGAATTTATCTGAAGATTCTAATAATATTTGAGCAGAGTTCATGAGGAAAAAACTGCGCTAAAACAGATTTTCGTCGAAATGTTTGGTACTTTATTGTGCTGCGCTCGTCATCATCCCACGAATGAGAAATTGATGGTATCGAGCTATTTATATGAGAAATTGAATCACATTCGCATGAGCCGTTATGATTGGTGTGATAACTATGTTTTGGGCGAATGTTGCTCATACCCTTATTCTTGAGTTCTATGGTGACCTGCGGGTATATATCAAGTTTGAGCCGATTTATGCCAGCCGTATCCTCTCAATTACGTTCACACGCACAAACCATTATTCCGAATAACGTTTTTGGAACTCAGTAGGGCTAATAATGTAATGATCTGGGAAGAACTCGACTTTTTTTTCAGCCGATTACGTCACTTTCCTTTCTACTCTGTGGAGCCAAGGTAAAATATCTGGTGCGTTGCGACACACAACTTTCCTTAGCTCTACGTCAATTCAATTTTTATACAAAAATGAATCAATTCATTTATCACTCAGTACATTTGAACTTGGTCAAACAACACTTCACAGCAGCAGGAAGCGGTAGCGCTTACAGTTCCGGAATTTATTGTGCTACTCGTACTCATTCCCGGACCATTATTGAGCAAATTAATGAGGCTGTAAACACGTTTTTTGTGAAAAAGGATAATAATTACTTTTGCAGAGTTATTGGGTAAAAATGTTTAGAACTGGTAGTAAGCGAAACGGCAGTAGTTGAAATTCAGGAATTTCTGGAGTGAGCCCCATGAATCTCATGAGCGTTTTTAAAAACTCACCCTATAGGTATTGGATTGGACTGCTACACCAATGTTTTTAAACTAACATTTCAGCAGAGTTTATAAGGCAAAAACCGCGCTAAAAAACGATTGTCGTCGAAAATGTTGATAATTTATTGTGCTGTTCTCGTCATTTGTGCACGAAGGAGTCTTATGGTGTAATTGCTTTATTGAGAGCTATCAATATAAAAATTTAATCAAAATAGTTAGAGCCATTTTTGGGGAAAAAATATTTGGTGTTTTGATCACTATGATAACTATAGTTAACTTTCGGTGGATTTCGTTCATACCCTTATTTTGGCGTCAAATGGTAACCTCCGATCTAGATATCAAGTTTGAGCTGATTTGGTAAGGTCGTTTTCTCTAAAAATCGTTCACACACACACAGACCATTTTTCCCAAATAGTGTTATTCGAACTCAGGAGGGTCTGAAACGTAAAGATCTGAAGAGAACTCAATTTTTGTTTTCAGCCGATTACGTAACTTTCTTCTCTACTTTGTAGAGCCAAGTAGAGTAAAGAGATGCACACACGAAAGAGACCTGTGTAAAAGCGGAAGTGAAGAATGCCATTGGGAACGGCTATGGCTGGGATGGTTAGACTGGCTTCACATTTTGTCGTGAAGCTGTTTCGCACTACATTTCTCTGCGACCTGACTTGACCACAATTTTTATACCTGAGTCTTTCGCCGTCCCCACCACGACTTACTTCGAAGTCTCATTTCCGTTGTCGAGGTGTACAACAACTTCATCAAAGTTTCCTGTGTCCGTCGTCTCTGGCCACTCACATACCGAAGGGGAAAGTCACAAGGTGAGGACGGGGTCGATATGGCTATGATAATGGAGGCCAGTGGTTTGAGGATGGGAAAAGTGCCGAAAAAAAGGAAAATAGCAATAATACGGGTGTTGGTGAAATCGGAACAGGCACGGAACCCAACAGCTACAGACCGATAACCCTGCTGTCCATGGAGGGGAAGCCGTTGGAAAAGATGATAGTGCAGGAGGAAATCGTTCACACACACAGACCATTTTCCCAAATAGTGTTTTTCGGACTCAGTAGGGTCTGAAACGTAATGATCTGAAGAAAACTCAAAATCTTTTCTTCAGCCGATTACGTAACTTTCCTTTCTACTTCGTAGAGCCATGGAAAGTATAAAATAAACTTCGAAATTTGTAGTGAATTTTGCTGCTTTCGACGTTTTCCCTCGTATGAGACTTTCATGGTGCTGCCTAGTTATTTGGAGCTGTCTGTACAAAACGTTAAATCAAAAACTTCTCTGCTTTTTTAAGGGAGAAAATATTCGAGGTTTTGATCACTATGAGAACTATAGTTAGTTCAAAGCCGATTTTTCTCATATTCTTATTTTGGCGAAAACTTGAGCCGATTCGTTTTAGCCCTTCTTTAGTCTCAATCGCGTTTACATACACGCACTATTTTGCTAAATGGCCTTGGGACGTGAAGATCCGAGATAACTCAACTTTTATTCACCTGATTAGTTCCTTTTTCGTTGGGCTAAGGAAAGTGACAATGACGTTAGTGCCGCGGGTCACAATATTTCCACGGAAATATTTATTTTCGACACAATAGAACAGTAGTAGTTATTTTTAAATTAGTTATTCTTTTCTCTAAGATTTCCTATGTATGTTCTATATTAACATTAACTGTTTTCAATATTTTGTATGTAATTCTGTGGTGTACCTAATAGCATTATGAAGTTAAACTCCTCCACCAAGCACGAGGTTTTTTCACATGGGAGAGTAGCATTCAAATGTGTGGAAATTGTGGTGACCAAAATAAGTTGACGCGCGTCCTTTACCTTCAACTGAACGCTTATTTATTATGGCAATTTGAACGACAATTCAACGGACTCAACTTACAACGCTTAGTTTTCTTTCAATCAGACGCGACTACCACATAACTCGTGACTACGCGACAGACAAACACGGACCAGCCATCTCGGCTCCAACTTCTTCTTCTTCACGGGTTACCTCTCTGCAAGAGGATGGCAGTATATCTACATTCCACAAATGTATAGAAATGTATTTAGAGAAATTCGGACTCCCCCATTTCGCCTCGTTTCACTCTCCCACCCGATTGATGGGAACCGTTTGCAATTTTGTTTTCGCGCTTTGAAAGAATAACGCACAGAACGCTAAAAGAACGGCTCCTTGGGAAGTGAAAGGCTTCCAAAAAGGGGCCTAATTGAGTTTTTGTGGTTCAGTAGACCTGATCAAAACCTTTTCCTATTGCTTTGCGTAGAGGATGGTGGGTGTGGCTGTTCACATTTTAGGTGGGCTCGTGCATAAATGATTAACTAGCGAGAAGTTTATTTATTCGTTACAGAAAGGAAACAGTTCAATCGTTTTACCATTTTTCCATCGCATATCCCGTTTCTCATTCCTCCGGGCGATCATCACCGCTCGAAGAAAATCAACATCGTCATTTTTCAATTCAACTAAAGGCACGTCACTGACCCTGAACCATCTTTTGGGTGCACTCAACACGAAGTGCCTCAGAAGTTACCAAATCAAGAGGAAGGACCAAGGACCACGTGGAGGAGGTAGAACGACGCTCCAACTTTGATATCACCTAATAATAACCATCTCAGGAGGGCATAGCTTACGTCGAACGACCATAGGTAAAACGGGCGATGTAGGGGTAAATTAGATTGATCCTGATCAAAGTATGAGATGATTGCTATCAAAGCGCTAAGAACAACACGAAAAACACCGAACGGCCTTCGTGTGACTCTATCGTGTTTTCGTGAAAGCAATTTCGCTGATAATTGCCAGCGGAGAACGTTTGTCCAGAGTTAAATATCGCAAGGCGGCTCGTGATAGTGCAAATCGCTCACGATCCGATCGTCCTCAATCGCTGTGAGTCATCTTCCCGCTTATTAAGATGGAATCCTCCCCATTTACATCAATTACGATTGGTGACGGCGTTTACAAACTGAGGATCCATTGAATTCGTAATGAACCGTCTGATTTTTTGATTAATGTCGGGCGGAAAGTATTAGTGGGCCGTATGGGCTGGGAATGGAGGGATGGGAGTTGAGTAGAAAGAAAATGAGGAGTGCAGGACGTGGTAGGAGGGGAGAGGGGGGATGTAATGATTTGAGACAACGGACGTTTCATACGGGACGAGCCATTGTTGCGAAAGTCTGAGCTGGAAATGAGCCGTGCGAGATGAGATCCGAGAGGTTTGGTTTTGAAGTGTGACTTACCTTACGGCTCATTACTGGAGGTCTCTCCCAGAGCTCCAGGGTGGGTCCCACTTGAAGGCCCCTCGAGGCAATTAATATATTCAAATGAAGCTGCCCGCTTAATTACTCGCCGTTAAAGGTCAAATCAACACTGAGAAGTGTTAACGATCGGTTGAGAGGGTCGTTGTAGTGGAGCTGTTCGCGAGAGAAAGCGGTGAGAGGCTGTTTATTCGAAACGTTTTTCTCATTTGGCGACTGTGAACGTCACCGTGGATCTGGCGGGAGTACTAAAATGCAGGAAGTACAGGACGTGGAGACCCTTTCGAAGAAAAGAAGTGAAGTCGCTGCTCCAACCATTCCGACCGTTCCATTCGATCCAGTATTGAAGAACACCTAGAAAACGACACTTTTCGGCCCATAATGGGAGAAGCTCCACTTATCCACTGGGCACTCGATCACCAAGTCGACGGGTAACTGGGCAGTGATCACTCGAAGTCCTTCAGTGAATGCTGACTCGTAGGCCACGGTGATCCACAATTTGATTGACAGTGGGTTTGCTGCCGTAAGTGGCCATGCACATGAGGATAGTGTCACGGTAACACATCCCAATTGGCCTTCCTAATTACGTTCCTTGCGACACACTGGAGGTGTTGGCTCAAACACCACTTCTCACCTAACTTGACTCCTGACAACTCGACTTGCTTCTCAAGAAGAAACCTGTGGCCGCCAAAACGTATTGACGGTTGAAACTTCCTGTCCCACCTTCAGATGTGTCGCATCTAAACTGAACGAAAACCAGATTCAATTAGTACGTAATGTGATAAAGAAATGTTGCGTGATGCGTCGAACCAAACAATCATTTACGGGATCGCAACAAGTTTCTTATGCTTTGAATTGCGGAATGTAAAATCCATGAACGAGTGGACGTGACGACGTATTTAAACACTGTCGATTTTGCTGCACGTGTTGGAGCTGTAGAATAAAAGATTTCTCGGAACCACTCGAAGTCCAGTGCAGTGATGATGACGTCTTGCCAGCACCTAGACGCGTCTGGAGTGACGGTGTCAACGCTCCGCTCGGGGTCCAACGGGTTGTTGCCCCAACGACGCGATCTCGTTATTTACCTGTCTACTAATTGAATCGATCCTTCGACGCTCGTCGATTCGATTCGACAAAAATATTGGCCGAACAGTTAAAGCTAATTTAACGAGGAATTTCCGAGGGCAGAGCCCGTTGGAAGCGTCGGGAGATGGACACTCGCCAGGCAAACCTCGCAATAACCCGACGACGAAACACGTAGCTTTTCCGCCGCGTCGATCGTAAAAAGACTCGTAAAAATTTCAACTCGCTTCATCGCTGTATCGACTCGAAATGAGACAAGACGAATTCAAGTAAATCAGCCGCATTCCTCGGAGGGAAACGAGGTGCTCGAAATGCTGCCCTGCGTCAGGCGGGGGACAAGAGCTCTGCCCTTAAAAGGCTCCGAGGTTTCTCGAAAACGCGCGAACGCGGTGGGAAGAGGAGATCCGAGGGAATGGAAGAGACGGAGAACGAGGGGAAAGAGGAAAAGGAGAAGGAGAAGACATTGGAAGAGATTAGCTGCGGCGCAATCAAAGCTCGAGGAACAAGAAAACGAAAAACCAGACTAAGAGGACGACGACGAGGATTCATAAGGACCATCACAAGACCGGCTTGAGGACCTTCTCTGAAGTGAGGTAATCTACAGGATCCGGACATCGTTGGACCTCAAGGCGACACACAGTTTGCATATTTTAACAATTAGCGTCTTCCCCTGAGCCTCTTAACGCCACAAGAAGAAGAACAAGACGAAGAAGAAGCGAGTGACAAAGTGAGGCGATAAAGGAAGGAACATGGAGAAGGTAGATCACACCACACCTTCGCTTCATCGTCCACGACCCCTCACACCTAATGAACATCGTACGACTGATACCAGCGACGGCGAAAGTCAAAAAGTCAACGTGTCTTCACTTCTTCCACCGAGTGGCAACGAACCCTCAACCAACACTCAACTTCATTACGATCTTACGGTATTGCAAGGTATATCACGGACAGATTGAACCAGCTAATGCGCCGATTATTGAAAACGTACTTTAGCGGACAAGCTCTGTTTCTTAGACGTTGAAATACGTAAGTTATTTAGTCCGCAAACGTGAGACGATGGCTCAGCACGTGTGATGTGATGTGGAGTTAGGACTTGGGCGCTTAGATCTATAAGTGTAACTGGCAGCTGCTGATTTGAATTGTATTAAGTTTCAACCTCCTTCAGCTGCCTTATGTGCCCAATTCCTGAGCAAGATAGCATTTTCTAACTGCAAACTGTTGATCAGGGGGTAGGTGATCAGTAAAGATTAGAAAATGAGAGAGAATGATTTTTACAAGGACTTCAGCTAGAAATAATAGCAGACAGATTGGTCAATAAGAAGATATTTCGTCTTTTGGTTTACTGACCTTCTCTTTACATAGATATTGAAGGGTCCCACCCTATCCTAATGGGGTGACAAGCTAGGCTACTTCTGGCCTCCTGGCTCGTTGGTGCGAGGGGGAGGGGGTGATCTTCAATACCAGCCCTTACCTAGATGATGCAGGGACTCCTAAAGGTGTGTGGAAGGAAGGGGTGTGCAAAGTCTGGGTTGGTGTCCTCAAGGAAGGGAGAAAGCAGGGGGTGTGGGTTGGGTTCGGTCGGCCACAGTAGGGGGAGTCCACGACTCTAGCCTCAGCCACAGAGCCGCCCTTGCATGGGCAAAAATGGCAAACCGGCGCCTGCCAGACCCACTAGAGAAGAGCTTGGAGGCACTTTCGAGGGGGGAATGCATGCGCAGACCCGCATATGTTTGTAGAGGGGGCACAGGAACGGTGTGATGCGTCCTCGCCAATCTCCCCCTCACATGGGCAGAAGTCGAAGATTAATAAACCAAAAGGGCAGTGAAGAACAGGAACTGATTAAAAGCGCCATGCCCAGAGAGCTACTCTGCCATCCCCCCATTCCCAGGCAGTCCTAGACTGAGGGGATGATGGCGTGCAGGTGGCGTGTGGTGGATCCTTCGTCTCACCATTCCTGCCATGCATCAAGCATCCTTCGTGTCGCAAGCTCAAGCCAGCGCTCAGTCGATCCCTCCAGTTGAAGCACAGGTATCAGCCATTCTAGGGTGCACCTGCTGTTCCGGACCGGTGGGGGGTGGGGATCCTGGACCTCAGGGCTGTATGGTCCAAGTCGAGGGCCAGGGGGGGGGGGGGAGGGTGCAAGATGGCCAGGAGGTCGTCCCTTTGCATGTTGTGAGCCTTGCGCCGATCGTGCTCCAAGGGAGCGACTCACCAGGCTGCTGCAGCATATTGCACGATTGGCCGGAATACGGCCTTGTAATAGAGGACACGGGCGAATGGGGAAGCCTGCAAAGGGAGGAAGCCTTGACAGTAGCGGAGGCCAACTTCCACCAACACCGCCAGCCGAACCGTCATAGCAGTATCCATGAAGGAGGCAACTGTAGCACGACTACCAGCAGAACAGAAAGAGGGCTGACCCTTGAAAGATGGCAAAACGTAACACAGAAGGGACGGAGGGCCAGGCAGCTAATTCCAGCACATGGTCTTAGGCTTAATCGTCTTCTGCTATTCCAGCTCAGAGGCCATGCAGCTTTTAGGGCGTGCCTGCACCGAGTTGGTGAAGCAGCAAGCCCGCCTGTGTACCGCCATGTGTGTCTGATGGTGCATTGCTCAATTTACCCAGGCAGTGCTCGGTGTTGTGCTACTACTTCTGTCTCTCAAATACTGCTCTAACAGTTGTATGAACAGCGCGTGTGTTGATCCATATCCATATGATAATTACGATAATTCGAAATTGGCATTCGCGAGAAATTAATGAGAGCAACGCAATAAATTATGAAATATGTCGATGAACATTTTAATCCAGATTTTTCTCGGTAGTGTAATAAGCTACCTTGAAGTTTAACTCGCTCGTAAGGTAATTAGGAGCAACCGGATAAATTCCGGAATGTGAACTACGACTAACCTTCACCCCGCATCACCAGAACATGAAACTCTCCAAGAAAAATCACGTTGACCGTCCCGTTAGTTACCCCCACGCTGATTGCTCGATAGAGGTCGTGACATAAGTAGGAGCAACATAATAAATTCCGGAACGTCAAGCGGAAACGTTCCGCTCCAACAAATTCGCATAAACGGAGTGAAAAAAATATCGGATTAGTCGTTAAAGCGGTAGAAATCTCTGAATGTACCACGATCTGAGGAATGTTGAAAGTCATGGAAGGCCGTGGACGAACATGAGTTACGTTCAAGCGTTTTTAAATTGAAAATTAAAATAAAATCATAACTCAAGGCAAATGATGCTTTTTTACGACTCAAGGGCCCAGCTCAACAATTTATTACAAAAAAAAACCATTTTTCGTACAAAACAACTTCGGATGGGTTATGTTAGACACAGTCCAACCTCGCACTCCTGTTTCGTGGCAGATTGCTGCCTCTCCACGTTCTCACTCTCTATGCATTTGGGTTTCGGTATCAATCACCCACGCCAAGTCCCTAGAACGCAAAATTGTCGATTGCAGGGTGATTGCTGGGAGTCTCGACTTCTTTCGATCTAGCTCTTTACTTTCTTTGGCTCCACGAAGTAGAGAGGAAAGTTAAGTAATCGACAGAAAGAATAAAACTGAGTTCCCTTCAGATCTTCACGTTACAGTACTAAATCCGAAAAACACAATTTGAAAGAATTATTTGTGCGTCTGAGAGAAAACTGGTGGTTCACTGAATCAGCTCAAACTTGATATCTAGCCAACAGGTTACTATTAGCCGGCAAAATCGTGGTACGAGCTCACGATCCACCCGAAACTAACGATTGTCATGGTGAACAAAACACTAAATATTTGTTTTCTCAAAAGATGCTATAACAATTGTGATTAGACATATTATAAAAACCAGCTCTAAATGACAAAATAATACCACGGAATTCTCCTTTGTGGGGAAATTACGAGAGCTGCACAATAAATTACCCAACATTTCGACGGAAATTGATTTTAGCGCAGTTTTTTCCTTAAACTCTGCTCAAATGTTGCGGCAATTTTCAAAAAGATGGACGTGGAAGTCCAATTATGTGCCTATGCAATAATAGTTCGATAACGCTTTAAAGGTTTATAGGGGGTAGTCCAGAAACTGTGGAATTTCCCCCTCCTACCGTTCCAATGAGCATAATCCTACTTGAAAACATCCTCTGTACAGCATAATCAATCTTCTGTCAACCACTTGCTCAGTGGTCAGGGCGTGAGTGGGAGCAGAGCAATAAATTCCGGAGCTGTAATTTATGCGAGTGGTGTTTTACTAAATTTAAATGAACTGCGTGAAATGTACAATGAGTTAGTAGAAAAACCCACGAACTTCGGCGAATTTATGTGGAGCTAAGGAAAGTCGTGTGATGTGGCGCACCTGATATTTTGTAATAAAAAAAGATTACATCGATTTTGCTAACAATTTTTGCGTAGACCAAGAATCCCTCATCTCAAATCTCCCACCCTGGGCCAGGACGTGGTAGGGAGTTTGCTCATCTGTGACACACTCGCACTGAGGGGTGTCGACTATGCCCCTAACATGCACGTGTTTGTTCATTTTACAGTGCCTCATGATGATCCCCACTTAGGTCATTCCTTTCCATCATCAGAAGGTAACGTCTTATCTCGTGCGTTTGGCCTGAGCTGTTTGGGTTTGGAGGGCTTCAATCCCGCAGCATTCCAGACTGTCGGATGCATTCTCCTGGCATATCCACTCACAGCCCTCAAGTTAGCGACGGAGATGCCCCACAACGTGGAAGTGGGATGCTAACCACTCATTCCCAGAGATCCCTGTACGCCCAGGAATCCAATTTAGCATCGCAAGTTGTGTCCATAGCTTACACGTCAGGTTAGCTATTGGTGATTCCTGGACACTCTAACCGAAATTACTCTCTCTCTCTCTCTCTCTCTCTCTCTCTCTCTCTCTCTCTCTCTCTCTCTCTCTCACCACAACTCCCCCTTCCCACAATTCCGCTGGCACCAGAGGCTTAAAGACATGCGACTCGTATTTATTGGACACGATATGTAGTTAGTGGTATTGTTTTATTTAAAACCACACGACCACACCACCGCGTTTTAATCGTTGCAGCGATTTTCGTAAAAAGTAAACAAAACCCCATTCTTTTCTTAGTTTGTGTGTCACTATCAGTCACCCCCTTTCTTCCTCCTCACGGGGAACCGAGGGTGAAGTCGAAATAAACGAACTTCTTTTCAAAAACCGTTGCGGGTTTAATGGATGCTTTCCAAATGAAGACGGATAACCGGCACGTTGTCAAACCGGAGGACAAAAGCCGCTAAAAACGCAGTTTTCTCCGAGCTCCGGAACAAAGCGAGCGGCTGAAGGGATGAAAATCCCCTCTTTCCGGAGGAATTAAAACGAATCGGAAAAGGGCTGTTCGCCTCAAGTCCTCAGATGCCCCTCTCATTTGGAGAAAAATTGAGAAAAACGCCATTCTCACGTAAATTTCGAAGGGGTTTCTTGGCCGAAGATGAGCAGCTGGGTTTTCCCCGCTTTGCGAAAAAAAAGGGAGGGATCCAGAATTTTATTGTGAAAGACGGAGAAGAAGGGGCAGAAGGCTCCGGAGACTGGAAGGTGGCAGTGGCCGAACTGAGACTCAGCTGGAGCGTAACGGCTTTCAGTTTTAAGGCGAAAACCCGGGCCTTGGAGCTTTTGTTGTAAATTACCCATCGTCTTTCCATTGTAACGTGAAACCCCCAGGTTTGTCGAATTACCTACCGTAGAGAACCTATGGAAGTTTTTGAACAAAAACGTCAGGTCAAGAAGGTAAATCCCTTTCAATAAAATCGCTAGTAACAAACTGCAATAGGACGGCAGAACTATAGTTCGTTTTATTTCTCCTCACCCCCCACCATCGCTCCATTTCCTTACGACTCCGTTTTTACTATCTTCCTACAGCTCCCTTTTCAATCTGAAGCAACTGAGCTTAGTCAACTGTCCTCGCCGATTTCAAGGGCTGAACCAGTTTCTCACGAACACTATGACCCAGCTTTGAGACGGCTGAAGAATGCTGATGTCATCGCGTCTTGGAAGCAAGAGAAGTCCGAATGCCCCGGACCGTAACTGCCCTTCCGAAGAACGAGACGTCGCACTTTCCTAGTAGTTTCGAAAATTATTTGGCGCTCCGCAACGCACGGCTTGCTCACTCTCCAATTAATTCGACGATACGCCGTAGGCACAGGATTTGTTTGACGAATATGCAAGGACCCAAAATTAAATGAACGCTTCATGAATTGGAGTAGATGGATAGGCGTTCATGCTGTACGGTTGTGACACTGCACCGTACTGACGAACTTACTCTCCTCAAGCTATTCAGCTTAATGTTAATACTCAGAGCCCCACCCAAGCGAGAGAAGAAAACCTTCCACCGCGCCATCCAAAGAACGAAACTTGGCTACCGAAAATCGGAGCTCTGACAACCCTTAAGGCTTTAGGGACCAAAAGGTTCACCAAAGAAAAAGTGAATGTGAGTGCAGGTTTTAACTGCGATGCAATGGGACTCAGGCTGGTCCTGAAGCATCGAATGTTCGCTGGAAACCCTCCTTTCGAAGGTGTTTCCCAACGATCGCGGTAAGAGAACTAATCATGGGTCAGACATCCCATTATGGGCAATGGGCGATATAGTCAAGGCCCTAGCAACCTTAATGCCCTACAAATGTCCAGGGCCAGATGACATAGAAACCGATACGTTATGGAAGACTGAGCGTACCTTCTACTGTGTTCTGCTTAATTCATTTCACGACTGCTATAATGTCAGTCAATTCCCCACCTAGTGGAAATCTGTGCGTGTTGTCGCACTTCAAAAGGGACGACTTGAGTCAGTCAGACCCACGATCATGGAGACCACTGAAGGAAAGTACAAGTCATCGGTGAAATCCGTTATTTTTCCCTGCAGGCACAGGCTGAGTTCTCATCGATATCAGAGGAGCATTTGACAACCCATGATGGCCAGCGCTCTTCAATGAGCTGTTAGGTAGGTAAATCCCTCGCAACCTACACCTGTCGTCAGAGCTAAATGACAAATAGAACTTCTACGATCGAATTCAGTGCGGAGCACGATTAAGAGGGGTACTGACAGGGCTCAGTCTTCGAAGGTCTTCTCAGGACCTTCATGGAGCAATACGCCGTGGGCGATTCATGTACAATAGGTTCAACAAATTGAGGCTAAAACTCAGAGAGCGCTCAAGATCGTTATCCAATGATGGGAGCACGTCAAGGTGCTTGTAGGTGAGAAAAAACAATCCAGTTTATCGTCTAGCCAACCGTCAATACGTTTTAGATTCCACAGGCTCCTTCCTGGAAAGCAAGTCAAGTTAGTGGGCATCAATACAGGTTAGCGGGGCGGCACTTCAGCCAACAATTCCAGTCCCTCAAAGGCACTCACTACCATGGCCTCATAACGTGGGGCGAGTGTTACCTGGAACTATCTTCATCTACAAGGCCATTTAGTTAATCATGACTGGCTACTGCTCCGTTGTCTGGGGTATGCACCCTGCAGATCACCATACCAAAAGTGGTCCTAATGATCTTGGTTAAATGTTTGTACGGACATTAAATAACACGATACTGCATTTGGGCACTTTTGAAACCTGCGGAACAGACCGAGACGGCAGGCTCCACCCCTAGGAGCGTCACTACCACAAAGTTGATGTTGGAAGATTAACCAGGTGGGAGGCGGCAGTAAAGCAGTCACTGGTAGTCACAGGGTCGAGTTGGTGAATCTTGTACAGGCTATCGGACTGAGCGGACGTAACTGCAGAATATCTCTTATTATTTAAGGAAGGAGCTTTTTCGTACTGCTGACCCGAGTACCATACCTTCACAATCGCACCATACATCTTGAAAATGGCGAGAGCAGCACAATAAACTATCAAAAAGGTCATGGAATGAGTTAGCGCAATGTTTTCTTATAAATCCTGCTGATTCCAATGAACTACCGTCTTAATTATGACGGTCTTAAGGCTCATACGATAACTATAAACCACCCCAGGCATTCCAGAATTAAAACACCGCCGCTTCACTTTTCGCTAGTTAAGACATGGTGATATCAAGGCAGTAAGCACGACCCTCATTCAAAAAATCGCGTTGTCGGCGTAATAAATTGCCTTATGCACTGAAGCTGTGACTTATCTTATGCGAGGTATTTCAGGTCTCTTTCTTTCAGCTGCAGGTACACACACTAGACACGTTGCCGTCAGCAGGTACATCGCCTCCTCTCACGGCCTCAGCTTCCTCAGTTTGAACTTTGCTAATTGGCAAACCCGGACAGCAGCAACAGGCGATTCGGCGGATCCTCAGATTAATTTAGAAACCTTTCCCGAGCTGCCCCTTCCAGAGCTCGACCGTAAATTCTCCGATTCGGGCGGACTCCCTCCGAAGATGACACACAATTCCCGCCCGAGCTCCACCTTTCCAGACAAGTCAAACACGCGTGCCTGGAACACGCCATCGTAAACAACCACCTTCCACTTCGCCCATCCTCGCACCATCTTTGCCATCTCCGACAGTTAAAGACCCCCTTTTTACTGCCTCCCTTGAACCCGTGCAGCTCTAGTTGGAGACCATCACGGTTTTGTATTGTTTTTCCCTCCTCACACTAAACCGCTCACAAGTAATTCACACCTGAAGACGTTAAATCAAACCAAATGCGCGATTATTTGGAGGCCTGCGTTTTGTGCCTTGACGAAGGTACAAAAATATATTCGTAAGCAGATTCAATTGTCTGGAACGGTCAGCGGTGAGAAGGAGACCAGACCAAAACGTAGCACGCGGGATTTTGGAATTTTTATCAACAGCGGCTTGTTCAGTCACATGGCAACTGGCGACCGACCAATTTCTGAAACGAAAAGAACCAGACAAACCTCCAGTCCTCAAGTAGAACCTCAGCTTTGGTACATGCCAGGTGTGAATCCTGACTGAGAAAAACGTGACAAAAACTAACTGAAGGTGAGCACTCTTGAAATTCTGTACGTTAATTTTTATCGGTGATGGCGCCTCACAAGTAATTTTTAAGGGCGTGGAGCGCATTGACGATACGAAAAGGAGTCAAAATCGAATGGAAACTATATTATTGAGAATTGAATCGAAGTATACGGAGTTTTGGAAGACCAGCTCTTTTAATTCGCTGCAGCGACGCCCTTGGATTTTGTTCTCATGAAGGTAACTTGTTGAAATTGTTGCATTATTTGATCTGGGCAGGGCGTTTGATACTGTTACGGCCTTCGATTTATATAGTTAGATTGCAACGCCGGCATCGACGTAGGAGGCAGCCAGTTTCTTCAACTCCTCCCACTTAAAGCCCTCCGTCCCCGTCTGGATTGACATGCTCTGGAGAAAATGGGTGAAGTTTTTCTTTCAATAGGTTGACGAGTTGGAGGGAGACCTCCACCTTCGCATTTCTTAAAGCGGGAATCCGCCATGTTGTGATGCAACTCGGCTTCTCCAGTTGAATTGGGAATTAGTGACGCTCGTTTCCCGGATAATCACGTTCCTATTTCTACCCTCTCCCACTTTTGAGCCCTCATCCCATTCCACACCCACGCAATCTCTTCTCTGCTATGTGCCTCTCCCCCCTCCTACCGTGTCACTTTCTTTCCGAACTCCGAATGGATGTTCCTCGTGTGACCAAAAATTGATGCAGATGCGGCCCGTTGAATGTCAACAGCGCACGCTCGGTGTGAGGACCACGCGTATCAAACATTGCAACGTTGGTTCATTCATACAACTCCGTGAATTCAGGACACACTTAGTTGACCAACTTATCATGCGAGGGCCACAAACAACCGTCCCCTTCCTCACACCACCTCATCCAAAGGTTACCCTTGCCTATTGACGAAATAGTGATTACTGAGAGCTCGAGACTCAAGTGTAGGGACCCTACACAAAAGACTGGTATCGCCTACAAATAACGTTACTGTGCAGGGGAGTTCCAAGTTTGGTTCCTCCTAGGCAGTGCACGCAGTACCTCAAAGTCGTTACTCGATGCAATTGGTGGTCTACGCGAACCAAAGAGTAAGATGACACGGAAGAATTGTGACGTCCACGGATTTTACGATTTTATACAACTAATTCCTAAGAGGTGCTGACATGCCATCTCCCACTCTATCTTTCACACAGTGTCACATAGTCAATATTCGAAGCAGTTGCCCCATTTTGCATTCACTCCTGGGCAGTTATGGCACACTCATCCGCATCCCCTGAACAAACCACCTCGACAAGAGCCACATATAGAATCACCACACGGTAGAGTAGCAACGTTCACGTGCACAATCACTACGCATTATACTGAAGGACACTCAGTGAGATTACATATTTCAAAAAACACGCATCGGTGAAATACGACGAGTGCAATTTTTGTAAATGGAAAAGAACGCTGATCCTTCTCCACGAGATGGTTCGTTTTCCTCGATGTTGTGAAGTTTTTGAAGAGGATCCCGTATGTATACATAAAATCACCGCTGTGTGTGTGTGTGCGTACCAATCCGTGGATAAGTAAATTGGTTATCTAGTTTTCTTCTTCAGAAAATCCTCATTGGAAAACACCGTTTCTTTTGCGAGCAGTCACAGTTTTTGAGAAGCTATTGCTCACATTAATCTGTGATCGCCTTGATGAGTTGTCAGACTAGTTCTTTCATTTCAAACCAGCTCAAATTTGATATGGAACTATGATAGGAACGGTGCGTAAAGAAGGAATGCTTTTGGATCTGTCCTAGGCGAAGGAATGTTTTCAATGCTCATACTCGTACCATGGCCAGCTTCCCTGCTAACGTCATCTGGTTCAAGTTAGTAACTGTGAAAGGACAATCTTCATTCACATAAAATTATATCTGCTCACCTCAGCCGAGTAAGGTTTTAGGACAATTTCTAAGCTCACATTCGGACAAAACCTCCGATAGAACTCACTAATGGCAGGTCGGTGGGTCAATGTCTTAGACCGCTGAAAGAACATTATCCTTTAAATCAAACATCATGTCTCGAATTTAAAAATAAACCCCTTTCCGGACTGCTGTTTAATGATGGCACGGAGAGCTCTCCAGTTGATTTCTTTCATTTTGACCTCGCCAGACCAAAGGTCAGAAATTATGAAGGAACAATCTTCATTCATCTGTGCTGTCCTCAGCCGTCTGAAGTTTTAGGTCAATTTCTGCCCTTTTCAACCAGCGGAGTTCACATATGAACCATTCGTAGAACCCACAAATGTCGTCGTCTCCTGAAAGAACTTCTGTCTTCTTAATTAAACAGTCTCAAATTAAAAATAAAGCACTTTTGGGGCAGCTATTTAAAGGTGGGACAACCGGTTCGTGTTTCTGTCTCGCAGGCTCAGTTAGCTTGCAAGTTGGTTTCTTTTATTTTCACCTCCTCAGGCTCAAGTTAGTAATGGAGTAATGAAGAAGAAACGATCTGCTATCATGTCAAAGGAGTTCTCTGCTCTGTTCATCTGAGCCGGGTTTTGAACCTTCAAGAGTTGTGGGCTCTAATATTTACGATCCTAACATTATCGCTCTGCAAGGCTCACATCTGGACGGAGTCTTGAGTAGGAATGCTATAGTAAGGCGGTAGGTCGTTTCAAGCAAAGCTCGGTTGCCAATTTTTGCTCTTTTCGGCCGTTAAATGCCCATTCCTTCATTACCATACCATACGTTCCATACCAATTCCTTCATTATTCAACTCCTTGTTACTTATTCTTCTATGATAACCTTGTTTCTTATTTCCTACACCCTTGTTAGTTGACAACTAATGAAATAAAATTTGGATAAATCGTGTTCAGTCGTGGATTCTACTTTGAGTCTGACAACCGAGACATCGCCCTTCAACGAGAAGAGGACATGATCTAAATGACTGAAGAATGCCTTTAGTACGCTTCACAATCACATTTACATTCGATTAAGGGCGACATGTTCGAACAAATGTAGCCGCGGTAATAATTTATAACGCACAAGTGTTAAGTGAAATCTTCTAGTTCGTCGGGAATCACTCAGTGTAAACAAGTTTGAGAAATAGCTTCACATCGACACTCATCAAGGTCCTTGGTCGACAAAAAAAAAGGAAAAAATAAAAAAGTCACTTTCTGGAGGACGTCCTCCCATTAGAATCTTCTCTTCATTAGCATAAACGCTCGTTGCTCTAATCCCGGAATAAATTAGCTCCATCTGAGGAAAGGTCGCTGCCTTTGAAAGTCTCCGTCATTCATTAGTTAATTGCTGGAGCATGCGGCTCTCCCCTCCCTCTCGTTCTTCTTCTTTTTCTTTTCGTCTTCGTCATTTCAGGTTTCGTCGCTTGAGACTTTTGAAATTCAAAGCTCACAGCATCTGAAGCGGCTCATGTTCGTTAATCTCTTCTTGCGGGGATTCCGAAATCAAATTCTTTCAACACTTGGTAAGGTAATGCCCAGACGTCGCCAACGACGGCGATTTAATTCGGAGACGAATGGCAGTGCGTGATCTTCTCATTCGTTCTTCGGGGGACGAAATGTATTTGGTATTATTTCGGGCGTGAGAGGCAAGGAATCCACGGTAGGTTAGGGGTAAAATGGAACGACCAAGATGGGGACCCTTGCAACGCCTGGATTGTATTGTTGGTACTCACTTCCTCCACCCAGGTCAGGGATTGAACGAGAGTCCGCTAGTCCTCAACGTGTACAGCCTTGTGCTGCAACTCTCTTGGCCATCGATTGCAGTGTTCCTGTCAGCGCAGCTTTGAATTCGGCAAAATGTGAGTTTTTACCGACGACTGTCGCTGCTGGTAGGGTCTGCTGCTGCACTGTCCAGGTTTTTCTGCCATTTATTTCTATCATTGACTCTCTCCATTCTCCGAGACATCGGAATCCCGATTCGTTCGTAAAAACGCGAACTCGACTGTTAGGAAGGCAAAATTAATCAACTACACGTTTATAAAGAAAAAAGAACTATCCAACATTGAATACAGGGCCCCACGGGTTAGTTGTTGTTATTTGACAAAGGGGACTGTAGTTTTGTCGATTGGATCTGTTGAAGTGGGTTTCAGAAATAAATTCCCTAAAGAATGAAAACACCCCGTCCTCTCCTTCCAAGACGCCAGTCATGCAGTGCTCAGGTGTAAGATTTTCCATTTTGTCTCTTTGTTAATCAGGAAAAATGGAGGGCACACCGACAACAATTGTCTTCCTTTTTGCAAATTATTGGATCGTGGGATCAGCAAACTGGTGCACCTCTCCTATAGGTTCTAGTGCTCCTTAGACTACGTTCCTGATTGTTTTAGGAAAGGGCATGCAACGACGTGCTTTTATTGACAGCTCCAGAAAGGTAAACACGAACACCTCCCGAAGAAATCGTAATGACAGCCGAGGACGATGGTGTCGAGGAAAGCCGCACGACGCTCCGCACTTGACGTTAATTCTTTCCATTTTCAGTCCCCCTCAAACCGATTCCGGAGCTTCGCTCCTAATTTGACGCTCTCCAGATGATTGCGAACGACCTCCAGTTCCGTCACCAATTCTCCGGCCACAAAAGAAGAAGAAGTTTGTTTTAAAACAGCGAGAAAACGAGTCAAAAGTAATTTCCAGAGAACGTCAATTAACCAAGTCGCCGTTGGGTTTCCCGTCCCGAAGCAATAATTACCATCAAGCTGTGTCCAACCGCGGTTTCCTGATTATTTCAGTTCGTGGCCGAGGGAGAGGCGGCAAAGCGGTGACTCATTCATTCCGACAAACAAAAGAGCAACCTTTGTGGCTCATGGCTGGACCCGGCCGTACGAGACGTCGGAGAGAAGAATAACAATATTTAAGTGCAGTAATCAGAGGTAAAATAGGCGAGTCACGTAGTTAACAATCGTTAATGCGGTTGTTATTATGTGCGTTGGAAACGAACGTTGCAAATGACTTATCACGACCTGATCCTGCGTCCTGCATTCAGTACAAGGAGCGCTCCTACGCTCAACTGTTGGAAGAACAGAACTACAATCGGTCCGCAATTGCTCCTGTTTCCACTACAAATAGGAGATGTAGGATCTACAACCGCAACATTTATCTTCAGCCGTCAGTATTTCAACACACAGACCATTTTCTAAAATTGGGGTTTTCATGAGCAGAACAAATTGAAACGTAAAGATCTGATGAAAACACTGAATCGTGACCAAATATTTCCGAGTGGAACGTTAAATGTTTAGCATTATATTTGAATGAGTAAACAATCCGTGTAATGTCTGCCACAAAAAACAAAAGTTGGTATTAGCCTGAAAGCGTTCGTTTGAGTTGTCCTCAGATCTAAATGTCTCAATGTCATGTCAGTCCAGAAACACCACGTTCAAGTTTGAGAAAAGTGTGTGTGACTGCGTGTGTCTGTGAACGTGAGTGATTTGAACCAGAGAGTTGCGCTCTTGTGGATCACCAAGGCTTATAAGACTGCGTCAACAGAAGCGCTTCAGGTGATCACTGGTCAGTTACCAGTTTACTTGGCCGTTGAGTGCATGGCTGACAAGTGGAGAGTGAAACGGGAGCTTCCCCCACTTTGGCCTGCACAGAACGAAAACTTACCGCAGTTGACGAATGGCGTTAGAGAAATAGCGAGGGAGATGGAGATCCTCGTCAAAGGATGTGACGAGTACGAGTTCTTCCCCAACGTAAGAGAACGACTTGAGGGAAGTTGGGTTGAGCCAGACCACTGAACGAGCAGATTCCTCGCAGGACATGGCGACTTCAATGCGCGGCTCCGCTTCTTTTGTTTCGACGACTCCCCGTCATGCACGTCATGCGCCTTCACCGCGAAGGAAACGTGCTGCTCCACTGTAGTTTGAGGGGTGGGCAGACGAACTCAGCAGCATCGACGCTACAAAGCAAGCTTATAACCATTTCACCGAGTTCGCGAAGAAGGTGATGGCTAAGAAACTTAGTCACAGTTGATTTGTCCCTTTAAAACTTGCAACCCAATAGAGGCAATAGTTAGATCAGGCGAGAACACAGATTAAGAACTCCCAGGTTCCTCAGGTGGTCACCTCTGTACAGTAACACACAGGGACAGGCTAATGGCCAAATACCTACTGTACCTCCGCAGGTCTCAGTTCAGTGGATGCTGCAGGTAACCCTCGTCCAGGAATAAGGAACAGCCATTTATTTAATAAAGAGCACAGACCTGATTTGAACCAGCAGGTAAATTGTACGGCTCTAACGGTTTTGACAAAATTTGCTGTCTGGGGTGTTCAAAATTACTCAACAGTACACAATGACACAATACACAGAGCACATTGATCTGACAATAAGCGGATTTTGTGAAGCTTTTTTCATATAAATCTCCCCTGTCTGGACATCATTCTTCTCACAAAAAAAGTAGTGGTAGTGCAACAAGCTTCAAGTGCAATAATTCGAGACAACTAAACTTGTTCCTTCCACGAACGTTATCACAGCGTTGATTTTTCATAATAATAATTCTCATAATTCCAGAACATTAAACATGAAGCTTGCTCTGAAATGCGTTGAAGGACTCATTTATTACCAATCAGTGTTTACTGTTGCTTCCTACGTTCTCAGGCTAGAACACAATAACCCATCTTTACACAGGTGTTATGGGGAGATTAATATAGTAAGAGGTATCGCACTAGGTGAATCGGGAAGTAGTACGATTGAAGCCGAATGAAATTGGAACAGAGTTTTATTCTCAATTACATTCGGAGAAGTTTTACCACCACAGACAGGGAACTGAGTGGGAGTGAACGTGAGCGCGGGCGATACAGCAACGAGGGAACCAGCTCGGTTACAACTGACAGCAGCGAAGTCTCGAGAAAATCGGGGCATTTGAGGTGCCCAGTCAGCATAAATGCCCTGGACGAGCCTCCGCTGAATCGAAGGGTTTGGTTCGTCCCGTTACACAGGCACTGATTTCATTCACTCATGTATTCTCTTTTCAGGGCTTTCAAATGTGTTTTATGGTACTTGTGTGGTAGTTAAATCGTCCTCCCTAATCGAGGCAACCGGTAGGTCCTCAGCAACTCACCAAATGCAGCCCTCTTTAAAATATTTTCAGTTCCAGAGTGGGTTACGTTCCTCCTTTCTTTCAACCCATTGGCGAGAACGCTGACCACTAGGCTACTGATGAGGTGGAAAGAGCCCTCCGTAGGTCCATATGTACGACGCAGTGAAAACCAACTCCACAAACACACAAACTGTGGAGCCAGTTCTTTGAGCTCTCCACACATTTGTGATTAAGCCGTTTACACTGAGTCGATGTGAAATAAATGTATGTCACAATAGCTAAATGTGGTCATTACCTTTACTTGGTGAAGTTTCGAAATTACAACAGTTTATGCGGAAAACTTTTTTCGAGGTTAAATAAGCAGAAAAAAGAATTAAAAACGAAATATTGGAAAATATGTACCATCTAGATAGCAGCCTTAGTTTTGTTACAATTTTTTAATTAAAAGGTCATTCCATGAATATTATTCCTCCATTATTAAAACCCATTATGTGAAAGAAGCCTCCAGTCAAGGGGCATAGTTTTCACAGTTCGGCTCACAACTCAAATTTGTTCGTCGACTATTGCCAATTATTGTCCGCTTGTGCGTAGATCGTGAATGAGTCAAAACAATTAAATAAAGTTACGCAATGCCCCAGACGAACTGTTCTGCTCCTGCGAAGAGAATCCGTACGTACTAAAACGACCGACAGCGTTTCAACAACCGGCTCAAGTGAAATGTCCAAAGCGATAGCCCAAGTTTCCTGCTGGTTGAACACAACGTCCTTCCAGTTGCCGGAACTAATCCGAGTTGCAGCAAAATTCGACGATAATTCGGGTCTGAGGGAACGTAGTCGCCGCTAACGCTGACGGAGCCGTGACGACGCTTTCTACATAATGAGGCCGTTATTCTGCGCGCGCACCCGCGTTATAATCAAAAAACAACAATGCAAAATCCTGAAATGTTCTTTTCAGCCGAGCTTGAACCGAATCCCGTTCCCCACTCCCTCGTTTTCCTCGTCTTCTTTCTCTACCGCTCGCCGTTTAATCCATTTGTGCTTTTTCCAAACCAGTTTACGCAACGCGACCAGACAGGTTGACGGTATTCCACGTTAGAGGAGACGTCTTAAGGCGCGTTGGATGCAAGCACCGGTACCATAACCAGCACTGGACAGTGTTGATATGCGTTCACCGTTTACAGCGTAGAGGATTAACTCGGAAACCAAGTTTAATTATGTCAGGCTGCTCTCAAAGCTCGTACATTATTTCGACGAAGATGGATTGCGAATGTCCCAGCGCTGAAGACTTGAGTTCCGGGTCATAAGAGAAAATATGTGGGGTCGACACATCAGACAAATTTTGCCATCTTCGCGTGTATTCGGCGATTATTATCGCTCTAGCAGGTTTTATCAACTATTTTTCATTCTGTTTACATGAACGTGGTAGAACTTCCCTTCTTGAATTCATTCCGTCGTTCATTAACGACACCACTTACATTCAACGACCATTGCATAGGTGATTTGGCTACCAAGATGATTTTTTTGATGGAAACGTTGATGGGAAACCTGAAAGAAAGTTGGTCAAAGAAGTGACAAGTGTCAATTCTGAAATTTTTTGGGACCTCAATAATTATTAAACTGCAACTTATAGGAGTATTAATCCTATGTTTAAACATGTTTTTGGTATAAGTTGAATTAATGGGAAATACCTGCAATCAAATCGTTGTTCGTTCAACTGTTCGATAATGTATTGTGCTTTTTCTCTTCCTTTTCTCATCGACGGAATTTCCTCTTGTCGTGAAGTCATTTTGAAGTGGCCACGAATAACGTAATCAAAGTATTTCGAGCTGTCTTTTAGAAAAAAAAGTTGATGCTTTGATCACTATGATAACTTTAGTCAGTTTTAGACCAATTTTGACAATTACCTCATTTTGACGTCCAGTATCGATCTACAATCTACAAGTTCAATACCTAATTCGAGCTCCTTCGGTTCTGCCAGTGTCTCTCATTGGGGTTCGTGCCCAGAACATTTTATTCAATAACGTTTTAGTAAAGTGTTTGAAACGAATGACATAAAGTTTTGTTTAGCCTATCGTGAGGCTGAAGAAATTAAAAATATACTTCGTAGTTTTGTGCTGATACAACAGTTCAGGTCGTCTTCTTTCGGCGCGAATGAGCTCGTAAACAACTAAAAGAGGGAACCTCCAAGAACCAAACACAAGTTGTACAATAAAGGAATAGTTATTAGAAAAATAGTGACAAAATTTTTGGAGGAGGGAAATACGTAGGAGGCGCGAGCAGAAGGTTTTTGGACAATAAGATCGATTTTTGACAACCTCGAGTATACTGAAATTCAAAATTAAAGGAACAATTTACTGTAGCGAATGTTCGAAATAGAACGCCTCAACAGTGAAATGGCTGACATAGTGAAGAAGCTATAAAGATGACTGTTGGGAGAGAAAATGATACGTTATGTGAGGTTTTGTTCAGAGGCTAGAAAATAAACATAAATAAAAATAAACAACCAGGTTCATACTTTTCAGCATAAACGGACATCAGACGAATTTTGAACCCAAAAATGTGCTACCCTTAACTGCCAAAAAGCGTCACGCCAAGAGGGATCGAAATTATGTCATGAAAATGAGTATATGAGGGGCCTAAGGGCGCAAGAGCTGAAGGGGTGGACGCCCCTTGTGAGTCCCTAAGGTAATAATTGGAATTCTCAACACTTTTCCTTCAACGTTTTAAATTTTCCTGCACTATAAGCCCCAAAGTGAACTTGATCTAAACGGAATACCTTGCATTTTATTGCCACAGCCCAAAAACAGACTCGTCAACCAAGATAAGCCAGAAAAAAAGATTTCCCGATCGTCGCGAAGCGCGTTTATTCACGTTTCCTCAAAACCGCATCATGATCAAACTCCCAAGGCTATCGTATGATTATTTACAGTTTGTTGCTCACAAGTGTTTTCTTATGAATAGGTTTAACGAAAATATGCACCGTAACAGGAAGTGTGCCTTCATGTTCAACTGGGAAGGGGGCTGAGGAAAGTTGTGTGATGGGGTGAATTCGTTAGATGATTAGTCGAGTATTCTCTGCTGTCTGACATCTTCACCAGAGGGCTCTGGTACAAGTTTTTGACATTTTATGTCTTTACTTTGCTACATAAACTCGAAAATGTAACGCGGGAGATGTAACGTCGGAAACGATACGCAGGATATGTAGCGGAGAAGCGTCACGAAATATCGAATGGTTGAAGTGTAACGCTTGGTAACATCACACGTTTTAGTAACCTCAGCGACCAAGTGCCGTACCCATAGAGGGCGTGGGCGACCTCTCACATATACATGTGCTGTGTATCATTAACTGTTATACACAGGTATATGGGACCTACAGTTTATCGCCGGTTCCGAACGGCACTATTTTGAGAGGCTTACTAGGCGAGTATACTCGTGGTGGTTTGCCATTGCCTTCCACGAGGTGACGGCCGCAAATTGTTAGGTGTTACGCTCGGGAATCGAACCCGAGTATTTGGCATGGTAGGCGGATACACTAACCTCCACGCCACGGCCGCCACAGACACAACAGATTTACGAGTTTAAATTGCAATAGGTTATGGGCCCAGGATCTCTGACGAACTTCAAAAAGAACTGACAAACAACGAAATGGAGTAGACAAAAGTGAATATTGGCCTTCTTCAAGGAAAGGACAATTGGAGTACTTGGAAGTTCAAGGTTTCTGTTCTACTTAGCGGAATAGTGAATGCTGAAAGAATAGTTGAAGGTGACTTGAAAGCCCCTACATTAATTGAAGGTGAATCGGATGCTGAGAATTTTGCCAAGTTCAATAAGGAACTTGAACAGTTCAAGAAGCTCCACAGTTACGATTATCTATACCCTCGGCTGAGCCGCATGTACTTCTCTCGAATGTTACTTCCAGCAGGTACCATAGCCTAGCTGCAACGCTACCAGCCTATGGATCCAGTAGAAGGGAAGGAACTTAAAAAGAATGGAAGGAGGAGGGGATTTTAGCTAATTCCTTTCTGCAGCAGTGGAAGGACTCGATTAGACCTTGTACTCTTCTAATGTTACGAGATAATTATTGCAATATCGCGCTATGAGAGTAGGAGAGTGAGTACAGTATCAACCGAATGCAATCGGAACCGAGAGCCCACCACAAACTGGGAACTGGGTGGGAGCGAACGCGGACGTGGACGACAGGGTACGAGGCAACCACTCAGTTACGACTGATGGCAGCGAAGTTTCGAGCGGATTAAGATTTGAGGTGCCCAGTCAGCATAAATGCCTCGGACGAGCCTCCGTTGCAAGGAAGAGTTTGGTTCGTCTTGGTACACGCACTTGACGCTTAAGCTCCTCCCACTGCATTCAATTGATAAACATACTAATTGAAGGATTAGTCGAGAACCCGTGTTATTTTTGAAGAAGTTTAAACTTGAAACATTAATTTCGTGAAACGTACATTTTATTTGTACGTGAAAAGAAATTACTTTGTTATCTATTTTGGGGTGGTTGGAAACGGGTGGCTGGCGGCCCTGCATTAATTCATGGACGTTTTGTGTAGCGTGAGGGTTTCTAAGGACCCGCGTGACAGCTCTTTTTTGTGTCCTAAATTCTGCGCTCTTCTTGTCACTTGCAAATTACGAGGCGCCGTTTTTATTTGATCGGAGTGGATCCACGAAAGAAGAGGTTGTTTAAATACAACGTCTCTTTCGGTCTAAAAGAAACAGTTCAAAAAGCCATTCCAAGGACGTCATTTCAGCCCGCATTCGAAACCTCGTATCGTTCTTAAAACAATAATCTGAGATGTCGCACGGTCATTAGGACGGTAACGTCAAATTACCATCGACAACCGAGGCGGTAACTCAGTCCGCAAAGAGGACACTTAAGACATCACAGTTGAACAGAGGGGCGCTCGTAAATACGTAAATGAAACGGTAAATTCAAAAACCGTTGACGTAAAATATGAAATTTACGCCATTTTGGCGGCCAATCGAGCGATTTCGATTCAACTCGAATCAAACGGAGAATCGAAATCCGGCACTAAATTCTCGTCTTTATCCCGAGTTTTTCAGCACCAATCTTCGTTTGCGTTGTGGACGAAAAGGCGGTGCTACGTATGCATCCAATGGCGTTGTTTTTTGTTATTTTAATGAGTGAAATCAACCGGTATAAGAAACGGGCCTTATTTAGCGGCCTCTCGTGATGAGTTCGTCTTCCCCATATGAGGTGAAGAGCGGATTTCTTCGTTCGTTCCCGGAAATTCTTATTTGAGTGGGATTCTGGGATATGATTTCTCTCCGAAGAGCTGTCGACAGATTCGAAGCGATCTGATTATAGTCATTGGCGAGGATCAGGTGTCGCTCCTTAACGATAATCAGGAGTCGGCTCAGTTCTCGGCGCTCGTTGAGATTATCTTCGATTGAACGAGCGGACAGTAAGTTGACCGTAGATCTGTAATTAATATCTACCGAATGTCGCCGGTCGTGTTTTGTCATGTTTTAAAATAACGTGCCAATAGTCTACCGAACAGCAAAACGGTTGAACTCATTTTTTGCTTTAATTGGCGTTGGCGTCATCGTGAGAATCTCTTAAATTTAAACATTTGTATGGCAGAGTTGATTGTGGAACTGCTCGGAAGCAAACGGGTCTGTTGCACAGAGCACAGGTTTGGGGGTTGTCAAGCAGGTCTCGTCTCTCCAGATGAAATTTCGTGCTTTCGAAAACGATATGCGTCAAGGTCTCAGTTTCCATGCGAACTTCATTCGACTCCTCGCTCATCCCGATTCTGGTAACGCATTCTAATTTTGTTGCTGCAAGACCACCTCGCGCGTCGTGGTCTCGAGGCTACTTAAGGTCTGCACCTCCACCAACAGCGGGCAACCATTTGGAAAGCAAATTTCGTTCATGCTACTCTTGCGTTATGAGAACACAATCGCACCCCACAAGTTGCTTATACTATGTGAGTTCAATAACGCTAACAAGAAGATCTGGAACATTCTCAGAAATTACGGGATGGAAACTGCCGTTTTTTCCAAAAAGTCTCCCCGACCAGTTCAGTTTACGTCTCCAAGTCTTCTAAACTGTCCAGTAGTTCAATTTCAAATGTGCAACAGAACTTTCTGTCTTCGCTACTCGGGTTGCTGGTCTCAAACATTTCTTTTCCAAGTCACAAAACTTCAACCGTTCTTCTCTTTATCTTGTTGAATCAGTTCCAGGAAATTTAGTGCATTGTAGCTTTTCGTGGAACGCCTAATTTCTACAATTTAAAGTACATCATCGGTTTCACATGTCCACCGGTTCTATCTAAATCCTCAACTATTCGTTCTCAACTACTACTACTACTCAACTACTATTTCGAATGTTCAACAGGACCTTTTCAACTGTTTATTGCCAGAGTTTTAGTATTCAACTTCTGAAAGCTGAGCGCTGAATATTAGGTAGCTAAAAAGCCTAATTGCTTTACGTTTGTCTGTAACTCCGCCCTGGTTGGGCGTCTAATGCCATTAAGTTAATTTCTCAAGGTTCACTCCCAAATAAACCAGTATGTTAGAGCTGGCAGTATTGAGACTGTAGTACGTGTATTTAAGTTGAGTTATGTGAAGATCGCTAAGCGCAAGGCAGATCCGTCGTTATCAGTTTGCGATCACATCCAGCCAGAACCGCAAATCTCCGGTTGGAATCGCGCTACTGAGGACTCTGCTCCTTTAAGTCGATTTAGCTCCCATTTCGAATTCACGAATCTTTTAAACGATTATCAAAAGGAATCCCGGTTGTGGGAAAACAACAAGGGAGCGCCGCGAGGCTGATCATCCGTCCCCTCGGGGTCGACCATAAGTTGCGCAATTATCCTGCGCTTCTTTTTTAAAACGAACAATTTCGTATTTTTCTTCTTTTTTTCCCTCGAAATCCGGTAAACGGGAAGCTGCCGGGCGAAGGCGTCCGTGACACCCCGAAGGCGGATTCGCCCCAGTCTTGATTTTGAGAAGAGAAGGGGTAGGAAGGAGGAAGAGAGAGAGAGAGAGAAAAAAAAAACGAAAAATCTTCAGTTTCGTTCACAACAGACGTGTCTCATTACATAATTGGGCCCGAGGCCTCACGACTCAGGTGATACACCAACGAGGCATTCGAGCCTAATTGCAGCAGCATCCTGGCCTCCCCAGCAGGTGGCTTCGGGGGATTTATTCACGAAATGGTCCTCCGCGGCCGGCCGGATACTTCCAGTCGCGGCTCGAGAGCGGCGAATACTGCCAGCGATTTTTTTTTCGGGCGAAAATGACTTTCTTCGTTCCCGTTTTGATTATCGTTAACTCGCGTGAAATGACTCAACCTGAATTCCTTTAAAGTAAACGCCCAAGTCGAAGGTTGGTAAGAATGATTGTGAATGACGCGATTGAGTTCAGAGTTAGAGAAAAAAAAGAGTATCCGGGTCAAATTATGAGATACAGGACATTGCAAGGTGGTACACTGTGTATATTGTACATACTAAATATATAAACACGTGATTATATAATTACGACATTAAACACGGGGAAATGTGAAGAAAGACAACAAAGGTGTCCACGACCATTGAGCTTTTCACACGTCGCCGTCATCAGAACTTCGATTTTTGTCTTCTAACAATCGATGACTCAGTGGAACAATTTACGTTTGGAGGCAATGAAGTCCTTTCACACCAAAAGTGGATATGTGCATGGTTAGTTTCATCTTCGATAGAGTGACTGACCCGACGATCGTCGAGACGGTACAAAATATCAGCAAAATTGCTTAATGAAACCAATTCAGCTGAACGTGGGTTCTTAAGGGCAACTGAATTATCTAAGAGTTGAAAAGGAACTGTAGCACGTCTCGCGAATGCTATACCCCTACTCTCTGAGAAGGGCTTGTCGGGTAGATCAAAACCACAGTGGATAAGAGCAGTAACAAAACTGTTGTAATCAACTCAGACCTCAGATTCTTAATGGGGCATTGAACGGCTAAATGCAACGGGTCTGCAGTCACAAAAGTATCGCGAGCTAGAAAGAAACAAATATAACGAGATGGTTCTTGGGTTGATTCTCAAACGCGATGTAGGGATTCCAGAGAAGAGGCCAAGGCCAACGCTCTCTTCCTTTCACCACCTTCTCTTCAACGTTCCTTATGATGCTACACACTCTGCGAATGATTTGTGGACTTTCCAGAACTGACTGGACTTCTCCAAATATTTGCGAGCGTAGAAGCCACCAAGAACATCATTTAAGCGTTGAGAGATGAGCTACACACAGGAGGGGGGCAGAACGCCACAGGTTCAACGAGCCACAGACATTGGCTTAGTACGTTGTTGACCACAGTAGCCAGTGCTCCTGAATGAGCTTAGAAGTCGGGGAATTTCTCGCAACTTATATTTGCTCGTCTGGCAAATAAAACTGCTATGATCGAATGCAGACATGTCTCAGCCTGGAGAAGGGAAGTGCTCGGATCAGCACTTTGGAAGCCGTTCTCCGATGGTCTCTTCAGAAGCCTCATGATTCAGAGCCATACGCCTATGCTAATGACCTCATTGCGCTGGAACGTGCAAAGTCGATACACCGAATTCAGATTAACCCCCATAAAGTGCTCCAAACTGTCACCCAATCGTGCGAGCGAGCCAAGCTGGCCAAACTGGTCCAACTTGCCCATCCTCCTGAAGGGAGACAACGCGGTAATAAGCGGTCAATACGTATTTGGCAGCCATTTGAGAACCAAGTCAAATATTAAGGCGTCAGTATAAGTGAGAGGTAAAGTTCCAGCCAAAACCTACAATCCTTCAAACGTACATTCCCTGCAAGGTTTGTCTCATTACGAGCAATTAGCAAGCCTACTTGGGGTGTGTGTTACCGTGATAAAATCATCATCTACAAGGCCTTTGACTTATGCGAGATGACTGCTGCCCCGTTGTCTATAGTGGAAAACTTTTGGCCAATCAAAGGAGAGTACTGGGCCGATCCCAGAGAGCTGCGCTCCTGTGGATCAACAGGACCTACAAGAGAGCATCCTCTGAAGCACTATAAGTGATCATTGATGAGTGGTTGATTGATAAGTGGTTATTGAGTGCAGAGTGAGTGAAGAGTGATAAGGAAGGTCTTAGGAGAAAGAGTCTTGATACAGACCACTGGATGAGCCAGTTCGATACGAAACGTGGAGATTTCAATGCGCGGCTCCATTTCTTTTCTCTCAAAATCTATTCAGAGTAAGAAATCTTGTTACTCCAGGGTGGAACAAGCAAGAAACCACATGCTACTTCACTATAAATCCTACAACAATGAGAGGCAGTTGTTGGAAGAGCAACCAAACCTCCCGAATTTGACTGCTTACTAAGCAAGCTTATAACCACCAAACCACCCAGTTTGCGTAGAAGGTTATGATAGGAAAACATGGCCACAGTTGATCTCTCCCGGTGAAACTTGCCACACAAGTAAATAGGGGGATCAGGTGGGAAACCAGATTAAGAACATCTCCCAGTAGTACGTATTCCCCTGGGCCCCTCCTCCTGATGACCCATGGGCAACACTTCTCAACATGAAGACTGGCTAAAAATGACAACCTGCCGCTCTTCCGCAGCTCTGAGCTTAATGAGTGCTGAGCGCATGTAGTAATGCGCAGTTTAAAGTGAAACACCCCCTTATCCAAACTTCTGTTTGGCCCTTTTATACTAAACGCTCTGCGGATAATTTACATATTTTCTGGGATTGCTACGACGTCTCTGGTCATGGGGGAGATAGTGCACTGCTTGACTTACATACAATTTTTTTTTTTTTTTTTTTTAGAAAAGCATTTATTTGTGATAAGTACCAAATCGTATTACAATTTCTCTTGGCCTAAAATGCTACTACTCCCGATGAGCCTTTGCTCGCGCTGGGAGTAGGAGCCGCCTATCTATTAAATTTAACAATTTTTTTCCGACACATTTTGGTCTTTTTGCACGCTTATGTTATTTTACAGTTTACCTAAGACTTTTCCATCTTGCTATACTCGACTTCCCTCTCTAAAGTGAGCCTTTAGGTTCCTCTTAAATTTACTAAAACTAGGACTGCTTTTATTACATCCGGTAGTCTATTGTAGCTGAGCACACCCGAGAATAAGTAGAATCTTTGCGCCGCTGACGTGGACATTCGGGGCATCAACAATGTCACTTGGCTACCACTTCTTGTATTCAATTCACTTTTTTGTATCCTTCCCTCTAAATGCATTTTGTGAACATATACTACAGTAGTCTTTTCAATTAAATCTTCTAAGTTTAGAACTTGGAAATCCTTAAATAATTCAGCTGTCGGGTATCGCCTATTTTTCCTTAACAATATTTTTATTAATAATTTTTGTGTCACCGACACGGATTTTAATTTAGTTTTGTGGGTATTTCCCCATGCTACAATCCCATATATCAGTGTGGCTTGAATTAATGCATGGTAAAGTTGCCTCTTTAGTTTTATCGTCATAAAGTTCCTAACTTCATGGCATATAGGGATGAGTTTTCTTAATTTTTTATTAATTATTTCCAACTGTGGGCCCCAGTCCAGACATTGGTCCATCATGACCCCCAGATATTTACCCGTCTTGACCTGTGCGATGGATTGACAACTGCAGCCTACTGGGCATCTTTGCTGTAGGTGACACACGATTTTCCCAATATCGGGGACCATGGGTTCTAACCATGCGTGGGCCATGAAGTGGGTTTTCATAAAGTTCAATTTTAGTGATCGAGCCTCGAACCATTCAATCATTTTTCTCATATTATTCGCTGCTTTATTTTTTGCTTCTTCCCACGATTTTCCTGTCACGATCATAGCTGAATCATCAGCGAAGCCAACCAAATTTCCCTCTATTTGCACTCTGAACATACTCGAGGTATAAGTTATGAAATACAGGGGAGAGAGTACTGTTCCTTGTGGAACCGAATATGTAAAGGATCTGGCGTCACTCATCTTATCGTTGATTTTCACTTTTTGTTCCCTGTTTTCGAGGTAACTACGTGTCCAATTTATGAAGGCTGGGTGAAAATTTAGCTCAAACAAGGTGTCTATCAATTTATCATGCGGCACCGTATCAAACGCCTTGGATACGTCCTTGTAGACCACCAAAACCTTCTCACCCCTGTCCATTGCCATAGTCACTTTCTCGAGCATTATTGCGTCCAACGTGCTCTTGCCGGGTTGAAACCCGTATTGTTGTCCGTGGATAATTTCATTTTCTTTGAGGAAGTTAACAAGATAAATCTTCATCGACTTTTCGATTACTTTTGCAACATTTGATAAAAGGGAAATTGGCCTATAGTTGCTTATTGATTTAGGATCACCTCCCTTAAAAAGGGGAATAATAACAGCTTGTTTGTAAATTACAATACTAGTAATTAGTGCATTGACTGGAAGTAGAGTTGAGGGGGGTCTTCAGACTTGTGTTCCAGGACTGTCCAGTCGGAGTTTGTTGGATCTCCCTTCACCAAACAGCGAACACGTAGATTCTTGGCCCACGAAGAACAGAATGTCTTGGCATACAAAAACAGGAGCGTTTCTCTGCCTCGCAGGTTGGTCGTTGATCCCAACCTTGTACCAAACGTTCTCGAATTCATGCTCCGGGCTGTTAAAATACGTACGATCTGTAACCAGTTTAGTCCTTTTGGACACTGAGAAATCTCTCCCGAATCCCACCGAAAATCCCTCGAGATAAATCTCGTAAAAAACCATCCGCGATTCCAGATCGAAGCGATGCTCCCACGACGCGCCTCTTTGAAGGTTCGATTCGGATCAGACAATGTCAGTTGAGGCGCTTTCTCAAAAGAAACAGAAAAAAAAATCCGCTTAATTACCGACCCCGTTCCCCTTTTCATTTACACCGATCGACGAGGGAAACAACCGGATCAGATCAGGCGGCTCAAATGCCAGGCAACTCTGAAGCTCTCTCTTCGTCTGACTCATGATTCCGAGCAATCTTCCTCTCAAATCCCCTTCTTCCATTCAATTTCTCACAGGTTGACTTGACTCACACGCGAAGTGTAAACGCCTTAAATCTATAATTGTGCGAATGAATCATAATTATGATGACGTCATGCGGCGAGTTTAGGCCAAGATCCGGAGATCAACGAGCAAATCCTCTTTGAGATCAGTCGGTCAACGCGTCGAACGTCATGGCACTAATACTGACACTCCTTAACCAAAACCCTCGGCAAAATTTGCCGCTCAATCGTCTTTTAGTGACGAGACTTCATTTGCCTAAATAGTTACTTTGATTTTTAGGAAGTTCGAAGTCTAAATGAAATGGTCTGCCAATCACTGGATAGAGCCGATTAAACATTATATTTCGACCTACTCGCTTTACCTGACACCATCCACATTCGTTCTTTTTCTAGCTATCTCCTCTGGTCTTTCAACGACTCTTCGCCCAATCCGCACCAAGTTCGAAGAGAAAACCGAGTACTACCCCAAGTTCGAAGAGAAAACCGAGTACCCTCACCCCCACCATTGTTAGATATTGATAATGTCATTTGTGGGTCGTACATCGGTAGCAACGGGCACGTGAACAAGCATTGGGAGTTTATTTGTGTCACTAAGTCGTGTCTGCTCTTCTCGATGTAATGTACAAGTTTCACGTTGTTGATTAGCCAAATCATAACGTACACGCAAATTTAATTAGAAACAGTAGGTTGGAACGATGCAGTTAAGTCTTTTACCGGCTTTTCTTGCCCAGCAGTTTGGGAAGTTGAGGTCCACCTTTTGCAGGAGAAGGGTAATACCCTTCTGAGCTGCGTCCCACGCCTAGCCACTTCTCAATGTTGGAGCGCTCCTCATTTCCCCTGGAAGTCATACTCAGGTTGCCCCCTAGATGGGTACAGCTCTTTCCACTCGCTTGCCAGGTGGACAAGGATAACACGCATTACGACCGCAGCCCCTTTGAATGGGTATCCACATAAGAGGCCAACGCTTATCGCTGGCCCGTGGTTCTCTTGTATTGGAGGCATTAACGACCCTTGTCGTGATGTAAATGTCCTATGTTGTGTCTGTAGTCCAAACCAATACAGCAAACAAAGTACAAACAAAGATATATTTCTAACTCCAACTGTTCACAATCCATTCCAGTCCGCCCTCGTCACGCCGGAAAGGGGATCGCAGTTCAGGCCCTAGAAGACGGCCTGACACCCTTCTCCATGGCAGGTGCGGGGGTAAGTCCAATCCCCGTACCCCCATGGAAATAAAACGTACGTGCCGGTAGAACGCCTCTTGGCAATTCCGGCACTGGGGCCTGCCACCAATTCTGGTCCTTAGGCTGCTCAAGGTGCAGCCATATAGAATGGCAGTGTGGAACTTTTAGGGCGTGGCGCTGTCGGCCGTGAAGCCATGGGATTGGCCTCGTGGGGACCGTGGTTTCGCTGGAAATCCCCCCAAGAGAGATGATTGGTGCTGGCTGGAGAGGGGTAAAGGCTGCGAAGCTAGGTACCCTCTCCAACGCCACGGGCAATGCCCAAAGCACACCTACCATTGTTCACAATCCATTTCAATAATCGCGTGGTCTGTAAATTAAACCAACAAACCATTAAAAGATGCTAAAAGGTTGAGATGTTGGAACGTGCATACTACTGTGCATGGGTGGGCTCATCAAATGCCGTTTGCCAGAGCAGAAAAACTATATGGTTGCTAGTTAAGTGTGCGAGGAGCTGTATAATGGCTCTCCTTGGGCGTAGATTGCCTTCCTAGTCCTGGTTAACAGAACACATTATGACCATTGCATCCTGTCTCTTAGTCTTCTGCAGTATTGTCCCAAAGGAATTAATGTGATGTTTGAAGCCCATGTTGAGGCGCTTGTACGAATGATGGATCCAGCAGTCTTAAGAATGTATGAAGGAATCGGAATTGGTCATATCTCCACTTATGGTCATTCTGTCAAGGTCTACATTTTCTGCGGATCCCCCCGTCCCCCATCCTTGGGATCATGATATGAGACTGCCTCACAAGTGCGTGACACGTACGAGTTTTGTGTAACAACCGAGAAAATGAGACGAGCTGGGCCATTGGACAAGCCAATACTTTATGGGCGACTTGACCTTGGAGATTCCTCAGTCTGTGTAACGAGGGGTTTGGAAATGTTTGGAGAGCCGCTCACTGGCGAAAATTACAGCGATCACGAGCTCTCATCCAATGCCCAACTTTCGCCAGATTATGAATCTTCGTCTGTAACCACTAGACTACGACCACTGAGAGGCTTACAATGGGAGTCAGACGGTGCATTGCTAATGTTTGTATTCATACATTTGTCCTCCGCCTTCACACTACGTAGTCCCACTCATTTCATGTATAGTAGTAGAACCCAGAAAATGTTCTTGACGACAGACTCCCTCGTGCTAGTTAATTGTTCCGACTACTTTCAGGCATCAAGTGAACCTGTAATTCATGTTCAGCTTCAGGCGTGCACGCTCTACAGAGGCAGGGCTGCCGTATCGAGTTCCAACTTCTTTCAAGTACATCAATAATTTTAACACGTTTCGTTTTCAAGACATATTCCAAACTCTTGGCCAATGATCAGGTGGGAGAAATAGGCAAATGCGCCCACGACAGTTCATCGAAAAGACTAAACACCCTCCTGCTCATGCTCTATCCCTCCGTGGCACATATCTGGTCTTCCCTTTCATATAGCGCGTTCCCCTTTCTCACAATCTTCTGGAAGTATGGTCTCCACGAGCCTCACGAACATGAAAGCGAACATAACTCGCACAACTTTGAGGAAGAAGGCTGCGCATATTGAGCCGCTTTAACGCATCCTTTGATCCTCCCGCGGCATTAAAGTGTATTGTGGTATGGTGAGGGGTGAGGTTAGGTGGGGGAGGGGGATGGTAACAAGTTCTTATTTTCAGCTCCGAGGGAAAACCCATCTCCATCGCATTGTTACCCTTAGCAGCCTCATCGTTGTCTCGAACTCTTCCCCTCTTAATCCAGACATCGGAGGCTGTGGTATACATATAAAAAAGCCACAAAACCCTACTTCCCTCTTTGCATCCCTTATCAGCGCCTTTTTTTCTTCTTTCCGAGGGTTGGGTTTTTTTCCCTCTTCTTCGGGAGCCGGAGGGGGTGGGGGAGGGATGATTTCTAGTTACGCAGGGTAAATAGCGAACTCCCCTCCTTTTGCATTCTGATAAAGTTAGGGAAATTTGGAATTGTGGGAGTTGGAAGGTTCGAAGGGAGAGGATTGCAGTCCTATACATCTTTAATCCGAAGAAGTATGAGATGCCATTGGTTGGAGCAGGGGGGGGGGGGGTGGTTAGGAAAAACTACAGCGCCCTGTGGGGTGAGTTTTTTTTACTTTCAAAGGAAATTACTTTTTCACGTGGAGGGAGATTCTGAGCCCTTCCAACCTTCTTCGTTGTTTGAAAAGTTGGGAGTTGTATTACAACTTATCGCATTCGCGTTTCAAAAGGGGAAATCACGGTTATCGCTAATCTCAGGGTGTGACAACTGGTGGTACGTTCCTCAGCCCGCACATAAACCCGACCCTGGAGCTTCCAAGTAATTAGTGAGAAACCAACGTTTATCCAGGGCATTGAAGTATTGAAGGGGCGTCGAGGGAACAGACAACGATAGGGTGACCATCGGTGGAGGCATGGCTAACGCACTGGTCTTTCTCCGCTTTTCGAGCCACATAACTACTTCGCTGGTTAGAGTTAACGTACTTGTTAGGCGATTCCGTCTTCTCTGGCTGGTAGAATGCAGTGGCCGAGCGCTTTGGACGTAAAGACATTGCTACGTCTGTACTCGTAGTGCAGTTATCATCGTCTGGGCACATTCCACCAGATATAACGTACTCGCCAAACAGACTCGCACTAACCCAATCACTTTAATACTTCGCTGGTCATTGTACTTTCCTTAACCCTAGGAAAGAAGTTTTTTGTTCCAAATCCTCAAGTTTCAGTCTACAGAGTGCCAAAAAGACCATTTGAAAACGGCCTAATCGTGTCTATGAATGTACATAGGTTCAAATTTGATATCCAGAGAGCCGATGAAAGTGGAACGCCAAAATAAGGTTATGAATCGACTCAAACTAACTATATTAAACACCTAAGTTTTTTTTACGGCTGTGTATCAAATTTTCTGCGTCACAGATTCAAACGATTGAATGCCATTATAAAATCGTCATTAGTGGGGAAATGATACGAGCAGCACAATTAAATTATCAAGCGACAAAATCGATTTCGTTACGGGTCTCCTCTCAAAACTACCGCTCATTGGATTCCAACGTGTTCACAAAAATCACGTTGGTAGCAACTTTCATGAAATATTAACTTATTTTGTTGTTTCTTCGTCTCAATGTTTTCGTTATATTTCCACAAATAAACGCTGATGCAGTAAACGCTGATCGAACTAACCAAAATCCACCAATACATTTGTGGCAGAGAAATGATATTTGGGACCATTCGGAAGAACGCTTCATTGCTTACCAATACCGTCTTCTGCCAGGAACAGTCCCTTTGCCCCTTTTCACATCTTTCCTTATTATTTATATTTCGTAACTAATTTTATTTTCGGATTTGGCTCCAGCTTTAGTTTGAACGCGGTGAGACGATGCTTAACGTTCTAAACAGTTAAGGTTTCGGAATTTATTGAGTTGCTCCTATTTATGCCACCATTACTATTGAGTGATCAGTGCAAGGGGGGTGGTTTAGAAGGCTGTCAATGTGATTTATTTAGAAGCACCGTTTTGTTTTGGAAGTGATAGGTAAACGAGCGGTGCGTAGCAACACACACCTTTCCGCCACCCCTTTAAGTTCGAACACCACCTACACATGCGGGCGCTGAACCGTTTTTGAGGAAATTGGAATACCGATAAATTAACATTCGACAAAACTCCTTTTCTGAGTTAACTTGGCTTATATCTCCGTTCAACATATATATACAGAAATAATTATAGAGAACAAAATGTTGGTATGGGTGACTAAAAGACATTCCATTAAGATTTATCACATCTGGTGAAGGAGTTAGCCTTGAATTTAAGGAAATGTTCGAAAAAATGTTATTTTCATCACATTTTGATTTTTATCTCTGTTCAATGGACTGTCAGAGGAACATTTATTCAGAACAATATGTAGGTATTAGGTAACTATTTGAATACATCTTGAAACTTTGGCGATAATCGTTGAAGCCGTTTTGCCAAAAAGCGTAAAAAACCTATTTTTGCTTCATCGGCCCATATCTCCGTTCACCGTATTTTCATGGAGATATGTATGGAGAAGAAAAGTTAGGTATTGGTTAGTGGAAAATAATTTGAAAGTTTAATCAAAATCGTTAGACTGTTTTCGAGAAAAATGCGAAAAACACTAGTTTTTGGTACATTTTCGTCCCCCCCCCCTCCTTCCCATCAGCCGAAATCGCCCATAACCTTATTTTGGTGTCTACAAAAAATAACGAACAAAACAAAAAAAGAATCAGCTCACCCGCAAATCGAACTACAGACACACACACACGGACTACGCTCCGAAATTAGGTTTTTTAGACTCAGTAGGCCTCAAAACATAAAGATCTGAACAAAACCCAAATTTTTTTTGACAAAATTACTATACTTTCCTTCCCTTCGGGTAGCGGAAAGTAAAAACGTGAAAAGCTGGTGAAACGGGGGTGGTTGGAATTCCGGAATCTAGTGTTGCTCCTAACTATCTTCAGAGCGTCATTAAACTCTCATCTTATGGACACTACGACGATGTAAATATCAGCGTCATATCAGAGGGATTTTTAAGGGAAAAACTGCCCTAGAATCGATTTACTGCGCTTCTATGGTCATTATCTCACATATGTGTATTTCTCGATACTGTTGTTTAATTTGGAACTCGCCATACAACAAATATAATCAAAATCATTACAGCATTTTTTGGGGAATACTGACGTTTTGTTCGGCGACATAACCGTTTGGAGTCGTCACATAGTGATCTCTAGGAGAAATACGAAATTTGAGCCGATTTAATTCCTGCATTTCCTCACAGTCACGTTCACAAACACACGGACACTGGCAATTTTCCCGAATGGTGTTAAGATTCATTAAATAATCCTTAGAACGTTAAGATCTGGAAAAAATGTCAACCGATCACGTAACTTTCCTTCCTACAACGCAGGGCTAAGGAAAGTGAAGAGGAGATTTTCTGTATTTTCTCAAAAACGTTGCTTTCGATTGTTATGTATGTTTTAAAGGTGAATTGACGCGATGATAGACACTCTTATTAGAGAAGTATTGGAGGGATGGAGAGGTGAGGTGGTGGTGGGGGGGGGAATCCGTATCTTATGGCCACCTCAAAAGAGGATCCGGGCAAATCAGACCCGTAGAGCACGAAACGTGGCCGAAATATCAGCGCAATGCCCCCTATTACTCGCTCAACAGTTCTGCCCTCCCTTGTATTTCCCTCCGAGAGTTAGAACGGTGAATAGTCGCCCACTAATCGTCTCTGTTCACAAAAACAAGGCAAAAACTCGCCACCGTTCAGCCGAGAAAACTTCGATAAACCCCCAGGCACAAAGAGGCCTTCATAATAGCGTCTCCGTACAAAAGGAATTCACGGCGAAAATCGAAGAAGGACGAAACGACGCAATTTCATTAATGCCGGGGTATAGATGACCTAAGCGATGGCCAGAAAACAATAGGCGACTGGGCAAGCGAGAAGAAAGAGGGGGGGGAGAGGTGTCGTAATTTACGAATCATTTTCTTCCTAAAAGTTGAGACCTTGCAACATAACAGGAGAAGCGTTTTGAATAGGAGCCGCCGCCGTCGCAGGGGCTTTTCATAGTCGAGAAGACGAAAACAGAAGGAGCAAAAACGACGAGAAGCTTCGACCGCCGAGGAGTCATTTGTGCCTTTAAATTAGGTTTAATTTTTGGCGGAGGTCACCGAGGGAGAGGGGAAATGGGAAGAACGTGAAGGAAACCGCGTGATCGCCACCTCGAACGATCAATAGGCGGAAATCTTCAATTTTTCGCCGATTTTCGTGGGGAAAAAGGAGAATGAAAAGACTACGGCGATCAGATGAGCAAATAACTATGAGAATATTCGGACAAATCTTGGAGGGAGTGAACTTGATCGTTCAAAGAATCTAAATTCAACCATATGACTCCTCCCACCTCCCCTTCCACGAAGTAAGGATATTTGTGCAGACTGTTCCAAACAACTTAACCATAATACGAAATTTTCGTATGAGTTGAAATGACAAAAGCAACACAATAAATGACCAAACATTTCTACGATTTGGGCGCGGTTTTTTTGTCACGAATCCCATTCATATGAAGTCTAAAGTCCTCACAAAAATCAAATTGCCAGTCCAATAAGTTAACATATACGTGGGACGTTTAACAGCGACCATAAGATAATTAGGAGCAACCAAGAAATTCCGGAAATCAATATACATTTCTCCACAGCCGTTTCACTTCATACATTTCTCACAATTTTGGTCCGATAATTCCAGAACTGCAGACACGATCCTTTTCCGAAAAAATCTGGTTGACAGTCTCATCAATCACCTCTGCGCAGAATGCTGAATCGTGATCGTGGCGTGAGTGGGAGCTCCTCCATAAATTCCGAACTCTAAGCGCTACCACTTTCCACGTAAAATGTGAAGCTTCTGAAATAATACTCAGAGCGGCAAACATTGGTAAAGCTGGAGGAAGTTGCGTGATGTTTTGCACCAAGTATTTTGAAGCGTTTTCGTACTGCATTGTATGAAGTAACACTATCTCAGTTTCGTGCCCTTTTGCTTATTTAACCGTGTCTTCTGGTCTTTGCAGTCTGCAAGCACTTAATTTAACGGAGTCCAGCGAGTATAGTTTCGTTCCCGTTTGGCCTTGTCCAGGGCGCGTTTCTTCCTTTTAGCCTCTTCCGCCTTCGACTTCATTACCTTCCAAGCTCCTTCACGGGAAGAAAGTAATTTTGGGTGCCCGAACGAACGAAATAAGGAGCCCGCGGTCGCATTAAAAAAAACTCCCCAAAAATTAATTACGTTCAAGTCGAAGTCCATCGGTGTTTCGGACAAGTGAAACCGCAATTGAAGACTTCAATTCGAAAACAAGCGGAAGAGATGAAGCAGGAGGAGCAAAACAGCTTCCGAACGTACTTTCAATCAACTAGGCGATTGAAGTCCTAATGAGAGCCCAGGACAAGGGCCCGAGGAATAATCCGAGAACGTCATGAGAAGGGGCCGGTGGTCTGGCTGACCCTCATGACGAACGTCTACGGATTTGTGAGTCAAATCTCGCGAAGAAAATAAAAAGGGAAAAGAAAAAAAGGAGGAACTCGTGGACTTTTTGAAGGAAGACTATTTGAAGGAGTTGGTTGGAGGATGCCGAGGGAAAGAACAAACAAGAGAGGGCGGAGAGAAGGATCAGGGCAAACACTCGGGAAAAAGAGGGAATCGCAAATGCAGGACATTAATTTGAGGGTTCGTTTACATACGAGGAGGCATTGTCTCCTTTATAAGGGCGTGCACCACCCTCCAGCCACCATCATTGATGCCTCCAGGAGCTCTTCCTAGATTGACATCTGAAGGGGTTCTCTCCTGATGGATTGTCTCCCCCTCTTCCTTTCTCCAAGTCCGGTTAGGTCAGTTCTGAACCAAAATGTACAAGATGTCTGGTGACGGCGGGAAGCATTCCAGACTCTCCACCTCCGCCGATTGCCCTCGTCCTTTACAGATATCCACCGCCTCAGATCAGAGACAATCAATAGGAAGAATACAATAAAATGAAAAAAAAGAAGGATACGAGTGGTGACGGTGATGGAGGGGGAGGGGGAGGGGGGGACGTCCGGCTTACTGAATTAACCGCTCATTCGGTCTTCCCTTTAAAGGAACGACGCAGATTCCAGTCGAGCCCATTGATGCCGGGATCTGTTGGAATAAAATAAGTGGTAACGTTCTACCGACGGTCGAACGATTGTAACGAATTCTAGTGGGCTGTTCGATCAGGATCTCTCGACTGCCTTCGCAAATGTGAATCAACGCGCAACATAGTTGCCATATGAGAGATTAGACAAGTACGAAACTGGTTTTAGAGGCTCCGAAACGTGTACATTGATGTTCTGGTACTAGAGTATGAACCAAAGAATCCAGGGCTACGATGATAGGTACTCCAGCTGGTAGGATTCGCTATTACCAGAGCAGACCTGAGCCCTTATTAATTCCTGTGAAGTATAAGGCTAGTTTGAACGACTAGTATTTGTTTTGAACCAGTGAACAAGAGATGAAGAAAGAGTTTACGCCTAAATCAAACCAGATGAGCAACGAAGGGCTGTTCCGACCTCACAAAACCCGTTGGGGTTGAGGCCGGTGGACCAAGAGAACTAGGGGAGCAAGCAAAGCCATGGAGAAGTCAAATAAACTGTCATCTCACCCACCACCAAGCTCGTTCCTTGAGGACTTCCTCTGAATGGGCAAGATGGAATGAGAAAGAAGACGATGCAGAGCAGGAACATTTTTATTCTGTGGGCTAAACCGATGTATCAGCTGGTTACCTGAGCTTGAGAGGCCAAGAGGAGACACTACGAAGAGAAATATCTCCAGCTCACTTGAAGAGTCCACACCCCAGAGCCTCACATTTTGAATGGGGTAAAATCCTCTAGATATCTTCAGTCCAATCTTAAATTGAAGAGACCTTATCGTCCTGAGCAAGCAAATGAGGTACGTACTCTACGTGTGGTAGTAAAGCAAAATATTGTGAACCTCTGCGTAAAGTAGGAGGGACTATTCTGGAGAGTTGGGTTGACGTATGTGGTTTGACGTGTATAAGGACAGGCTCGCAGCAGTAGGGTTTTGCCTTTAGCCTGTTCATATAGCCCACTTGTCTCAGAACTGTGGTTGTAGTTCCACTGCAGAAGTTCTAAGACTTGTGTTCCACGAACTTGTGCTCTGTAGTTTCAATACCAATTTTTTATCGTAAGTGCATGTTGACACTATACCCTTCAATCCTCACCTATTTCAATGCTTGTCGTGCTTGATGACGCAAGAATTATGTATTTCAAGCGAAGAGGGGAGCTGTCAGAATGGTGATTGTGGCAATCAAAAGTTGCTCGAGCTGACTCAAACGGCACACGAGCAAATGGAACTGAAATCTCAAGGGTCTACAATCACCTAATTTTTTTTTTCTTTTTCTGAAAGCGGAAAACTTGCCTGCAGACAACTTCCCTTGTCCGGCCGACAACAAAAAATTAGGATCACGTCTTTTCTCAATTTTTCCCTCCCTGTCCCAAGTGCGTCGTACGAAACCCCTCCAACTCCATTCCACGTTCCGTGAATTTCCTCCCTCGGAAGTCATAAGCAGCCATTGGATCGGCACGCCGGAGGGGCGGACTGTGTAAGGAAGGATGTAGTCCAATTTGTTTACACAGAGCCCTATGCGTGGAATCCTAATCAGGTCCTGTATTTTTAAGGGAAGAGATATAGTTTTTTCTTCCACCCTCCGAGCTCTCCTTCCAATATAAGTTCTCTCCGTCCCTGACGGAAAATACTCCCAGAGGGAGTTAAGCCCCTGAGATGATCTTCGGGATCGAGATAACTCGGAACGAGGGGGTGAGAAAAAAAAGAGAGATCTGTTTGGTGACAGAACGATTTTGAGCTCTTCTTATGATTAATTCGACCTTTCGGATCCGTTTTGGAGGAATGGACGAGGTGACGATTCGGGTAGGTAACAGCCTCTCGTCAAACAAGACACAGAATCCTCACGTAAATTTCACTGAGATTGACATCATAGGAGGGGGTTTGGTGTACATCGAACTCATAAACCCGTAATATGAATGCTCCAATAGTTTCAATTTTATCTATTCATTAGTGACTGTTCGGCAGGCTGAATTAGCTGGGTCATTGATCTCCAAAATGTCTACACTCGCATTAATAGAAAGACATTTTTTCCCGAACACCTTCGTCCTCAAGACCTTTTGTTGCCTATGGAAAGTCCACCTCTTCTGCTATTTCCAACTGACAACAGATTTCCCCCTTCTCCCCTTCTTCTGGACTTTCCCAAATTTCCTCTTCCCTCTCCACAACAGACAGCTCCCCCCAAACTCATTCACCTACGAGTTCTCGCAAAAGTCAGTTCTCTTCGTCTCTCTGTCTCTCTGTCCCTCTCTCTCCACTCAACGTCTCACAACCAGTTCACATGTATTGAGAGTCCAATAATGCAGCCCGCACTCACGTTCTCAGTTTCAAGCTCTCCCATTCGTGTGCCCAAAAGCGGCAATAAAAAGTCTTGTTTAGAGACAGATTTCGACCTCTTTTTAAGTTTTTTGACTAACGTTTCGTGGAATCTACTAAATAACATGCACCGTCACCTTACAAATCTTCGGAAGAATTTGTCACATAACAAGTAGACACTTGCGTGTGGTCTGAAAGGAGTCAACTAACGGCATGAACATCTCCAGACTTGGAGAGTACGCCGACAAATCTATTGATGCGCGCATTCCATTTCAAACGGTTGTGTTCAAACCGGCGACCCCATACGTTTACCAGTCCTCCTTGTTATTAGCCATTTAATTAATCAGCCATTATCACAATTTCGTATTCTCTTTTTGCTGTTCTTTTAAAGGTGAGTTGCCGTCTAATAATTTGAGTTACACAAACGTCTGTTCTCTGTATTTCCCTTCACTGAATCGTTGATTATAGCGAGTTCGAACTTGACGGTTCTTTCATTATATCTAGGCGGAATTTCAATTGTGTGTTGTCGAAAGTCAATTGTTCGCTAACTTTGATTTTGATCGCAATCGCTAGGCGTTCCCGAGACGTTTTTATCTGGTAGAATTGCAGTTTTCGGAATTGTGTTGATTGATTTCATCTCATTTATTAATTTATTTTGTTTCACGCACTTATCGTGAATGGTGAGATTTTCAAATCACAATTCCTAACCACGTTACGAGCGGTGCTAATCATTTATAGACTACGACGCTTCTAAAAGGGACTATCCCATGAAGCACGACGTACCAAACATACAGTACACTTATTTACATACTCTGGTTAGAATGGATGGCAGGGGTGCAGGTGGATGCGTGTGCTCTGCATTGCTTGGTCACGCTACAGTTTTTCATGACACAGTGCAGGTCGTTGGATGTGTTATTCCTATCCACCTTTTGGCAACCGAGGTGAGACAGGTGACAACCTGAGTACAGGTACAAGAAGAAAAGAAGGAGAGCTGTAACCCTTGGGCGTAAGGCTCAGCCCAGAAAGGGTCATGAGGATCAGACCGCGGATTTCAGCGTTCATTCCATAGCTCGAACGGCGCCACAGTGAGGTGGATTTCAATCTCACCCCGTTCTTTGCTGGACATGGAACAATGATAGGAGGCAAGTCACAGGATGCTCAGGTCTTATTTTGTAGATAGGCGTGTGGCAGTCAAGAGTGATTCTGATGAACTGTCTACTTGGAGATAGTTGGAGGTTGGCACACGCAAGGCTCTCAGATGTCAGCACTATTGTTTACTCTATATGTAAACACGCTACATGAAGGGACCTCACATATGTCTTACATAGACGACATGCAGCTCTACAGCTCCTGCGACCCTGACGTTTTGAATGCGACTGTCTCAAAGCTCAGTGAGGATCGGGATAATGTGTTGAATTGGTGCAGGGAAACTGGTATGGAAATCAACCCAAGCAAGGATGGGGCCAACATACACGGCTTGAGCGTCCCACTTGTAAAGTCTGGCTCCACCCGGGCGCCCGGGTGCAGTACGTCGACTTCACGAGGAATCTGGGACAAGCAGGTTACCGCGACATGTAATGCTGTTTTTCGTACTATTGGCCAGTTGCGGCGTTTAGCAGGTGATTTCCCTCGCCATGCCCGTCTGCAACTTGTGCTGATCCTAACTATACCTCATTTCGACGACACAGCTGCAGCGTTTACCGATAACAAAAGCAAAGACGTAGACAGGCTACAGAAAGCTGAAAATGCCGTTCGTTTCGCCCTCCGCCTTCGACTGGATAGGCGCCTTACACCAAGCTATCAGCTCGGGAGTTCAAGATCAGAGAGAGAGGTGAATGCTGCAAGTGGCAACATTAGGTTTTAAGACCTTCAAATTCGAAAAATCCAGCCTACTTGTACAAGAGTTTCAAGTTACTACTCCACAGAGACGCGCGAGTGAGGAACAGAGTGTTGAGAATTCCGTGCCATAGGACAGAAACGCAAGCAAGGTAGTTTTATGTGCAAGGTGCGAACGCGTTTAATGAAAATATGCTTGTATGATTTTTAGCGTGCATGTAATTTATATCGTGCGGCTAAAGTTTCTGAGTGTTCTTGTGTTTTCAGTGTTTGTTGTAACTGTAATAATGAATCCAACTAAGAATGTGTTGTTTGGTAGCCTATATGTATTGTTCGAACGTTAACCCTACGAGGAATTGTTGTGTTTAAGCTCCAGGGGAAATGGTAGAGAGGGATGTATGGCCCAGGCGGTAAATAAACCATTCAATCGGTAAAGTTGGAGGGCTAAACAATCCATATAGGGCTATGTGCATGACGCGTGCCATGTCATGTGTGCCGCACATTGGAAATGCACTTCTCAACTCACCCAGGCAGTGCTTATCCAGATGATAATGGACATTGCTGATCTGACGCCAGTACCTCCCAGAAATGAAGAACGAAAACACGGACTAAAGATTGCTAGGAACCAGCAGCTCAGAAAAATGTCTGTCTTTGGGCGAATAAACACACAAAAAGCCAAATCGAAGGAATACGTTCGACGTCAAAATTGTCGTCAGCGTTTCGGAACCGCCAACGCCACCAACACGACTTTGAACGCCCCTCAGGACGACGGCAATTACTTCTCATCCTTTCCCCTTGGCACCCCTCAACTTCAAAGTAGGTTTCGTAGTTTCGAATTCAAATGAACGTCCCGGTCTTTACATATTCCGCACCGGAGGAGCTATAAAATATTTTTCCTTTACGTCGGAGCCGCTAATTGATCGACGTTTCAATCTCGAAACAATTTGTGGACCGAGCTTATTAAAAATAATCGTAAATCTGTCAAAAAACCAACAGGCCGAGAGATTAGAAGCCAATTATTTGTCGTTGGAGAGAAAAATGGTGATGAGGAGAAGAAGGTGAGGGGTGAGTATGGTGCGGTAGTGGCAGCGGTGGGGGGAGGGGAGGGGGGGCGATAATTTTCCTGCAGACGATTGTCAAAGTCCTGATTAGTCTTTTTTCCATTCGTTCAATCCTCAATTTATTGAATCTTAACTCCTCGTAGTTAAAACGCCATTAAAGCGCCTGAGTCAGTGGAAGTAACTTGTACTTCGACTCAAATTATATGCAATGAATCGTACGTTTTATTATCCACGATCCACGTGCTAGACACCGCCAGCTCTAGCGCGGAGTTCATAAAAATTGTGATAAATCACGACTATGCGATTTCTTTCAGTGCGTGGATTGTGGCCGGTTTCGTCAACTAATTACGTGGAAATTCAGAAATATCTGATGCGACGCACGACACAACTTTCCTGAAACTCACGTTCATTCAGCGACCGTCTTCACTTACAGCAACTAATGGAATTTGTGGTTCATTTGGCACAGGCACGTAAGGTTCCGGATTTTATTGAGTTGCCCCTAAATATGTTACAGCCGTTGTTCAGCTACCAATTGACAGGAGATTCATGAGATCCTCAACACGATTTTTTTGAGAAGGCTCGTGTTAACCATTTCGGAATTATCGGATAAAAACTGTGAGTGGAGGTGGTTCAAGTTCCGGAATTTATGGCGTTGCTCCTAATTACCTCATGAACGTTGTTTAACTGTTATCGTATAAATAGCTTTGAGGAATACCGCCACAATTTCTTCATAGAGCGCTAGTAACACTGTTTTCACGCAAAACTCCCATAAATTCGCTTCTGCACGTCCTGTTAAGCTCCATCCCTTTCTGGCTGAGCGCTACGCGGGCAAGTTGAGCAATGCATGTCATCAAAACATCGTGTGAGTAGGCCAACTGTGTCCTCCCATGAGAAGATGGCATAGGAAAGCATCATCCACCGTTGCTCTGTAATGCAGGCAGTTTGGGCTTGCAGATATTACCAATTCCCTACCAAGTATGCCCTAAATACTCCATGCCCTGTGAGAAACTGGGAAAGGTAGAAATCCACCACACCGTGACGCCACTAGAGCTGTAATTAGCTGTCTGGTCCACCCCTCCTTCTGGGCCAGTCGTCTTGCGATCTCCCGAGTGTTACAGCCATACAACGATCATAAATACCCGCCTTGTGTCGTCCTCGGCTCTCTCGTCTCGCCATCAGACGGGAAAGAAGCCATCGTTGCTGTGGCAGCTTTATCTGCTGCATCCCAGACGTGAAAACCGAACGAGAAGTTGGTATACCGAACTGCTTCGCTTGTTTGAATAATAGGAATAAACCCAAATGTGTCGGAATAATGCGAATAAAACGTTACCATCAAAAAGTGTAAACAAAAGTCGATATAAAGATCGCCTTCCCGCGCCACCCAACTAAATCAAATTCCCGCCAATTAGCGATTCACTGTTTATATATAAACCCACGCTAAATTTGTCCTGGGGGGGGGGGGCGGATTGGCCCATTCCTCTCGTTTCATTCCCTTCCTACCGAACAAATCTCGCCCACAAATTAACGGAGCAGTAAATGAATTCTGTGTTGTTTGCGTCGAACGAACGTGTAAATTGGTCGGAGCGAAGGCGCTAATAACCCCCCCCCCTCCTCCCTCCCTAACTGCCTATCGCCGTTCCTCCACGCCGCGCCCCCTCTAATAAAAACCTCAACGTTCTCAAAATAAAACCAACCAACTCGCGAGAGGGCGTTCACGATAATTAAACAACTTTTACAATGAACGTTAAAAACCTTCAAAGGGAACGAAGTCAACGCGAGCGCCTTCACCTCCACGAACCGTTAATTAGCCGTTGGAGTCCGTTCCAAGGAAAAGATTAGACGAAACAGCCGCCAAACTGAAACCACCAAACACATGTTTCGAAAATAAGGCAGTTCTTTGAGAGGAACACGTAGGAAGACGAACGTCAACTCCTCCTTGGCTTTTCGAAGTGTCGGTTGGAAAGTGTGGCATGTTCGTCTGACTCTCGAGCTTCTCAAAATACTAAACAGAGCGCTATGCAGCTCTATTTGACCAACACGTGCTTTTAAATAAAACAGGCTCTTCACGAGGCGGTGTAATCCCGGCTCATCCTCCTAAAGGGAAAATTAAATAGTCGACTGTCAATACGTTTTGGCAGCCACAAGTTCCTTCTTGAGAGGCACTAAGGAGTCAAATACAGGTGAGACGCGGCGTTTCAACCAACACCTTTAGTCCCTCAAGATTTGCTTCAATACGAGCAATTAGAAAGAGCTCATGGGGTGTGTTTTACTGACAAAACCCTCATGTACAAGGTCATTTACTTAAGCGTACTCAGATAACGGCGACGGCATGGGAATCCTAGGCAAAGGAACTTGACTCAACATCCGTGAACGTCTAAGGAGAGAGTGGGTTGATCCAGACCACTGAATGAGCCAGTTCCATACGAAACATGGAGATTTCATTGCGCGGTTCCCTTTCTTCTCTCTCAAAGGCTCTCCATTCCACACATCCAGTGCAGAGGAAACAAGAAACCACGTTCTGCAACGCCGTGGTTTCTACAATAGTGAGGAGCAGTTGTTGGAAGAGCAGCAAAACCTTCCATTTTTGACCGCTACTAAGTAAGGTTATAACCACTCCGCCCTGTTTGCAAAGATGGTTATGACAAAGGAACGCAGCCACAGTCGATCTCTTCCTTTGAAACTTGCCAATCAATTAAAGTCAGCCTGTCTGAATGACATCTGTGTCCATGCTCGTGAAACCGCCACGACGTTCGACTGATAACGCACTCGGATGAGTATTAAAGAACATATTGACAAGGGAACAGATCTGCTTTAGTTTGTAGACAAAATACTGCAGCAACGTTTAAAGGTGCTTCACTGCATTCACTGGGTAGACAAGATGCACTACTACATTAAACGAGGCAAAACCTGTCTCTTCAGTTTGCAAATACGAGTTTTTGTAGTGCGTCCGACGCATCACACACCTCTGCTCAGCCCCTCACGGTACACGCGGCGTTGGCTACTAATGCAATCAGTTCATATTACCACGTACAACATAACTTCACGTATAAAGTGGGGGCACTTAAAGTTCCAGTAGTTATAGTGCCGCCTCCTTCACTTAAAAAGCGACTTACTCATAATTCGTAGTACTCATGATACGATTTCCGACGTATGTCGTCGTATAAGCAGTTTATTGGGCAGACACGATGATTTTTCGAGCGTGCAGTGTCATGCGAGCAAGTTAAATGATTAATGAACTGCACAAAACACTCATTCCGACGAAATCCTCCTTAATTTGTTGCGCTGCTCAGACATCTTTGCCCCATCATGAAGCAGATACGCATAACGTTTCCTCAAATGGTGTTTTTGCGTACTCAGTAGCCCTTAGAACGAAAACATAGGAAGAAAACTCGGGAAAATGGACCTACAGACTGACAGCACTCAAATGGCCGTAGGAGGCACTCACGGCTACTGGCGGATAGTAGTGTGGCAGTAAGCTTATACTCGTACACCACGGTTGGTTGATTGACGGTATCGTTGGAAGAGTTTCGCCGTTGGAGGAATGGACAAGGGCACGCGTGGAAACGAGCAGACTGATGATGCTCCAATCCTGAAGAATACGGACTTTTCAAGTCCCGTTCATCAACACCCGAATTCGTCAAAGGTCAACCAAGAAGAGGGAGATGGAATGGTCTTGAACGGAAAAAGCGGCACACTTGAAAAGCTTCCTTCAAGCCCTCCTACAAGAGCTCGCAGGTGTTTACTGGCCACGGCAAGAAAGCTGACTTTAAGCCCAATCAGCACTATCGATGACGATGTGTGCGAGTGCACATACTTGGAAAATACTTGGAATCGGTAGGAAGAAACTTTTCTGAATAGGAAATATCCGACACCGGACTTTGTGACAAAACGAAGTTCACATTATTTTGTTGGCCAAACTCCAATAGTGGGAAGTGTGCTTTCAATGATGAAGAATGCTAAACTGACATCATACAACTGTACCAAAACTACAACAAAATGTTCCCCTATTTCTTCTTCGTTGCCTCTTCAACCAAACGGGAGAACACTGACGTGGAATCCCCTCGACAGGTTTGCCAAAGAGAATTCATGTAAACTTCTATTAATCCCCAAAATCTCGCTCAAGTCAAGCTTTCGTCTACCGGAACCTAACGAACCATACCCTCAGATACAAGGTGATTTGATAATTTATGCCGGAATGCAGGAAAAAGAGAGGCTGCACCGCTCGATGGCCACGAGAGGGATGTTGTAACGCGCATTCAGGTTGGGGGACGAGCGGGGACAAAAAAACTTTTTCTCCACCCACCCCCCGCCCAGCCCCTCAACCCTCCTTTTCGCCTAACAAGAAGAAAATTAATGTGTCCCAATGAACTCTATCCGTCCACGAAGGGTTTGGTAGGTAAGCCCTAATGTATGCAAATGAATGAAGAAGAGAGGGGCTCAAGTTAAATTAATGACTTGGAGAAGGTATAATATACGTTCCACTAATTGCGTGACAATGGAAAAGAACGAGGCCGATAGGAAGGGCGGTGAAGGGTGAGGGGGGTAAAAAAAGATGAAAAATTAGGGATCTTACCCTTCAGGTGGAGAGGATTAAGAAAAAATGACGAGGGACCCGCTAAAACAAATAAATAACTCGTGAAAGGCGGTGCTCCACATTCGAGGGAGCTACCTCAATTTAACAGGCCAACGAAGAGGAATGTGAGTGTCTCTGCAGAAGACCGACGCCGCGTAAATGAAAGAGTTGCTCAATACAAACGCCGAGTGATTGCGGACCTGGAGTTGTCAAGGCTCGTCAAACGCTAAAGGAGTGAAACAGGAGAACACGCCTTCAGTCAAGTTCATATTTTTTAGTGCACGCCAATCCTAAGTGGCTCTGAGAGGAATATGGCGTGCACTGCGCCACTCCAAGGCAGGCCTGCGCTGGTGTCCTCGTGATGCAGGCGAAAGGATATAGAAATAACACTATCCACACACCGTCTGATAGGCAAGGGTCTTGTTAGGCGCTGAAGAACTACTGCACAACGTCAAAACTTGCGAGAGTGCTGAATGCAGCTCAGCTCTTCAACAAAAACTAGTAGTGTTAATGCTAATTGGATTCCAAAGCGTAAAGGGATCAGTGAGAATGGGCAACATAGCGAACCTCGACGGGTCTATTGTACCAATAGGACCACTTTAAGTAGCTTAGTCCTGTAAGGAACTTGCTCGTCCAGTGTCTGGCTCAACACACTTTTCCCCAAGACGCTCACGGAAGTTAGGAATCACGGGACCCTGCAAAAGGGGTACAGACGAGGAGACTCCCTAAAATGTCCTGGCCGAGTGCTTGAGACGTGGCCGAGAGCGAATTTTGGTCTTCGGCTCAACTCAAGGGCGAACGTCAAACTTGCAAGAATACCTGGCATTTCTTAGTAATCTCGGCACGGATCCGTTAGACATTAGGACTGGCAGAATAGGATTTTAGGTCGGTGTGCTCATGTTAAAAGAGGCAGTTCAACAATAATAATAACTATGCGACTGAAATTTAATCTTCGTCCCGGTCAAGCAACCCAACAAAAGAAAATTGCAATGTATAAATGGCCCTGGCCAAGCAACCCAACATGGCATTTGGTGCAGCAGCTAAAGTACAGTGCGCTCAGCGTCATGGCCTATGCTCTTTCCGGGCACGGAGCTACCGCCACTGGAGCTAATGCCTATCGCTTCCAAATCCTACGACTACCAGTACCCAATCGCTCTGCGTCACGTAACAACCCCGTGCTACCTTCTCGCTAAACCATGCAGCTGTTGTACCAGTTCCCGCATTCACATTCTCCAAAGGAACTAAAAGGATCTCCCTCTTGAAGACGCACAGCCTCCCTAAAGCCTATGGTCACGATTGGACCCAGTAATGACATCGAAACGGAAAGAAATCTAGCTCATCGGAACCATCAATTGTCAAAGTTGAAGAGGGGAGATGAAGTTGGCAGTGGTGTTTTTTAACTCATACCCCATTTAAAAGACCTGAGCAACAGTAAAGCCGTGGAGCAATCGAAATCGAGAGAACCACTTCTGAGTAATACTAAAAATTGATGTTTTGATCCCTATCAAATAGTTTTTTGCCCATTTGGCCCTTACCCCCATCTAGCGACCTGGAGGTCAAATATGAAATTCGATCCAATTTGGTTCAGTCATTCTCTCTCAATCGCGTTTATGGACACGTTGTGTTTTTAGAACTTAGGAACTCTCGAAGGTTACAGATATGAAGAAAGCTATACTATTACGCGCATTTACGTATCGTAAATGAATAACTTGGTTCGGGTGTGATAATTTAGAAGTGATTGGAGAGCGAATATTAACTCTGAAATTGATCGTAATGGAAGTTCAGAACTTTGTCAAGAAGCGAAACAGAAAACTAAGAACGCGCTGAAAACGGTCTCGCCAGTCCCCGTTCCAACGCCATTAGCCAGTTCTGGTCTGGAAACTCTCGATATTCATCTTTCACTCCTCTTCCGACCGACTTCCACAGACTGGGCTCCTTTTGTCAGTATTGTTTTCATTGCCATTTTCACGCCTTTAGGTGGAGGGGTTTTTGTCGTCGTTGCCGCCTGTAAACGTAAATTAGGCGGAATCAGACGGCGCGACTGCTGACGGCGGCTACGGGTCGCTCAACGCGTTTCGTCCCATTTGAACGACGATCGGTCTTGCGGTTTCAATAAAGTGAGCTCGTCCGGGAATTCCCGTCTCCAGCTCTCGAAACTCTAACAAAAGAAGGCGGTTTTTTTTGTAGCCGTCGGATTTTCGATTTTCTTGACATTAAAACAGGAATGAAGTTTTTCGAGGGATGGGGTTTCTCTTGGAAGTACTACGCTAGTTTAGTGAAGTGAAGAAAGCAGGCGCGGTACAACGTTCATTCATCTTGACAACTGCCAAAGCAGGTCTGATTTGTATATGTAGGAAATTAGCTCAAATGTAATAAAATCCACTTGCTAAGACCCGTCCTTTCTTATTTCCATATCCCTAGCACAGCTGGAAGCAGTCTCACACCTCCGAGACCCATCCCATTTGATTCAGCATCGAACAATACCAGTAAACGACACGAAACTACCAGACTATAACGGAACGCCCAAAATGAACATATTCTAGGTGCCTTTAGGCAATTGGCACGACATGACGAGTCGAGCTGATGGGTGGTTGAAGTGAGACTCGACCCAGTGCAAATGACGAAACAATTACTTTTGATGTATTGTCCCGCAAGTTCTTCAAGTAGTAGACTCACTATAATTACCGTGATTTCACTACTTTCAGTCTAGACACAGTCGTGCACCCCTAAAACTGTTCCATTCGACCCGGCATCGAAAAATACTTAGAAAACGATACCAAACATGAATTTCGATGAAATTTCACATTCTTCAACCACCATTTGCCTAATGCGATTCAAATTCTTCAAGTTCTGCCATCCCAGGCTGATTTTTATTGAGTCTTGGTGAGGTTCTACGTATGTATACGTGCTGGCCATCAACTGCAAGCACGGAGAAGAAGGTAGTAACCATAAGGGGAGGCTGCAATCGCATCAGGGGAGGGTCAACAGGCTGATACTCGACCAGGTATGACTTGGAGAGAAGTAGGTCGTGAGTTGAGGAGGGAGAGGAAACCTATTGGAAAATGTCAAGTTATGGGTTTCAAAATCGAGCCTGTGTCATGTCTCTTGATTGTTTAACTCTTATCGTTCAACTACAACTTTAATATCAAGTGATTAAACAACTGTTAGCTCATTAGAACAGCCTCAATCAATAATAACCTCTTGCCTAACCACCCGTTTGCTTTCCATCCTGAAGTTAACTTGATACTACTTTCTTCTCCTCCCCCCCCCCCCATTTGATGCCACTGGGAAACCCCCCTCACTACTTTAAATCGTCAAATGGCCTGTTGTGGGGGCGTTACAGGAGCCGTGGGCTGAACTCCGAGCGGATCTCACCACAGAACAGAAATTTGCCGACATCGACGAATAGGCGTTAGAGAAATGGCAAGCGAGATGGGAATCCTCGTCAAAGGGACGTGACACGTATGAGATCTTCCCCGAAATCCGTGAACGCCTTTCTAGAAACTGGCTAGACCACTGGAGGAGCCAGTTCCTCACTGGAAATGGTGACTTCAATGCGCGGCTCCACTTCTTTTCTCTCAAAGACTCTTCGTCATGCACGTCTTGTGTCTCCAGTGCGGAGGAAACAAGAAACCACAATCGTTTGGGAGGGCAAACGAACTTAGCAGCATTGACTGCTACAAAGCAAGCCTATAACCATTTTGCAGAGTTCACGAAAGAGATGATGGCTAAGAAACGTCATAGTTGATTTGTTCCTTTGAAACTTGCCACCCAAGAAAATAGTTAGATCATGTGGTAAACCAGATAGAGAACTCCTCCCAGATGGTACGAGATTCCTCAGGTGGTCACCTCCGCGTGGCAACACACGGGCAACAGTTTTCTACTGGGATGCTGGCTAACGACCAAATACCTGTCGTACCTTCGCAGGTTTAAGTTCGGTGGATGCTGCAGAGGCTGGCCTCTTGCATTTAGCGAAACAGCAGCTTCCATGACTCATATAACCTTCGTCGAGGGTTTAGGAACATCCATCAAATAAGGAAACAAGCCTGGTGCTCATTGATACAGCACCCTCAATACGTCCCTACCATTCTCGCACAAAATAGAAGACAGGTCCAACCTCCTTGGCGTTGTCTGAGGTCCACCACAGTCAGCCCCTCACCCGTACACAGTACATTCTCACGCTCTGCCTCGCAGAATCTGCACCTCTGTACTTCCGACTTACCTATCACGGCCAGGGGACACCTTATTGGACAGTGACCTGTGAACAGGCCCTCTGATAACAGCCCTCGTTCCTTCCACTCGCCATGGATGTTCCTCGTTTGTCGGCCTCATCATTCCCTTAGGTCCCTGTAAGACCTGACATCCAACACAGTTTTCGTACTACTTAATTCATCTTTGATCGTCTAGAGTTTAATAATCTGCATTATTCAGTTACCTTTAATGTATGAGTAATGAACTTGAATTCATTATATCATTATAAGTATGGCGCAAAATATGCTCCTTTTATCGTTAAATTAGTCAGCACTGCAATCGAAACAACAAAAACTGGCAAAGGAGACTCCACTCGCCGTTTTTTATGTAAAAAAGCGTGATCCAAGGAAGCTCGCCAGAAAACTGGAGTATGTATGACCCAGTAGTCAGAAGGCACGTATTATTTAAAGAACAAAACCTATAGTAGCTTTTTAATGAGTAATTTCATAGTGTGCCCACGTTTCTTATCAACATCTTAAGCAGTCGGTCCATATACAATTCCGAGTACATTTAACTCGGCATTTTTTTTTGACGTTGAGAACCGTTTGAGTATGCTGACACTGTTCTCGGCACCCTGTATCAGGTCTTTCACCAAACCACCTCGCATGTATTTACATTCAAATCTAAGATTTCGGGGAATATCGGTGAACGAGATCGTTTCGTTTATTGTTAAAATTCGCTAAAATAATTATATGGTGTGACGCATCACACAACTTCCCGCACCAACACGTACGTACGGCGGTACTTGCGGTTAGCAAATAATTCAACGTGTTTTTCACTCGTTTATGGTAAAACCTAACTCCTACGGACGTCGTTAGTAGGTAATTTATGGAACTATCAGCATGTCATTTTATGAAGAGGTTCTTTTCTAATAAGGAATTAAAACAGTGAAAAATGTCGAGTTGAAGAATTTATCGGGCTACTTGTTATTATTTCACGACCATCAATGTCTTCGCGAAGGTACATTAAGCTAATAGGAGTTTATTTATTTATAACATATACGGGCAGTGGCCAATTTAACAGTGAAAAAAATAAATAAATAAAAATAGGACAATATAAATCGCAATAAATTGGCACAATTCAATCGGCAGCAATCCTGAGCCAACAAACGGCCGCCGAATTTTGGACCTAAAAGAGTCTTTCGAACACAACAGTAGTCCATCGAATCATCGTGTGACACCTGTTGAAGTCCTCCTGAAAGCCCACCATGGGATTATTGCGGGGATAGTTGGTCGAAGAGGTATAAACATAAATATCTGGTGCGTTGCAACACACAACTTTCCTTAGCTCTACGTCAATTCACTTTGTACATGGCTAATTCTATTTAATCGATTCATTTATCACTCAGTTCCTTTGAACTTGGTCAAACAACACTTCACAGCAGCAGGAAGCGGTAGCGCCTACAGTTCTGGAATTTATTATGCTGCTCGTACTCATTCCAGGACCATTATTGAGCAATTGGTACACAGATAATTAATGAGGCTGTAAACACAAATTTTTTGGAGAAGGATAGTTATTACTTTTGCAGGGTTATTGGGTAAAAACGTTTAGAAATGGTAGTAAGCGAAACGGCGGTAGTTGTAATTCAGGAATTTGTGGAGTGACCCCCATGTATCTCGTGAACGTTTTTAAACACTCACCCTACAGGTATTGGATTGGACTACTACACCAATTTTTTTTAACATTCTACTAAAATTCCAGCGGAGTTTATAAGGAAAAAACTGCGCTAAAAATGCTTTTCGTCGAAAATTTTGATACTTTATTGTGCTGCTCTCGTCATTTTCCCACCAACGGGAGTTTTATGGTATAGTTGTCTTATTGAGAGCTATCAACATAAAAAACGTAATCAAAATCGTTAGAGCCGTTTTGGAGAAAAAAAATTTGGTGTTTTGATCACTATGATAACTATAGTTAACTTTCGGTGGATTTTGTTCAAACCCTTATTTTGGCGTTCCATAGTAACCTGCAGGCGAGATGTCAAGTTTGAAAGGATTTGGTACGGTGGTTCTCTCTAAAAACCGTTCACAGACACACAGACCATTTTCCCAAATAGTGTTTTTCGGACTCAGGGGGGTCTGAAACGTAAAGACCAGAAGAGAACTTAAAATTTTTTTTTCAGCCGATTACATAACTTTCCTTTTGTACTGTTTAGAGCCAAGGAAAGTAAAAAGGCTGATGGAGTTTAGTGAGAATGCATGTCTTACTTGAGCGGGATCAGTGAGGAACTACGCAGCGCTTAATTATGACGCTGCTGCTACTTCAGTTAGAAATTCCTAGCTTTCGATTCGATTGTTCTGGGAGAGGTCATACGCCGGTCATACGGGCAGTGTTTTTTCAGGTGAAATAAGAGTGTGGAGTGAAAGGTCCGGTAGCACACGCGATCATTCGATTCTCAAGAAGTTGCGATGGTTCAACGCAAGCAGTGATTTAGAGAGGACTGGACAACAAACTATTTGGTACGGCGCATTGTACAACTTTGCTCAGTGACACGTCCATCTCAAGCGACTAATTCGATGGTGTTCATTGAGTTGATCTTCACTGGTTAGAACGTTCTACAACGACAATTTGTCAACTCTCTGGAAATCGTTGCGTTGCTCCTACTTATCTCATAACTTCTATTGAGTGGTCAGCCTATAAAAATGACTTTTAGGGAAGTTTCTTCCCCACTAGAAGGAAAAGTGGTAAACGTGCGGCAGTAGTTGGAATTGGTGAGTTCATAGCGTTGCTCCAAATAATCTTACCATCGATAAACTTTCATCGTGCAGCTAGCCACATCAGTAGTTTAGCGAGTATGCTTGTCTATTTGCTTAGGATTTATGGGAAGAAACTATTAAAATCGATTCTTGTAATTTATGACAACTTATTGTACGACCCCCCCCACCCCTATTTTCCTACGGATAAAAATGTGACGTTAACATCGCGTTATTTGTAGCTGCTGCCCACACAGTTTGAAAAGAATTTTTACACCGACAGAAAGTGTTTAGGGTTCTTGTCCACTGCGGTACTTGTACGTAGTTTACGACCGATTTGTGCGTTAACTAATTTTTGCGTCGTACGTTAATTTACGCGCTAAAGATCACTTTGGAATCGACTTGGTGCTTTTGCTCTGCACTACTTTCCTCCCTATTCCGCGGAGCTACACGAAGTACAAATATCGTAAATATACTTAGCGAAGGAAAGCGGAAAAACTGTTTTTGTGCCAAATCTTAATTTCTTGGATCGTTTTTGGAGGGGAATGGCGTGTACACACACACTCGTTAAAAAAGGGAATTAGTTCATCCGTCGCTAGGGCTCGACGTTCCAAATCCTTCAAGGGAGTTTCAAGGCTCGCTTCGTTTATCTTCGCCTTAAAATTAATCGTCCTGAACACTCCTTTTACCTGAACGCTTCAGTCATTTGAGAGCTGAACGGCGCATAGTAAATGTCGATTAGAAGTTGGAAGAGTTTCCTTCAAGATTTCCTCGATTTCCTCTGAATTTCGTCCTCTCTCCAACCCCCACCCTCGCACTACCACACCCCTGCCATTTCCAGGCCCTTGCGAAGACGAAACTACAAAGAGCGGAAAGTTTTAAAAGGCAACGTAGTCGGGCGGGGGGTGAATATTTGTAATTCAAATTTTAACTTAAGTCTTCCCCTTCCCCTCGCCACTCTCATCTCCCTCCACTCCCTCTCCCTCAACTGCCTTCCTCATTAAAAAGGCTCAACCATCTGAATTTCAAATCCGCGCAAAACCAGAAAGAGTCCAAAGAGCCTCTGCCGCCGACTAAAAAGCTCCCCCCTGAACCCATTCATTTCGTTTTCAGCGCAACCCCCCCCCCCACCCACTATCCCTTCAGTCTTCCGCCACCACCGGCCATTTTCTCGTTCTGTTTTCGCCGGCTACAAAACTTCTCCGAGAGTCAGCCTTTTTACACGATTTTTATTTATTTTATTTTTTTTACCGCTAAGTCGACTTTTGTACTTCTTCTCCTTCTTGGGGCTTTTCGAGAGATGCCTGGAAGAGAGGGGAGGAGGCTGCGACTTTTTTTCGGTGGCGGGAGCTTGATGAAGAGGGATTAGCTGAGGGGGATCTAAAAACAAGAAGCAGGGTAAGAACTGCCCTTTTTTTTCGAGCGGCCAAATCAGTTAATTGGAACGCAATTTGAAATTCGTTCGACACGAGAGATTTTGGATTGTAGGGGAAGCGATGTACGTCGCTCGCATTCGTGAAAAAAAAACCTGATTGGAAAACCGTTTTTGGTCTTCGTCGTCTTCTTCATTCGATTCTTATTATGACGTCAAACGTTCGCGTACTTGAATTTGAAGCGATTGCTCGATTATATCATCTAATACTTTGAATCGACATTGAATAATGCAGGAGGCTGCAAAGGTGGAGGCATGCGTCTTCCCCCCTCCCCCTCCCCATCGATCAACACGATTTATCGAACAACCTGGTGCGAAATACTACTTTCGGATACTAAATTGTGCGGTTTCCGTTGCAGTGGTAAACTATCAATCTTATTCGTACCAATGATCAATCGGTAAGATACCTTGAGACTGTGAGTTTCTAGGGTGGGGCCACGTCATGTAAAATCTAATGACTAGGCGAGGCACAGCAACCCAGGTCTAAGCCCAACTCTATGACGAGAAAAGCAAAATTTCTAATCTCGCGGGTGCATCGAAAGACTTTTTCTGGAATATTACAGTGAGGTTGGCCAATAGACAGTAGCTCACACGTCCTGTTTTACTTACATTGCTCGAAACTATAATGTATTCTACAATACAAAGCTCTGCTTTCAAACAAAATTTTAAAATAATAAGGCTGAGATTAATAGCTGCAGAATAGTGTAGATGTAAAAGGCCAGGTTGTGACGTTCTTGGGGAATTATTCTACTAATCGCCCACGTACGGAACACGAATGAAAGTCGTGTCTGGGCCCAAAAGAAAAGAAGACATTAAATACACACAATTATACTCACTCGATGAAATAAATAAAATAATGCCTCTCAAGAAGGTAATGAGAAATGAAATCATAAACCGAATAAGACCCACTTGAATTTGATCAGGAAAAACTCGAAATGAAATGAACTCCTTTTAGAATGAAATAAATAACCTATCCTCAGATTGTATCAATGACAATAAAGGGACAATGGAGAAGATGAAACACCAAGCTCTGATCGCTTACCTTACTTCACACAATATAAAGGGACGTTCAAATACTGAATCACTGGCTTAGTAAAAGAGGACGATTCGTCTGCGAAGTCGGTAGCCGTTCTGATGTAAAAACGTGGCTCCACCGCTAATATAAACAGCGGCGAACTGCACGGGTGGCGCCCAGTGTTGCCGCCTCCAGCAGTTCGCCGCAAACCATTACAAGTTCCAGTACGGGGCCTAATGAAGATTACCTAACGAGGAGCCTGGATGAAAACGCCTTTTTTCATCAGCGTTCAAAGACTCAAGAAGACTTAAGAAACATACGCTCTTAACACGAACGCTGAAGCGCTTACTGAACGCTGACACGAACTTTGGACGTCCTTGTTGACGGCGAATTCAAAGGCAGATATTGAAGGCGCTCATTGAACTCGAACATGAACGTTGAACCGGGGGAAGTGACCTGAATGTGAACGTTGAACGCAAACAGGAAAACTAATGTTGAGTGTGGCTGTTGAATGCGGGTTTCCTTCAGATAAAAAGGAGGTTTCAGAAGATAGTCCCGTGTCATGTTATCTTCCTGTACCAGAACTAGCATTTCACGTCTACTAACACACACTATTTACATGTATTAGTACATCGTTACATAAACAATTTTTTAAATGCGTGTAAAATGTGTATTGTTGTATGAAGACGTTTAATTCAAAGTAAACAGTCGGTACTTACAGTTAGGAATCAGTCAGAACAGTCACTCACCTGAAAAACAGTGCATCTCTTTATTTACTGTCATATATGCTGCACAGATATAATTTTTGATAATCCACAACCGCTCATATTCGAAATGTTGACAAAATTGAGCTCAAGTTTTGGTATAAATGTTTTCTGAATGCAAAAGACAACTATTAAAGTAAATCGTCCGTGCGCGTCTGTGAGCACGAATGAGAGGAAACGGCTGAACATCATAGTTCATAGTTGATTATTAGCCTCCGCAACATGAAACCTCTCGATATTCAAACCGTTGTCGTCACTTCGGCCAGCTTTTTCGAATTGTTCACCGATAATTACGAATGTGTGAACAAAACATCGTGATTGATTGAAAAGTCCGCTATGCTATGGTTACTCAATAAGCGTCGTGACATAATTAGGAGCAGTTGAATAAAGTAGGAAACGTTTAGCGCTCACGGATTCCACGTATAAAGTCACGTTCTACCGAGTTCGCATGAATTTGATCAACAACTGGTTAGATTAATTGATGGAATGATAAAAACTAATGAAGGTGCGCAAGGATGAAAAGTCTCGTGTGACGCCTGGCAGATATTTTTCTATGGAAACTCAGTAAAAACGTAAAAGCGTGCTCTGTAGCGATGGCCAGACCTGATGGAAAACCGTATTACGCTTTTGTCCATCCACTCAGAATCAACTAATGGCTCGGCCCAACAATGAGCCGGAGCAGAACAGACTAGTTCTGAAGTTTTTCACTTCGGTTATGGGGGATTTTCGAGGAATCTGTAGAAGTTGGAGATGAAGGCGAAACTGAACGAAAGAATGGAAACTGGAGAAGAGGAGACTGAAGAGAAAGAAAAAAACAGAGGGAGAAGAAGGAGGAGGAGGAGGAGGGAGAAAAAAAGCATTCATTCCACCACCTCTCCATCGAACAGAGATACCTTATTCGGACAAGCTGAGGGAAAAGACTGGTCCACCTGTACAATAGGCAAACTCGAAGACCATTGTCCAAAGAGTTGAGAAGAACAAGGGAAGCCGAGGGACCAACGGCCCAGGTGAGTAGGTTCATTGTGGTTGAGGTCCCATCGGGGGTTTACCTCGCACCCATCCCCCCCCCCTCCCCCACATCGCACCATCCCCTTGATCTCCTTCACAAAGGTATTAATGCCCCCTAGAACTGTAAAAAGGGTCGTTTCTCCATCAGGGGAAATTTTTCGGTGTTTACCTTCCAAAGACCGTCCTTTTACTCTCCCTGCCCCACCGCCCTCCAAAACGTTGGATTTCCCATGGGCATGTGGGAGGTAGAAAGGTGACGGAAATGCCGTAAATCTTCCCCTTTCTGTTTTCGTCCGAAACATCGTTCACCTCTGAGCTGCCCCCCCCCTCTACGTCATCATTTCCACCAGAGGCTTGGAACACAACAGATCCAACTTTCTCATTAATCTGCTATTTTCTTCGAGAGTCCCAAGGTCTCCTAGGATGACCCAGTTCGTTCGTTTGGGAGAATTTAGAGAGAGAAAAAAAGAGTATAGGATAGGGAAGCTCTTGCGCGTAGCACACACATGGAAGCTGTATACGAGGATATCTATAATTACGTAGAGAGGATGCAGGATCCAGCAATACGTGCGCAGTGAAACCCTCTTCAAGGGCGAGAATACGCGAACAGCTAACGATCAAACTGCATTTGGCTCCGATGGGGGATAGCTCTTGACTGCCTCACTGAAGCAGTCCAACCTCATTGTGTGTGGATGGTAACACGCCCACAGACTGGCGTTACACTGGAACGCGCACATGGGGGACAGAGGAGGTCAGCAGTTTGCCTGAGGCTCACCTGGACTTGGGTGGTATTCTCCACACTACTGAATATAGAAGGAGTGAGAACAGGCACTTGATTGGCTGCGGTGTCAAAAGCGAAGCATGATATAAACTGAACTGGAAGCCTGGGAATGGCCTAACTTGAATTCGAAGGGCAATGAGGTTCTAAAGGTAGGTTAATGAAATGAAATACGGGCGGCACATTGGTTAGTTAACAGTCACATAAGATTCGAGAGAGCTCACCATTAACAGAGAGAATGAGCTCCTAAGCGACATTTACAGGTTTAAGTCTACAAATAATCAAACAAGAGTCGTTGCACCAATGAGGGATGGGTGAGTGTGGTGTGGAGCACTCGGGCAACAACAGGACGGGCAAGCAAGGGGTGAGAAGTGTGATATGGGGTGGGGGTTAGAGGAAAATCCATTGAACAATTGAGAAAGCTAGGAAAGCACATCGTCGGTTCCAGTAATACTTATCCTTGTGTTTGGTTGAGTTCTAAATATCGGAAGTAAGAAGACAGCAGGTTTTTGGAAGCCCAAGGGTCAAAGCAGCTAGATCTCGAGAGCTCTATTCAATCAGATGAGGATGACCTCTGTCGCATCAATTAAGCTCGAGCTGAGCCAAACAGTGAGAAAGTTACACCGGCATGGGCTGGAGGAAGCTATTTTAAGGAAGCAGGTCTCACGATGGCTCCTTGATCCACCTGGATTTCAACTAAAATTGGGAAACCTCGGGACTACAGACATGATCAGATGTTAATGCCATTTCCACATTCTAGAACTCCGCCAGCACGCTAGTCGTCACTGCTTGTCTAACGAATGGTGATGGACAAGTCGTAACATGTGATTTCATTGATAGTTTTTTCAATTCACTCTATTCTTTGATATTTTGTGGCAGCTGCAGACCATCTATGGTCTATGGGCTATTCCATATATTTACCATTCCAAAATTTCGAGTTCAAAACACCAGTTCATTATTGATTAATTTGGCGTAAAGCCTTCGTTTTACAACATGGATTTACTGCAGAGTTTCGCAATGTGGACGGAGACTGAACGATTGCGGTAAATAAGAGCAAGAAGGTGAAAAGGTTGTGTCTGAGTGGTCAGGGAGGATGCAGGAGCCCTGATCGGGCAGAGGGGACGTCCCGCCGTCTCTCCCAGACTGCCCGGCCCCTTCCCAGCAGGCATTCGCTTCCCTTTTGCCTTCCGTCTCTTCCAAAAGTCCCAGAGGCTCGATCCTGTCACTGCTCCTCCTAAAGACCCCGTGAGGATGCCCCTCCTCAGGCCTCTTAATGGCATTCCTCGCACTTCTTGAATTAGGACTCTCTTCCTGGGGTTCCCCTCCAGACCCTTCGCGCCGCGGAGCGTCATATTTGTCGCGGGAGACCGTCCGTTCTGACAAAAACCAGCTTTCAGTTGAATGGAATAAAACTTGAAGAGGAGCCTCGGGGGACTGCCAAGTATTTTCGAGGTGTTCGCCGACTCGTTTGGAGCGATGATGAGCCCGCAGCGGCGCCTTTGAGCGCCCCGCGATAGAAAAACCACCTCCTCAATTAGCACTTCAGAAAAAGGCGATCAGAATTAACGAAATCTTTTTCGACCTCTTTCTTATCATTTTGCTCCTCGCAAAAACGTATTAGAATGTGAACTTGAATGTTGGGGTCATTAGAATCAACATTTGGAGCAGATCGATGAACCCGACACATCACTTTGGGCTCTCCTTCTGTACTGTCCACACTTTTTACTACATTCACGCCTGCGACGCTAGTGAGCAATTTAATAAACTGAAGAACATTGTCAACTTCTACAGCCTCCAGAGCTACCGTCCTGCCATAAGACACGAATGAGGGTGTATAAACACATGGTTCAAACTGTTTCTGATGACTCAGGAGAGGCCAGACTTATCGTGCAACGCAGCAGAAATATATTTTAGCGCATTAATTGAAGTTCAGAGAAGGGATGAAGAGTGACTTAATGTGATGGTGCAGATCTGGGAAAGGGAACCCGTTGGTAGGGAACAGGAGCCCCTGCCCTGACTTCAGCTGAGCTGGAGGATGCAGCCATGGGAACATATTTCTCAACAACCTACAACGGTACCGAGCCCTCGAGTGCGACCACAGGACGAAGTCAGGCTGACATCCTCTGAATTTGCCCACAAATCAAATTATTTCCTACAAAAGTTATTATTTTTAGATATTGGAGGTTTCATTTTGAAAATTGACATGTATATTGAAATTGCAACATATCCGGTGCGCGGCATCACACAACTTCCCTCAGCCCATCACTCAGTTTATATGAATTTCGTAGAACTTAAACCTCTGCAACGACATTCATTGGATAATCCTTGCCCAGGTAATTCATGATATTGTCAACACGAGTTTTTAGTCTCTTTTTAGTTGTAGGTAGTCAAAGAAAGGATACCAGTTAGAACTCCGGAACTTTGTAGGAGGTCTGTGATTATTATAACCAACATGAAAATATCTGCGCATCGGTAGCTTATTGTGCTCGTTTTAGAACGTTAGTATAATGTGACCACGAATTATTATTAAAAACTGCACCGATGTAGCTTATTTGTTGTGAAGCTGACCTCTGACCACGGATGAAAATATTATAGTATGCTCCAGTACAGCCCATCATATAATTTTTCGCCCTGGTTTTAAGGGCTAAAGTGGAAATTTTCGTAATTTGCTTCTTTAGTGCTATTCCTTACACAATAGGGAATCCACTTTGTCCTGTAAGGAGGAGTTGGTTTTTAAAACCCATTGGATTATCGGAACTTCGAAAAATGATTGAACTTCATATTTTTTAGGGTTGGAAAAAGCAATGATATAAGTACAAATTCGAGCAAAGGTCGTGAAGCCTCAGGTTGACCTGCCAAGGCTTGCCGCTCCAATAAGCTACGTTTTTTCTGGAATTTCTTCCAACATGTTGAATTGCTCTACTTAAGGGTTGAGCGAATTTTCACGAGAAATCGTCACCATATCCAAGATGTAGTCGACAATCTCCGTGTCACAAAGTTGTGAGCAGTTGACGTCTCTAATTGACGATGGCCAAAGAGACAACTGTCAGGATAGTGAAGGTTTGTGGGTTACAGTAAGTAAGGTTCTGTGATCTTGAAACTAAAATGGTCGTTTCAGGTAACAAACCGTTTTGGGAATCACCGTAAGTTTCAAGGGTGCCGTGCCATCCATCCGCGTCTTCCACTCCAACCCACGCTTTACCACCTTGTGAGCGCACACGTACATAAATATTAATAACAGGCGCTAAAATTATGGCATTCACGATTCCTCTGCGTGACAATTAATGAGAGAGAAGACGAAGCCGGTTGAAATCGCGTGCAGAGCTCCGTTCCCTCCAACTCCTTCCTTCGGCCTCCTGGTCGAAGAGACGGGACTTTATGGGCTCCTGGGACGCCGCGCAGTCTGGGACTGAAAAGCCTTGGCTTTGGCATTCCTTTCCTCGTCAGGTCGTACAATAGCCGTGAGAACGGTTTTCATCGGTCTCTGACTCAGCACCAAACAAGAATAGAGACACAGCGCCTAGGCAGCTCCAGGAGGACAGGGACCACAATCTTTTCTTCCGTGAGCGAGCGAGAGGCCGTCGAAGGCTGAAGAGGAGTCGTTCGGATGGTGAAGAGGAGGAAGACGACGAAGGAGGAGAAAATGAGAAGATGAGAAGGGAAGAGGAGAGAAGGGAGTAAAAAAGAAGAAAAGCCGCCAACGCTGCTCAAATAATTCCTAATTGAGAAGAGCGAAGCGGAGGATGTAGAAGTGATTAAAGCCAGGTCGTGCAGGTGTCTCCCTTTCAACTTTTCCTCTTCTAACAAAGCTCTCCCTCCTCGTCTTCCACCGTCACTCTCCGCTCTGATCAGAAAAGGTTGATCACAGTTTTGTTCTGTAATCATCGCCTCAGCCTCAGCCTCAATCTCAACTTGACTCGACTTGACAAAAGCCATTCCCTTGAGGTTTTTCCACCTTGACACTCCAACTGCATCACAATTTGTCGACTTATAGGTACTTCGCGTCTGTGGGACAAATGTCATTTGACTCCAGTCATTCATAATTCGCAGGACGTTTCACATTCAGGAAAGTGACGTAATCTGCTGATTATTTTGCTATTTGTTCTGAGTTTTCAACAGATTTTCACGTTTCAAATGCTACCGAAACCTGAAACCAAAAAATGAGAAAACATTCCGTGCGAATGTCGTTGACCACGGCTGGAAGACAACGGCCCAACTCGGCATCAACTGGATAGTCCACCAAAATAAATGAAAGAGTTGTTCCCGTACAAATCCCGCGCATAGACAGCTAGCGTTCTCTCAAAAATCATCTAGATATTCCAACGAGTTCTGTTGAAAGTCCAACGCGAAGAGTCTTCAACAACGGTCACAAAATAATTGGGAACAACCCACGAAATTCTGGAATTCAAACCAAAGACCATTGACCAAGTTTTTTTTCACATTTTTTCCTTTATAATTCAAGAACGGCGACCACCTTGAGAAAATCTGGCCGACCGTCCCATGAATTACCTATACGCTGAGTGCTGAATGTAAGCCGTGACGAGAGTAGGGACTTCGCAATAAATTCCTAGAGTCGTATGCTCCACCGGCAGCGTATCATCGAACTGCCGGGGTGTGAGGAATGTAGAGCGATGCTGCGCATAAAATATTTATGTCGACCCTTTGGGAATGTGGCGTGGACGAAGGTGTGTTTAAAAGAATAGGAAAAAGGTGCTTTTAACGTTTGAAGAATCAGTTTTTGAAATATTTCATTTTTTCCAGCGGATGGTTACAGAAATAGTTGTGAAAAACGAAATGTGCGCGAGTGAGGAAAGTTGCGTAATGAGTTGAACCAGATATTTTTAGTCGTGATTTTGTTTAGTTTCGCCAGTTCGAAACTAAAAAAGAAAAAGTTTCACTCGTCACAAGAGGCAGTTTGTGGGTCGCGGCTCTTACGAGCGTTGTTTTCATTTCAAACTCCTTCTGCCAACAAAAGCAACTTGCAAGGAGTTACGGGCGGGGGAAAGGCGCAACTCCGAATCCACGGCCGTCTTTATATCCGAAAACTAACTGCGGGTTTCAATGAGCGCGAACGGGGTCGTTGGTTCTGGCTAATTCTGCCGCAGATTCGGACGTCTGGGGATCGACGGCAAAGACACAACTCGAGCCGAGACATGGCAGCCATTTGACCTTGGAGGGGCAGTAAAAAAAAGGTCTTTAGGGACAACTCGAAAGGAAAAAGAGTTAAAGAGGAACTAAGTAAGTTGAATGATGTAGCTTTTGTTATTTTTCGTGACTTCCTCGTGTTCTGTCAGTTCCTGTCTATTGAAAGTTCCACTTGTCACAGGAGTCGATGCTTGGCCACGCTGGTTCCACCAAACGAAGATTTGATTAGAGGGGAAGGGTTGGAAAACAGGTAATCAGGCACAAGAAAAGGTCTTAGGGAGAAAACTCGGAACAGCGGAAAGTCGTTGAATTTGCACAAGAGCGTTGTGTGATGTGTCTTATATTTTATCGTCGAGATTTTGTTTAGTTCAGTCAGTCCACGTCCAATAAAAGTTTCACTCGTCGAAGGAAGCTGTTCGTTGGTTGCGCCCCTTACGAGCCTCCGGTTGTTCTCATTTCAATCTCTTTCAGGCAACAAAAGCAACTTGCAGCGATTTTCGGGTTTGAGGGAGAAAATCCCAATACGTCCCCGGGTTTTATAACATCCCCCCCTCCTGCGTCTGTCGGTCGGTCTATTTCGCTATCACCGAGGAATAAAGAGGCTCTCGAGGGGGATAAAAAAAATGCCCAGATCGGCTGATCGGAGATGCGGGCTGCAGCAGCCGAAGCGAATCGGCCAACAAGTGGGATTCCTGAAAAATCTATCAGGAGAGAAAAGAAAACGTGTGAACGGGTAGATGGTGAATCAATGCTCTGGTGATCCGAAGGGGCCCCGTTATGGACGCGTCATGGGGGATCTTGCTGGGTGTGGGCGGCTCAAGGAAGTTTTCTTCTCCTTTTTTTTTCATCTGAGTCTCTCTACTTCCACTTCATCTTCTCTCGTCCTTTACCTCAAGATCAAAAACGATCCATGAGCGTGGAAATCACCATTGAAATATGGAAGCCGCCGTAAGTTGGAAAAAGGAGCTGCAGGGTGGCGGTCGGAAGAAAGGGATTGTCATCTAGTTAGTGCGCCTCCTCGCGAACCAGCGATGGATGAGGACAAAAAAGGGAGAAAGAGCGGAAAAAAATTAGGATTCCCATCATCCTGTGAGCGCCCCAGTCCACCACGTCAACAGTTTCTCCGAGGAAAACTGGAAGCAGGGCATTTCTGGGAAGGAGCGATGATCCGTAGCGGCAATATTGAATTCATCGCGGAGCTTCCGAATCAGATTATCCCAGTTGACCGTCTTCATACTCCAGAGTTTCCCACCTTTTTGCTCCGGCTTCGGAGGTCGTTCCTGGGGGGCTCTGCGAGATGTCCGGGGAAAAAGCCCCGCTGCTGGAGGAGATGATGGGTAATTGAACCGGTTTCGACAGACGGAAAAACCGCAAATCGGTCGAATTCCGGCTGTTCGCGACTCAAATTCCTCTCTAAAAGCTCCCAAATCCGAACGAAACGAAAACCGCAACTCCGCTGATGACGAACACCATGCTCGACGCTGTGCTTTGTCTATAGGTGACTAGTAGACCTTGTAGCACCTTGCAGCGCTTCCCCCACAATTTATTCTTGACTTCCGCGCCGTGTAAAAAACGAGCTCTTAAGCATAAAAAATACCAGGTAAATTAAACTACCTGCTACATGTACGTCCGCTGTACCTTCGTTCAACGCTTTTCTACACAATGGGGAATAATATATAGGAAATAGTTAGTGGACAGTACTACGTAAATTTGAACAAAATCATTTGAGCGGTTTTTGAGAAAATTGGAAAAAGATTAATGTTCGACAAGTATCATTTTGAGAGCTATCGTGGCTAATATATCTGTTCAACAGATGGATACAGACATAATTGCGAAGTACAAAATGTAGGTATAGGCTGCTAGAAGACACTGCATAAGATTGATCAAAGCCACTGAAGCAGTTACTTTTGAAATTATGAAAGTGGGCATTAGGGTCCAATTCCCCCCAATCGGTGGAACTCCCGGTTTAGCCTTTCTCCCACAAATTGAACTACAACCATTGCACACACAGACATCAGGTTTTTTGGATCCAGTAGGTCTCAAAACTTAAAGGTCAGAGTACTCAAATTTACTAAAGTTAACGTACCTGTTAGGTGAGTCCGTCTCCTCTGGCTTGTGAGTTAGGCCCGGCGCAAATAGAAACGCAGGTTGGTGAGGTGACGCAGTGTGATTCACGGCGAGTAGTCTGTGAAACACAGAAATCAATGGGGAAGCGCAAATAGGACCGTGAAGTGACGAGAATCTCACTCACATCACTGCGCCCTGCGTCCCGCAGTCGACCTGCCGCAGAATTTCCTTAGTGACTGAAGTGACTTTGTATCAATCTTCGTATCAATAGTGCTTACATCTCCGGAAAATGGACGAGAAATTGATTGAAGCTGTGCGAGGAAGAAGGATTCTCTATGATACGTCTCACGGCGATTACATGAGGAGTAATCTCAAAAGTGAGCAGTGGAAGGAGTTTTTCTTCTGTCCCAATCGATGCTGCGTTGCTTCCTGATGTCTCGATCTCGTTTTTTATTAATTCGTGCACTTCACTGAACTGCTCCCGAGTCAGACGGAAGTAGTTGCTGAATTTAGCGTCATTTAATTCTCTCGTTAGGGCGAATTCTCCATGGGACGACCGTTTCCTTATATATAAGCTCGTAGGTGACTTGCTTTTGCTTTGCGCCATCAACAAAATTTCGTCATCAGCATCATCTGAGTCACTTTCCGAGCTTAAATCATGGAGCAATCGCAATTTTCGGGCAGCTTCGCCATTCATTTCTGAGGATTTGTTTTTAGTGAAGAGCACGAGAATGAAAGCACTACTGAAGTGAGAATGAACACCTGCGTTCTTATTTGCGTTCGACGACTGCGCGCAGTTTTTTCCTGCGCTGCGTCACTCTGCGTCACCTCACCAACCTGCGTTTCTATTTGCGCCAGGCCTTACTGTGGGCAAGGTCACTAAACTACTTTGAGTACTGACTTAACGGCCAGACGATGATGTCTTTACATCGAAAGCTCTTGCCCACAGTAACTCACAAGCCAGAGGAGACGGACTCACCTAACAGGTACGTTAACTTTAGTAATTTGCCTACTGGCGGACATAACCCAATTTCTTTAATACTCAAATTTAGTTGTGGAATCTCGTCGAATCACATCTTCATTCAACCCATGGTTACAGAAATAGGTGCTCCAAACAAAATGCGGGTATAATTAGCTAAAACAATCTACGTCAAGGTTCATCAACCTTTACCGAGAAAATACGCAAACGTACAACACGGTTTGTCCACAATTGGTGATTGCTGAATTGAATGGTTTGCTATTCCTTTCTGAGCAGTCACAAGTTGTATCAATGCCAATCTGCAAGGAGGGGGGGGGGGGGCAGTAAGTAAATAGCGGTCTTTCAGGGTGGTCAGGTTTCCACCTTCTCGGTCATCCTGAACATGAGAACCCGCCTCTCCCTTCGACTTTTCCTTTCTACAGTCTCCCGAAAACCAACCAACATGTTAAACAAAATTGGGCTCTCGGCTCCCTACTCGCTGTTGGGGTTGAAAATGCCTAATGATTAAATCAATTAGCGAAAGACGTGGGGTTTGTGCAGCAGGTTTATTCGTAATGGAAGATATCAACAACATTCCACGGAAGTCCAGAACAAATTGAGGGCTGCACACGCTACGAATGGAAATACTAGTGGGAGGAAAAAAAGAGAAGGTAGCCTAAGCATTAGCGAACTTTCCAAATAGGCCGTTTGAGTTCGTTGCATGAAACCTCTAATAAATTGTTACCACTTCACTAGTGGCTTGGCAAGGGCTGGGGGGAGGGTGAGGTATAGGAAATGTTCTCAAACTTTTAGCCACCGAGCAACTGTTAGCAGCCGAGGAAGACTTGCCATCAAATATCGTCCAATCTGTGTCACTTGGGCCTTAAGAAAGAATTCGAGTTATTCTTTGCTCAGAGGTGCTTCCTCCTCAATATGAACCCTCACGATTAGATCCACAGCTCTCTTACAGTTTGAATCGATGAAATGGAGTCCTCCAAGGCTCTCGTTTGGCTCTTTCTTCGTCATGGATTTACCGGGTGTATCTTAACACAAACGCTCGACTGGCGCGTATTGTATCTCTAAGATTCCTAGATGATTAACGCGAGTGTCCATGCAATCACTGTGACTTGGTTATTGACGTATTTTTAGATGATGTCTTCATGTTCTGGCGGCTTCGCTCACACTGCTTCAACTCCGTCCGCATTCTTGTGACATTGTTTCCACTGACTTAGAAATGGTTGAGCCCATCGCCCTTATTCTGTACCAAACCCCTGCTGGCGTCCATCGTACGTACTGCTTTCCTAAGAGACTCCATTCGCGTCAATGATTCCTCCTCCTTTCGGGTCATCTTAACTGCTTTTCTAAAACTCTAGTCTGCTCTCAGTAGACTCTAGTCCACCCTGTAATCTGTAACAAAACGCTTCCTCATGAACAAAAGCATCAGCCCCTTTCTGCTTTGAAAACTTCCTCATCTTTCCCTATGGTAGAGGCCTTTCGATGACTCTTCCGAACTTCCTGCGTCCTCAAACTTGGATCCAGGGAATGAGCCAAGCGATATTTCACCGTTACGTGTCAATGTACCTTCTCAACAAAAATCATAAGCATCCTGTTTTCCCTCCCCTCCCCAACTTACACACTTTTCGGTAGGAAAAAAAGAAAAAGCGTGGACGGAGTTTCATATAAAATCGATGACCGGGAGGATGAATGATTCGGCGTATCATTCGAAGCTGCGAGGAGGGATATTGGGAAAGATAAGCCCATTTAAGAAAACGTGCGTTGGTGAGTGAGTGGCATGGAGCGGCGGCGAGGAGAGGGGGAGGGGGGTAAATGAGAAGATAAAACAAAAAACGAAAAGAAAACACTTAGTGTTGAGTGCGTCCCGAAACAGTTTTATCTCGTTCAAAAAAAGAGAAAAGAGAGAGAGGGAGAGAGAAATCGACTGTGTGTGAGTGAGTGAGGGGGGGAGAATGAGAGAGAAACAACTTCGAATGAAGACTCCGGTTATGCAGATGAGAACGCGGGGACATTTGGGCTTCGAAGGCGCTGAGAGGTGCCGGTGCTGAGAGGCTAAACGCCCCTTTTCAGGTGTGGTATCATATCTAAACGAGATTGAAAGGATGAAGTTCCTGACAATTTTTATTACACCGCGGTTTTTTCTCTTTTTCCCTTTTTTTCTCTCCGCCGACTAATTTTCGAGAAGGTCAAAATGAAAGGATTAGGCTCTTCGAATAAAAATTCGATGGACGGTAAGAAGTACGCCAGCAGTTAGAATCAAACGCTGGCGGCACGTTCGTACAAACTCAGGTTTGACGAGTGAAGAGTAGGAGCCCAGAAGATGTATAATCCCAGATGGTGATCTATCACAGGAGGGTTGCCACGAGAGGTTGTATTTAGGTGTCCGTTGTATCTTCTTGGGGCGGGAATTTGTAGGGCTGGACGAACTGTGGAAGAAGAGGCAGTCACCGAGAAGACCCGCTATATTCTGGAGAACCCAAATCGTAAGGGGACTCACTGATCCAATGCAGTAGCTCACATCGGTGGATCTCACTCTGCAGAAGAGGAATGAGAGAACAGAGTGGGAAAATAGGAGAGACCTGTAGCGTAGAAATATTAGGAAGAAGATAAGAGGATCAAGGATATTAGGGGAGCTGAACTAACTACTAAAGCAACGTGGCGAAGCAAAGAAACCTTCTCTAAATCTTCCTACTACTCCCCTCTCTCTACCTTCCATACTGTGGGCAGGTCTATCGAGGAATGAGAAAGAGAAATTGTGGTTCTGAATCAGATAATGAACGGAACGGAGAAATGAAGGATTAACCACCCGAAAACCGACTAAAATGATAGATACAGGGCAGACACAAGATGTGTGCAGGGTGTGGGTGGAACCATTTAGAGTACCCAGATTGCTGCTTGTTTCGATCGGGTTAGTCAGAAGTGGTAGTGGACGTCTTCATCAACATTTGATGTGATACACTTAGGAGGAGATACATGGGTTACAGAAGAGATTTCTTAGTGTTGCTCCATGATGCCAAACCATTGTGGGCCACTATTAGGTCACACCCATTTAAAGAATGAAGTAGACAAAGGGCGTACTCCACGAGTACTGATCCAACACTAACCAACTTACCTTAAAAATAAGTAGACACACAGAAAGGCTGACTCATAAATACCGGGGGGCTATTTGCATGAATTCCGGGGGGTCTGAGCTGGAACCTCCAGAAATCACGTAGAAAGTGTTACGGGGTGGGGTGGGGGGTGAATATTGAAAGCGATATCGCACTAAGAGAGTCGAGGAGTTAATACGATATCAAGCCAAATGCAATTGGAACAGAGTTTTATTCTCAATTACATTCGAGGAAGTTTTACCACCACAAACCGGGAACTGGGTGGGAGCGAACGCCAGCGTGGACGACACGGCGACGAGGGAACCGGCTCGGTTACAACTGGCGGCAGCGAAGTCTCGAGCGAATCGAGGCATTTGAGGTGCCCAGTCAGCATAAATGCCCCGGACGAGCCTCCGCTGAATCGGAATGTTTGGTTCGTCCCGTTACAAAAGGTTAGCCAGCGGTAAACTACATGGCTAAATACACGCCCAGAGGCCGTCAATATTATCATGTACTTCCATTGGCAAATGCTAAAGGAGAAGTGGCTCGAGACAAACTTTGGTTTATTAGGTGATCCAAGTTAAACACCGCCAGAGGTGAAAATTGCTTACCAACTTTTTTATACGTCGCCGTAGGTAGTGGCTTATAAACTGAACTTGTTTTCTTAATTTATTCTACTGTTTACTATTCATCACTTGTTTAGCGCACCAAGGAAATGAATAATGAGTGACAGGTGGAGTGAACGAGTAGCAAGTAGAGCAGACTGTATTACTGAGGTACACCGAACTTTGAATTAAACAGATGTAAACTGCAGCAAAGACGACGATGAAGAAATGATGATAAACTAAGACCGTGTTGACAGAACAAGTGAATTGAGAAGGAGCGAGAGGGACGACGAAGTATCCAAAAGTCTTTCAAACTGTAAAATGACTGGAGTTAACGTCGCGAAAAATTGGTGGCCGTTCACTGAGCCTTTTGAAACCAAATACGTTTCAGGGACCCAAAATGAGCAGTTCGAAGGGAGTTGTTGTCGTCTGAGACGCTGCCATTTTTTAACAACAGTTTAGCTTAAGGTCGAACCTAACGATCGATTTATAAGCTCTTGGGATTCCACGTAGTGTGTTGTGGTAATAAATTCTTGGGTCGTTCGTCGATACTCGGTAACGAGTGAGAAGGGTTTATAACCGTTGAGAGCCTGACTGTCACACTATAGTTTCGTACTGTTTAGCTAGTGGCAACGCGACATCAGTAACCTCGCGAATGATTCATACCATAATGAGAAAACCTAAAGGTTCTATCGCGGTCAAGTATTCCAAATTTAAGGCTGACTGTTCTCAGTGCTACTTGCACAACCCACCGTTCAAGTCTCTTCTCAATTTGGCGTTAAGACCCTAAAAGCCACGCCAAATGTTCGTCTAATTCACGGCTTTCAGTTCGTTTTCCAAAAATACGCTTTCTAACATACAACATTTGACGATTGTAACATACTACAAAGCATTGTAAACATTTGGCAACGAAAATCCCTTGGAAATTTGTGAAAATATCTGGCGGATCGTATCACTCGAGCATAGCAACTGATAATGCTTTTAAAACAGTTCCAGAATTTATTGCGTTGCTCTCATGAGAAATCGATGTGAAGATATTCACAGGACGGGCTACAGGTAGGTTGGTGTCACGCACAACAGTTTCGGAATTAACATTTTTGTCGGTATGAACACTGAAAAATATCGACGTTCGATTGGATTTCGGAATTTCGAGCTTGCTACTGATCACCTTATGACCATAAACCCACTCTCATCGTACAGAAAAAAAGAGGAATATAATGAGGTGAGATTCATACGGGTAAACAACACTTAACTCGACTTTGGCACTTCATTTACGATAATTTATTTTGTCGCTGATATTTTCACATAGGGAAAATTTTTATATTGCTATAACGTTATCTGGAGTTACCCACTCAGTTAATAGATCATTGATGCCAGTAAAAGAAAAAAAATGTTTTCGATCAGTGTGATAACTATAATTATTTTTGAACTAAGGACCCGATTTTGCTTCTACCCTCAGTTCGGAATTCATCTATGGGCTAAGCACAAAACGTGAGCAGACTTGATTCAGCCGTTCTCCCCCAATCGTGAACACCGACTTTTTGTTCTCATACCGTGTTTTTAGCCCATTAAACAATAGTTTCAAAGAAACAAGCGTTTTTTTTCAGCCGATTACACAATTTTTTTAGAGCTAAGGAAAGTAAAAAAGGAAAAATGGAACGCCACAGGTCACTCACACCCGCTCTGCCCTGCAGAACGTGTGGAGAAATGAAGAACTTTATGAATTGAATTGAATTAACAATAAAACGAGGACCGAGGTGAGTTCAGGAAGGTTCACGTGCACAATAAATGTAATAACATTTTGGACGGAAGAGGCTCATAATTTGAAACTACACAATTTTAAGATTCACTAATAAATAATACGCGTGAACATATATATTTGTAAAATTACCTACTATTCCGGTAGAATTAGTAGTATGAAAAGTCACTAGTTACAAGGAAACACATTTTGTTGTTGATGCATGTGGCTTCGAGTGGATGAACAAAGAAGGTTTTTAAAAACCTGTATATATTTCTGATGTTTTGAACATACCTGAAAGGGAAATTTTCCGGTCGGACTAATTAACACTCAAGCGGAACCTTCTGGCCACGAAGTGGTCCATGCGAAACCCGCATTCGCGCCGAATGATCGAAAAACATAGTTTCGTCTCATCATCCGACGCAATTACGTCGTTTATTCGATATTGTTAATAAACAGATTCTTCGGTTCTTTTAATAATTCTTTTTTTCTTCTCTTTTTGTTCAAATTGAGGCAATTTCAATCGCAATTAGACGAAGTCGATGACTTTAATCACCGAATTAAGCCTCAGTTTTTACGTGATTAAGCGCTCACTCGTAGCATTTATAAGTAATGAATCCCCTTCTGATTGCACCTACTGTAATTATATCTACGGGTTCAACTATTAACTCCACAAATTCCCCCGCTCAAAATTGATCATACTAATCCTTGTCTCCTTCTCTCTCCACCTTTCGGCGCTTTTTTTGTTTTTTTGTTTAATGTTAAAGGGGTCTCGCTCACAAGTTGAAAACCGGGAGAATGAGAGGAGACGATGGTGGATGGAGCGGCGGGTGATGTGGAATGGGTGGGGGGGGAGGAGAAGAGGAAGGAAAAAGAATAAAAACGTATGAGTTAATTACAACTCATTATCCGCCGTATCGAATCAAAAGAGAGGGCAAAGGAGATACGAAAGTCCGGATCACGTTTTCAAGGCTTCCTGATTGAGTTATGTCCGATCCCCTGGTGTGAAAGGCAATTTTGAATAATTAGCTCGGGGTTTTCAAGAGGAGGTTTTTGATACGAAATGAGCTTTGTGAGAAAGGAATCTTCAAAGGGTTCCCGAGATGTTCTCAAATGATGACGGCCTCAAGTCGTTGGGATGTTGAAAAGTTTTTGGTTTTTTTTTCCTGGACGTCCACTTTCGAGATATCGAAGTTGAAATGTCTCCGGGTCGATCATTCGGAGGATATCGGGAGGAGTCGTGGGCCGAGCCGGAGGAGATAGCGAACTCCTTAGCTGGAAATTAAACTGCCACATCGGCGGAGTATCTTCAACTAATGAGAGGCGAAATATGAATTTAAATAAACGACCTACGCTCGGGCTCTCCGGAGCTAATCACTTCACGGTGTAAAATTGTGGGATGAACGTCGGCTTCAAGTAATTTTTCCTTTCAAGACAAGGAGTGGTGTCGCGCGAACGTTCCTTCAGTTCGTAACGTTCTTCTAATCGTCGATAATAACAAATATTCAAAAAAGTGAATTTTGAACGGCGATAGGTGGGCAGCACAAAAGAGAAGTTAAGAGACGTAAAGTAAAGCTATGTTGACTGCAAGTGCTGTATCGCACATGAAAAGTCGAATTAAGGGCGGATATTAGGTATCAAACGTGAAACTTCAACTGTCACTGAAAGGTTGAACGTTAGGTGGATGATCAGATCAATGTGATACCAAAATCAATCAGGGCATACTGGGAGTTATTGACGAATTGCGCCTTTACATTGTCTTTAAAAGCCTCGCCTGGAAGTGGGGTGGGGAGGGAGGCCACCTAACACCTCCGAGACCCATCCCATTCGATTCAGCATCAAAAAATACCAGTAAACGACACGAAACATGACCTGGTTACAACGGAACGATGAATACTAAATATTCCAGGCGGCTGTTGGCAATTGGCATGATGAGACGGGAAGGAGTACAAATGACGAAGCGATTAGTTTCGCTGTATTGCCCCGCGAGTCGTTTCAATTAGTAGACTTTGGCTCGCTATAATTACTTTGATTTTTCTGCTTTCTGTCTATACGGAGTCATACACCTCTGAAAATTGTTCCATTCGACCAAGCATCTGAAAACACCTAGAAAACGAAACCGAACACGTCGTGTTTGCTATAAAACTGCCAAAACTACGTTTATTCAAACTTATTCGACCATTTTTTGCCGATAAACCCGAGTAGGCGGGCACAAGTAGATATCAAACGGGATATTTGTGCAAAAGAACAGATTTTTTAGACCACGTTAGGGCAAGATATGTCGCAGATGGACATTGAAGATCAACTGACAAAAAACGTAGGATTAGTATTCCGAATGAATAATAAACCAAATCATTGATTATGGTTATCTCTCAGCTGACTTTCCTCAAACTCAGCGAACAGGTGGCTGAAGTAGAATGACTCCATTCATTCTCAGTCATTTATCTGTTGTGTGGCAAGCAGTAGGTAACCGATCGGCATTACTGGAAACTTGGCACGTTGGCCTCACTCAATCAGGTGCTGTAGATGGAGACGCAGGTTCATACAAGTGTTACATCAGGCGTGATAACACGCAAAGAACAAGTTGTGTGGTAACAGGCGGCACAGGATCCGATGAACTAGCCAACTCAATAAATTGTCACTGCTTTTCCCAAAGGTTTTTCTCAGTTCTTCCTTTTCTGTGTCATTTGTCTCATCTCAGTCTTAGCGTTTTACAGACATCACAAAATAGAAAATACGACTTTTGGAGTATCCTATCAAATGTTCACACACACGTAGGAGACAGCAAGAAGTGGCTTGAATATCTTGTTTGGTGGAGGAGACAGAGGATGTATTGACGTTTCTAAATGTCACTTGAAGATTCTGAAGACGTTCTTGGGTTAAAGAAATGACCTTCCTTCCGTTGTAGAAGAGCAGTCTAGTCAAGCCTTGTCAGTGTGCTTCACGTGTGAGACCAGGTGGGGAAACACAAGCTCTGACAAAAACAGAGGGTAAAAGACTCACTCCCGGAGCACAAAGTTTGGCGTTCTGTTACGATATTGCACTGAATGAGCAGGAGAGTTCGGTATCGACTGAATGCAGCTGGAACCAAGAGTTAGATTCTCAATTACACTCGGAGTGGTTTTACCAGCACAAAGAGGGAACTGGCAGGGACGACAGGGCGACACCTCGATGAGACAAGAGCTCCGTTTCGACTGCTGGCACCAAAGTTTTGAGAGAATTGGAGCGTTAGAGGTGCCTAGTTATCACAAATGCCTGAGTCTCCGCTGAATCGAAAAGTTCGAATCGTCCAAATATTCTAGGAGTGAAGTCCGATAAAAAAATACATTTTCTTGCACGAGGGATGAGAGCGAAGTACTGTCGTCATTGGTCCGAGTACTAGTCCAGCAGACTTTCAAGATTTTAGCAATAGCCATGGTCACGAATCATGATGGAGTGGTCACTCACTCAAAACGTGCAGTTGCAGAAGACGTGCGGGCGTTGGCGTTGGGTTGGAAATCGTGCGAATCAGCTCTCAAATGGTAAGTTGATAAAGCACGTGTAAGTTCAATTGATCGAGTCGTTGTTGGTTATAGGAAAGTCAGGGGTCGGGAAAGTGGAAAACGGAGGCTGACCAGTTTGGGGGAGGTTTTGTGAAATTGAGCTCTCAGGAGATGGGACTCGGTCCGGCTGATCCTCTTACGGTAACCGAGACTCCCGAGCTCCGTCTTTTTCTGACGATGCTAACAAGCCGTGAAGGACCCATCAGGGTCTATAGAGGCAGCTCTACGCTCGATTCCCTCAAACGCTTTTGTGCTCTTTCTCCCCGCTCTTCGCTACTTCACCTATGGCAAGGCGTTCGGGCGAGGAATGCGCCTGGACGGATCTTCTCGCACAACAAGAGCAGTCTTCCGAGAATCATACGGTAGCCGTTGATGGAAGTTCCGAGAGATCTTTTAGTTTTTCCTCTTCATTCTCTGTTCATCTTCTCAAGATGGGAAAGATCCCGAGGTGGATCATCATGTTAACAAGTAACAAAAACGACAGAGGCACTCACTTCTACCGGTTGAATGTGACGCATAAATTGTGCCAAGCGTGAAAACGGAAGTATTGTGACCGAACGGCTCAAATATCCGTTATCATCAATCGCCCTAGGTACACCCAACACGCTCCGATAAAACCATACCGCCCCAATAATAACTGGGTCCGATGCATCTCAAAAAAACCGTTCTCTGCCCCAGGCTCTGAGTGGCCTTTTGGACTTGAGAATTACTTACAAAAGTCCTACTCTCATAAAGTTCGAGTAAAAAGTAATTAGCCCCTGCTTCTCCCTCCTTTCATCACGTTTCTCAGTCTCTCTCGAGCGTTCGACAGTTCGGATGAACACATGAGTGCTAAGTGTCTCGCTGGGGTCATCTTCTTGATTCTACTTCTCCTGAGTGCATTTACTCCCCCGTCTCCATTTTGTATATGTGAGTTCTACATAAATTGTACTGTAACATGTTCGATTGCAATGAAGGCAAGTGCTATGGACGAAGTTGTGCCTTATTCGATACCAATCTGCTGCTCCACGTGATTTTGGTTGCTCCGAGAAATCACGTGGAGCAGCAGATTTCCATTTTCTTCACTCAGTTTATGTGCACCCGGAAGAACATACCTCGCATAAAATGGAAATTCTCAACATTTCGGAATGTATTTGATAGCCTGAGATGGATTGCCTCATTCTTGAATTGTATGGAAAAACGATATAAAATATCTGGTGCGATGCATCACACAACGTTCCTCAGCTCAACGTGCATTCAGCGCTATTTGTCGCTCTGGCAACTACTACAATTGGTTTTTCATAGCGTTTTTGGTTACTTGGTAACTGACAGCACTTTTTCGTAATTTGTTGAGTTGATCCATCTCTTACCACTGCGACCACAACTGGGCCTATTGCGTGAGCGTACATGAGCTCCCTCACGACCACCCCCAGTTCCTGAGAGTCGTCCCTACCATTCTCGCACAAAACGCAAGAATTGTCTCGAGGTCCATCTACGCAACCTTCTCTGGCCGCAGCTGGTGAACCCCTAGCACTCTGAGGCCCACTGCAGCCAGCCCCTCACATATACACAGTACATACTCCGCTGACTCCGGCTCCGCCTCGCAGAATCCGCCTTTCTGTACTTTTGACCTATCGATCTCGGCCAGGAGGTACCTTAGTGGACAGTGACCAGTGAACAGGCCACGTACCATCCGTATAATATCTCTTTGCAGACTGAGAATCTCTCTTGTTAGCCTCCTCGACAGTCTGATGAACAGCCTTGACTACTCTTGGCCAGGCACTTCTTCTCCCATTTACCAACCTTCTTGACCAAGTGGCTATTGGTGGTCCCTACAAAGAGCTCAGGTCCCACTGGAGAGCGCCCATTTGTCGGCCTCCTCATTCCCTTCTATTCTACCCAACACAGTGTTAATGCCTTCTTTGCCAAGGTCTTCAGGCCAGTCGAGCATTCCCAAACCAGCCCAGACGTGATGGTAGATGAGGCCAGGGTCTTAAGTGCAGCCTGACTGTTCGACGTAATGTACGTAGGAGCACATCCAGGTATAAGCAATACCCAGTGGTATTGCTGCCTGGATCCCTGGCCACCCCTCACTGATCCGTCTGTATAATATATGGCCCCAGCTTCATGAGAGGGACCACCCTGTTCCCATCTGGATCTTCCATGGATTCGTTTCCTGCAGTTTCCTGACATGAAGAGCAGGCCCCACCGCACGCACCTTGTTCAATAGTTTAATCGTTAGAACTGAGAGAAAAAATATCCCTATTTAATTCCTCCGATAAGTACAGTTAGTTTTGTATCGATTTTAAACTTATTTTGGCGTTTCGCGTTGATCTGCAGGCTGACTACTAAATTTGGTTTTCACAGACATAACACACAGACCGGGTTTGCGGATGGCGTTTACTGCACTGATGCGACTTGAAGAATAGGAGATAGGAAAGAGAAAAAAACGTTAAATTTTGTGAACTCGGCATTTGATCGCGGGTTACGATGGAGAAACCCGTTTCGAGAAATTAATGTTTTACTTCCTCGATAAAATAAAGCGGATATGTTAAACGACAGTGCTAGGGTTTGTTGTGAGTGTGCTATTTGCTCTGAGAGGTATGTTGAGGGGGACAAAGGGAGTCGAGATGACGCAATGTTTCCCTAGCAGCGCTAATGACTGCCGCTACCGTGTCCTGATTAAGTCGCGGCATTTGGAGCCTGGAGACGGGGAAAAATAAAACGAATTTTGAAGGATAATGTCGTCCCGGCGACGGAGGCTATAGTTTCGGAAGGGAGAATAAAAAAAAAAGAAGCGGCCTGTTGTGCCCGCATTACGCTGAATTCACCTTTGGCCATTAAATGAGTAGGCGAAGTCGTTTGTGATGTACCGAGCCAGGGCGAGTTGATGAAGGCTGGAGAAACCCTTTCAAAACTCACTGACTGATGAGGGAAAAGGACTTGCCGCGGACTTCAAAACTAATCACACAAAGGACAAAAAACTTCTTTAATTGACTCACTTCCTCGTGATTGATTTCTGTCAAATGTCACGAGTCGCTTAGGCTCAATTTAAGGTTAATTATAGCGAACGCGCCTTCTCGTCCCTGACTCATTAGTCGGCCACAATCAAATTATTCTTGGAGATGGTATCGTAATCAAATTCTGAATACGTCACGAAACTATGACAGAGGGAGAGGCAATCAAGAGGCCTGCGCTGCTTTAATTGTCCTCCGGAGAAAGAAACTACCAACTCAGCCTCACCAGTAACACACCTAAGCTCCACACCTCTGACTCGTAGAAACTCCTCAGACAAACGATTTAACTAGCACATTCCAACAACCGCTCCAAGGAATCAATATCTTGTTACCTTCAGAAACATTCAACAATTATTCAACAGGACTAAACTTACGTAGTCCTAACAATTGAGAATATAAAAGTCAAACCAGTTGTTGGATAGTCAGTCTGCCCCCAGAAATGGTAAACCCGTCATTACCCTTTTGTCAGTTCAGTGACTGCCTGCCGCCCCCAGTCCCTTCTCTTTCGACAATAAGAACTAAACTGCGCGCTACAGTAGATGATTTTTTGCAGCCCACAACCCCTGATGGCTATAAAACCAACTAGTCCGGACGCAGCAAAGAATTCACTAGTTTTGCTGTCACTTTCACGGCTTGAAATACGAAACCGCCCTTCAAGACCGATCATGAAGACTTCCTTATTCTTTCGTACTGTTGGCGTCACCAGAACAGTTTGCAAGTCAGGCTGCCTACTTGGGTAACGTCGTCTTTGCATCATAACCCACTAAGCTGTTATGGAGGTCATCTTCTTGGAAGCGTTAAGGTGTATATTGTGGAGTATTTAATGAGGACGCCCATTTCGACTCTTCCCTGGTGAATATGAGGAGGTGGGGAGCCAAAGCAGTTATTAGTAGTTGAGAGATTGACTTTCACAGCTCGCTCTGCTGTGAGTTCATGTCATGGCCTCCCACGCAGCATCTCAATACAAACATTGGTGTCAAGCATCTTGATGTAGTCCAGAAACAGGGCTGGGAAGTAGAAGTAAAGCACGTACTCTGGAAAATTACTGAGGCCTGACGTCAGCTCCATCAGTTCCTATCAATCTGCAGTGATATTGGATGTCCAGCGAGCACCTGAAGCCCAACGCCTTGGTCACACTCACTGGAGAGATTTTGATGTGTGGGTGTCGTAATCTCAAGAAGTGGGGATAATGAACTAATTGTCAGGCTTATTCTGAAACCAGGCTGGAGTATTTAGATCTCGTTGAACCACTACATCAATAACATTCTTCGACTGAGTTAACTTAATGTTAGAACTCTGCAAAATCTCTATGAACGTTAGACTTGAACAGCGGGCCTCCAGTCTTCAATTTCATCACATTGTCCATTAGTCCAACAAGGAGGTCTAGTCATCGATACCTCTGCAGGGGTATTAGTGGTGCGCTATTGGTGGCATAACTGACAACATGCCCTGCGTCGAAAAATAAGGATGTAGAGCTACTGCGTTGCTGCCATAATTATTACTTTTACATCATAAATTAAATTGCCATAGTCATCATTCTCACTGCACGCTCAAGACTCTCATGTTCGACACATTGACGCTCGCGTCTCACCTATTGACTAAATCCTTCTTCCACGTTTTCATTTCGTTGTTTTTTTTTTCCTTTCGTACTTGGAAGTAGATGAAGGCTTCAAATGGCAGTGGGAGAGTGGGAGGGAAGTCGAACCTAATCACATTTCCGAAGGTTCGCTAGACAACAGCCAAGAAGACTTTCGGTTATTAGGTTCGTGGTCGACGGCCCCACCGATGATTACACCACAAGACGTAATCAGGGTAATTATTTTTTCCCTTCTGCAGAAGAAGAGAAGAGATTTGAGCGGGATGGATAATTACTATCGTAATGGAATGACGGAAGGAGCAATCAGAATCCGAGCGGAGCACACGACCCCAAAACCTTCAGGAAGATTTTTTCCTCTCGATTTTTTTTTCTCACGGAGCTGTTGTAGCAAAAGGCGTAATGGCGGCGAGTTGGTTTGGAAAATGCTACCATCCAAGGAGGATTTCTAGCTAAACAAGTCGTCGTGAAGTGGGGTATTTGAATAAAGTGTAAATTAACGTCGCCCACCCAGAAATGGCGTTGCTTAACTCAGCAAAGCACCACAATAGCATCCTGATTGATTATGTCATGTCTACATAACACGATTACGGCATGATGCGTCACACGGAATAACCCTGACATGCCATATCGTTGCAATTTGTTTCATGGGAGACCCTAGATAGCATGAATTGTAAGCTATACGATATTGTAGGAACACGCTACAATTCGCCAGGATGGTGCTCACCCAGAAGAAGCTGGAGCTTGCTGATCCAGGGCCCGTATCTCGCTGGGATCAAGACCAAAGACCTGGAGGAATGACCGCACCTGAACCTCCAACTGCTGGGAAGTATGGAAGGATGTATGGAAATAGTTGTACACTGCAAGATTCTTGTGAGGGGGAAGAGAACAAGAAAGAAGAGCTGCCATCGCAGAGAGGCTTGAGGGCCAACCTGACGTTCTCAACACGTAGGAGGGAACGCATGGAGTCACTCCCTCCTATTTCCTTAAAAGAACGCTTCTATACGTGTAGGAAGCAACCCAGCATTATCGGTGGACCAGAGAGCTGACTCCAGCTCTTGGTACATGGATCTGACGGCACCTCGGTGAGGTGGATCCCTACAGGGCATGAAACTTATAGGGCGTACCTCCATTGGTAAAGCTGTCAGAACTGTAGGGTGACAATGGATAATGTCTACCAGCATGATTATCTTCTCGTGCAGAAATTGGCACACAGCGGAGGACACAATTGGTCGACTCAGACAAGAGGCGTTCGTCCACTCCATCTTCACTTGAAAAGAAAGGTGGAGGTGCGTTGCTCCATTTTCCCGAGCAGGGGTCAGCCAGCAAAGGCGTAGAGATTGGTGATTTGGGGTACACGAACGAAGACACGGAGTAAAGCCCACTCCTGCTCACCAGTTTGAGAGGATGTATGGGTTCTCGTGAAGTGGACAAAAGATGTGAGGGCTAATCTGATTGCAGAACAGTCCCTCATCATACAGGCATAAATTCATGGGGCGGTCAAGAACAACCCTCCCCCCAAGTCTTAGTCAGTGGCGTTTATTGAGTTTATTCTCCCGATTTCAGACTGGTATAAAAAGAGTGAGTTGCGATCTGAGTTGATTGATTGTTTAACATCTGTACTTGTTGTCGAATGTTTAATGTTCCAAGCTTTGATTATACTACAAATCTTTGAAGAGGTTGTTGATAATGCAATACGAAAGTGGGCTGAATCTTGATTTCTTAATAGCTTCAATACTTCCATGGTATTCCCAGGAATAGCAAGGCTATTCTTGGATTGAATTCCAGGTTTGCGTCCAGAGGTAAGCGCTTGAAAACCCCCTCAAAATTTGATACTTTACGTTTCAAGACATGGGGATTCCAAATTTGCAATGTCCGTCACCCGTCCCCCATCACTTGTCACCCATCCACCGCCCCCTGTCCGCCATCCCCGGTCCACCGTCCAGGCCGTTTTGTGCCTTTAAGGTGGTCTAAAAAATCCGTTCTTTCGCAAAATATCCCATTTGGTATCTAGTCGTGCCCACCATCTCGACAATCCGATCGGACGAAGCCCATGGTTGTTATGGACAAAACATGGTTTAAAAAATAAAAGAAACGCGGTATAATCGCAAATAAGCCGTGTTTCGTATCGTTTTCAAGGTATTTTTACATCCTGGGTCGAATGGAATGAGTATCACACGTGTACAACTGCGTATAGGGAAATTACAGTTTTTATTAGAGTCAACTAATTGAAAGAACTCGCGGAACTACAGCGGAAGTCAACGTTTCGTCGTTTGTACACCCTCCCTCCTGTCTCATCAAAACCGCCCGCCTGCCCGCCTCGCAACGGGCCAACTGCCGAGGGAAGTCCCCGTCCCAATTCCCTTGACTCTTTTTGCCCGGAAGGTTAGAGCCGATGAGGACTTCCTCTGCATCGGATCATAAATGCCTACAGACGTTTACAGGCGCCTGGCGCATTGGGAATATTTAGTTTCTGTAGTCCTTTTGTAGTCAGGTCATGTTTCGTATGGTTTACTAGTATTTTTCGATGCTGAATCGAATGGAATGGGTCTCGGAGCAGTAATACTAGGTCAAGCTGTTCATGAGAATAATAAACCGCTGTGTAATAACTTGCAGGGTTTTTCCAGCTGGGAACACATTCTAGTTGAGGCTTCCAAGATGGAGAGAGGAGCATATTGACTGGCGTTGTTCAGTCAACACAGATCTGTTTCATTCATAGGGTACTTTACAGGGACCTCAACGCCCTCACAGAACTCATACTGTCTGGAGAGGCTGTACCAGTCAACCGTGACGATGTCACTCACCTTGCACCTCTCCAGCAGTAAACCTCGTTTAAGTACTTAAACAGATCTAGTCTGAGCACCGAAAATGTCAGAAGGTGAGACACCTCGATTCAGCAGGGTACGATTTCTGCGTTTCCAAACTGCGGATTTTCCTTTCCGCCCTCCCCGCGCGAAGGACGGAAAAAAAGAGACTGGTAGGCCGTCAGGAGCTTCGTCATCTCATTACGTTAGGAGCTCGAACATGACCCGGTAAAAGCGGGGAAAAGGCCGTCGAATCTTTTCGTAGGAGGAGCCGGAGAAGCTACCGTTTTAATGACCTAAGATGGTGGTTGCCTGCCTACTTTCCTGTAATTGGTTACCAACCATCTCGGACTCTTGCCGGTGAAATCACCGTAAAACTACCCAGCGGCCACAGTGAGCGCCTTTTAATGATCTCTCACTCAGAACAAACGACTGTTCCAAAGGAAATATCCAGAATTTCGCGGGAAAATTTTCGTAGTTAGTTGGAACTGGAAGATCTGAAGGACCATTCGATATTTGTGACTGTAAAGATTCAATAGTCCGTTCAGTTCTATACATAACTACAGTCTACCGAGGCTAGGAGGCTGCGCTCTGTCTACACTCAGTGGAGAGATCGTGACAAAGTCGGGCCGAAGGTAGATTGAAATGAACTGCAGCAACTAGTGCATCCAATCTGCAGAACTTAAAAGCCTACTCATGAGAAAGCACTGAGACCAGTGGAAACCCATCACCACTGGATCGGCTCTCCTCACTATGTTTCCAATTTGGGAAACCCATGGACCCTTCTTCAAATCTTACAGGCCAATTCTTGATTTTGCTTTTTTCCAGTTAGGCAAAAGAGATGTTTTGTTTCCCCTCCCTTGCTCTCCTAGTTCCAATAAAACCATAACCGCCTCAGAAAAGCATCTCAGGCAACTCAAGAGCAAGCCAACCGCTAGCTACCGCTTTCAGAAGAAAACGTTTTGATTTGACACGAAAGACCTTTGATTTAATTTAATTTTATCGCTAGAGATAGGTTTTATTTGTACATTTGCCTGCATTTTAAATTTCTTTAGATCGAAGATACAGTAGGGGCAACCTTGGTGTTTGGTGATTAACCCCACGACAACCTCTGGCATTCTGAAAGACATGGGTGAAGTTGCATTCGAAATGACAATGAGTGATGGGATTGGTTGCCAGTAGGGCGCGGTGGCCAAGCACGTTGGGGCGTGAGGCTTTACAAGCCAGGCGGGGATCGACCAGCGGACTCTTTTTCGATCCCCGACTGGGCACTACCCTCCTCCAAACCCAGGGGAGTGAGGCAATGGATACCAGCGGCAGCTGGGGCACTAATTGGGCTCCTCAACAGGCTCGTAGGGGAGTTGGGATATGGGCTCGTTTGTGGCCACGGCAAAATGCCATCGGTCCCAGCAGCTCTGGTGGGTCCTTTGGTCTTTGGTCCCACATGGAAGTGAATGCAGCCGTAGGACCTGAACGTCCAGCACACAACACTGCTTTCACAGAACTTGCACCCTTCACCACAAATAGAGTGTAGCAGAGCAGTGCTTGTTTCCTTCTTCCGCTCTAGGTGAGCCAATTCCCCCCGCTGCCTGCAGAAGGCTGTTGAGGAGTCTCTGGCACTTGTGGCCACAGACAAGGTGCCTGTGAGCGAAAGGAGTTGGAAGGGGGGTCGTGGATGGGTTCGTTCATTCAAAAAAGAGTGGATGGGTGGCGATGCCAGAGTAGAGTCCACCACAGGAGGGTGGGCTATTAAACTTTCGGCTCCTTGCGTCGCGAAGCCCCTGCGAGACTGTCCCTTCAGAAGCTCAGCTCCTGAATCACGGGTCTTCTCCACTTTCTTCAACAATGCCGGCATTTATTTGGTAATTAGTGCATCAGTACCGAAGATCTGGCAAATACGGAGAACTGTCCTGTACGATGGATTCATAATAGTCATAAGGTATTCCACAGCAACCACAGTTATTACGAGATTCGAACTAGCTTCTTTTTTACCAACAATTTCCCTTATAATTCCATAACTGTAAACACACCTTCAAAAAATAATGTTAACAGTCCCATTAGATTCTTAGGTTTCCGATGAAGTTCAAGTAGCAGTGGTCTAATCATTTCTGAACCTTAAGCGCTACCAGGTTGCACAAAAAAACGTCAAGTTACGTTTTACCAAGTTTGTACGAACTGAGTGAAAAATGGACAGAGTTAGTAGCTAAAGCCACGAAAATTCCGGAACTTACGTGGGACTGAGGAAAGTCGTTGATGCGTTGTACCAAATATTCTACTAATTCGCGCTTTGGTGAACAATAAAGAATCGAGGGTTTTCTTGAAAAACAAACAGCTTCTTCCATCATCAGGAAAACGCACTAATAAAGGGAGTCCACGTCATGTTTCGTGGTCAGATGTGATTGCAGTTCATCATTAATGAGAAACATCAACGCAATCATCAATAACTCGTCTACGTTCGAGGTCGCAATATGAGCCAGATGTTCGAGGAATGTCCAGAGATTGATGTTCTTTTGCTAGGAACTGCTTCGAGACCGACGACGATCATTCAAATCCCTCCGGTCATAAACAGATAACAAGTGTCCGCCAATGTACAGCACCAGATGGTTCGGGTTCATCCGTCGTTTTCAAAGTCCCCGAACGAATGCCAAAAAAAAACACGCGCCGTCGCGCATACATTTTGAGACGCGAGAGCTTCCCCCAACCCCTTTTTTCGACCAAAAGACATTAACATTATAGTAGCGCGCGTGGCGCGCGCACCTGTGTGTTTCCTAGCGAAGCGTCGTTTTTTTTTCCTTTTCCTTTTCTCCACTTCCCCACCAAGCCACTGATTTGCATGTACAAGAAACTTTCAACGCCCTGTCGCCCGCTCCGCACGTTCCGCTCTCGACGCGGTTTTATTCTAATTTGACTTCCTCTTCGTCGACTTTATCTTCTTGTCGCCTTCGGAAAGAGCACACAAATCTCTGCGGGTCTTAATTGGATCGCACGCGCGGCGGCTTCTGAATGGCGGATCTACAGAAATTTCACGAAGAAGTGAAACTATAGCAAATTGAACTTCCAGTGCAGATTTCCTACCAAACGTATTTTGTTTCTCTCTCATAGTCAGCACTCAGGAGCACGGCTAGGGAACCCAATGGGAACCCAAGGGCTTCGAAAAGGAGTGAATACGTAACTTCCAGTTTAGGGCGGAACGAGACACACTTAGTAGCGACAGATCATGAGGATCTCGTGTCACACAACGGTAATCAGATCGATTTAGATAACACGACAGTCTTAAACTAATCACTGTTATCGTAGTGAACCAAATACCGTTTTATGAAAAGGGGCTATAACGACCACGATTACATTCTGTAGATGTGTACAAGAGAGCACCATAAAACGCTCGTTTCTGGAAAAATGGCGAGAGCAGTTTGATAAATTATCAAACCTCAGCACATAGCAGCCTCAGGAAAATCAGGGTGGTAGTCCAACACCCGAACTATACGATGACGGTTAACAAATAATTAGTAGCAATGACCACATGAACCTTCTCAAAAAAATGAATTTGCCAGCCTCATGAATCATCTATACACTGATTACTCAACAATGGTCGCGGAATAAGTAGCAGCAACTCAATAAATCCGAAACCAGGCTAGTTTCAACTTTGTAACAAGTTCATATAAACGGTACGACATATCTGATTAGTTGCCAGAGTAACAGAAATCAATGAGTGGACCCGACGTTGCGGTAAGTTGTGTGTTGTGGCGCACAATATTTAGGAGGCTCGGGTTTACAGGTTCAGAATCATTTGGGAGACTCTCACTGGGAAATCAGCCCCACAAAATTATGTTAACGGCCATAACAACCTGTTTATCAGCTAACGCGACTTTTAAAACGTATTTTCTACGCTGAAGCTGGTAGGTTCCGGAATGTATGAGGCTGCTGCTAGTTACGCCGCGCCGTTCATTGAAAAACCAACGTATACGTAATCAACGGGACTGCCACTATGATTTTTTTTCGAGAGCAGTTGGCATTCACAATTCTTAAAATACGACGGGGGAGACACCGTAAATAAACGACATCAATTTGAATTTCAGGATGGCCGAGGAGGCTGCTGATTCATTTACGGCTAATGTTAAGCTGCGGCCTTACTGCAATATTATGCTACTCGACCATAAGTAGCTTAATGGACGACGATTCTGCATTTTTTGAAGGGGAGCGCGTAGGCGAGCTATTTATAAGAGCAAAGATGCAGTAAAATAGCTTTGCGACAAAACTTCTGCTAATTTATTGAGCTGCTGTCGTTATTTTTCCACGGATGAAAATTGATCTATCGATAAAAAAAATCTAATCAAAATCGTTTTTTGAGAAACATTATTTGGTGTGTCAATCACTATAGTTATTATTAGTAACAAGCCAATTTGCTCACAATGCAACTTTCTGCAGCCCTAATATTAAATTCGAGACGGTTTTATTTAACTCTTTTCTCAAAATTCGCTACAAAAGATTCATCTTCGTTCACAACAAACGCATCAGTTTATTTTTGTTATCAAGATGGAGTCTCAATGAGAAACAACATCGTTTTAGGATCCCCCCTCATCCAAACCCCATATTTCCCCGTCCCGGACAGTTATTGCCTGCCACAGCCTCCTCATCCGTTCTGGGTTCACAAATTCGAAGCTCAACCCTTCGGCCTCTCCAAAGCTTCCGATTGTCCCCCGAGGGGAGTCCGACAAGCCGATGGGGTATCGAAAATTCGACACAATTGTTCGGTTTATCGAAAAGGCCCCTTTTTTTATGTATCGACTGAATGGGGAAGGGAAGCCCCTTGACCTTGACACTTTCCCTTCGCTTGACATCTGAGCTCAAACCCTCCCACAGGGTGGTAACCGTGGAAACCAAAATGGTCCTGGGGTTTGATGAGAATGGCTTTCCTTTTTTCCCTACCGGGCCTCACCCCAATTAGCGCCCCTTGTACAACAAACCTTTCTCGGATCGTCATTTTGTTACCAGTCAGACGAAGGTGACTCCACAAATATACGAGGCCTTCAGGAAATCCGTTATATGGTGGGATACCCGAAGGCAGCCCCTAGAATAGCGCTGTAGCTATTCTCATTGGGGCACAACCAACTCATTCTGTCGTGTAAAGCTCCTTGCGCATCTTGACCACGCGTTACCAACTCCATTGTTGTCAATGACAGGTAGTCACTACGAGAAGGAGCTATACTCAAACGCCACTCAGTAGCTATGGGAGAAATCGTATCGACAGCCCAATTAGGTTGAGTTTTCCATGAAAGCCGGGAGATAAATAGCAGCAGTTCAATAAATTCGGGCACATCAAGCGTCATCAGTTTCTACGCAGAACGTTAACTCACCATAAGATAATTACAACTCCAAAAATTCTGGAATCTAAACCACCACCACTTACTACCATTTCAAATTTTACCCCGATAATTCCAAAACAGTTAAGGTGAACCTTTTGAGAAAAATCGTGTTGACAGTCTCGTAAATTATTAACGCACGGACTGTTCAATAATAGTCATGTTGGCTCCAGAACTTTAAGCGCCACTATTTATCCAAAACACATTGACGAGGCCCTAATTTGGATGAACGAACTGGCTGTTTTGAGTTACTCCAAATCAGAATTCTGGACAGTGGAATCTTGGAACGTCAGATAATGCGAGTTTCTCTCTTGTGAGAGATGAAACTCCAGCTATAGCCGCCATTCAGGGTTCCCACTAAGCGCTCCTTAATTTTACACAACGCTGATCAGTGCAACCCTCTAGTTGCCAAAGGACCTTCAGAAAACCAACAACTCACTCGTTTAATGCTATGATAATTGTGACCAGTACGTACGTCTACTAGGAATATTGTATTATAGTTTCACTCAATAAATATTCATAAATAGGCGGTGCAGCTCCTTCATCGCATATTCCTTACCCTTCTCCTCACGTCACGCAGGAGGACAAGCCAACACAACCGCCTTGAGTTACAAGATAGCGCTACTTGTATTGCCGAGTAGGCTCCTAGAACTCCCTCTGCACAAGCCTCTTTGTATTTGCAGTCATGTCGGTGCTGACAAAAAAACGTACTGCAGGTTGCAATCAACTTCGAAGGTCAAATAACTTATGTAGTGGCTTAGTTGACTAAACTTCCAGAAGTACTTAACTGAGTAAGACTAACCCATGAACCATCACTAGCAACTGCTGGTAGTTCCCAATCTTTCAGCACACCTTCAACGTACCAATGATAATGGAATACTCACATGACTAGGTTCGGCAAGGCTTAAGCTAGTTAGTCGTCCATTGGGAAAAATTGGTATGAAAACTGCATTTCTGACTGGGGTATTCCTGAGTTCAAGCCTGTTCCTGTCAGATGAAACCCCTGACGTTCAACCCCTATCGTACAGTGACCATATTTTCTGTTCATTTTTGAAAACCCCTTTCCACTCTCCACATCATCGTTTTCTGGAAAACCCCGTCATCACCTTCTCGTTACGGCTCCTGATCAGTCACTTCAACCCTAACCAGCCCACAGTCTGCATTCGCGATCCGGAGATGATACGTTCCTGAGAGGCAAAAACTCAGTCAATCGATCCCTTCCCCCTTGGAAGTCCATGTTCTTCTACCACCTTTTTTATTCTCTCCCTTTTTTTTTTCTCTCCCTACCACCTTTTTCCCAAGTTAATTGAATTTTTGGATCTCGGTCATTTTTTGGAAACCCCCGTCACTAATATCATTCAGACATGCAATTCAGTCACCTCAATCCTCTTCTGCTCATAGCTCGCATTAATTTTTATTTTCATGTGAATTAAAAAATATATAAATTGCATTTACTTTAATACTTAAAAAACACATTTTACAATAACCTTAACTGCCAGAACCCCTCTAAGTGAATTCGTGTAGGGTTCGCAGTAGCTTTCAACACCGAAAATTTCATAAATAAATACTCGTTTCGGAATTGCTACATAATATCAATCGTTCTCTTTACCCATAAAATTGCCTAATTTCTATTTATTAATTTATATTACCTACAATTTCACTTATTTTTTTCAATTCCCGTTTTCAAGCTTATCGGTGGCACCAGTTCTACGAACGGTTGGTTGCTTGTTAAATTTAACTATCGGTAGTCATAACATCTAGGACCTGCAGATTTCATTCGTCTTGGGTTTTATCAGCTGCTGAGGTAACACTACTTATTCTTTCATCCCTGCCTGCTGCTAGTGGTTTGTAAATAATGGTTATGGCACTTTTTATTCCTTTGATGGGTATTTTCGAGGTTTGTTATATAGAATTATTTATAACAATTTTTCGGTAGTCAGTGTGTTTTTTATTTTATTCAAGTATGCATTTCTTGACGCTGCAACACCATAATTTAACACAAGAGAATTGGAAATCATTAATTATGTTTTTAGTTCCAAAGAAAGCAGGCTTCAATTTTCTCCATTTTTTGTTTCTTTTTCAGCTTAGAGTTCTCATGAGATAGTGTGGTCTATTTGACTCATAGGTATTTAATGCTATTAGGATAATAACAATTGACCCTAATCACCAACTCACAAGATGTCTTGTCTCTTGAATATTTCTCTTAAAAATTTAAGTACTGTAAAAAGAATCCAGTTTTTTTCATAGTCGTCGGTTTCGTAAATATAATTTTGTAGACAGTCCTGTGTTTGTTCGTGTTACCGTCTGAATTGTGGCTTTTCCCAGTTTTAAACAGACAGGAGTAGTTGCTGATAAGTATGATACAGGGAGATCTGGTGGATTTGAGCAAGAAATAGCGCACACGCGTTAAAGGGAGATATTTCTGATTGAAGCGACCACGTTTAGATTATGAAACAGAAATTATATAGGTTTATAGGATGAAATCTGGAGTGAGACGAGTGTAAAGCATCGACTGGCTGATAATAAATAACAATGAGCCAATCCCGTCTTTTGAAATCAAGAAAGGATGTGACCGCAAGAAGCGCACGAAGGAATTTTAAATTGTTGCTCTTGAAGGGCAAGTCATCGTATAGAAGCAGAGTCCGAGTATGACTTCCTTGTAGCACCACTGGACCTATTCATCGTCTCCAGTTATTTTTGGGTTGTAAATTCGCATTTAAACACAGAATAAACAATGTCTGGCACCGCGCCGTTAATTAAGCAGCATTCTGACGCCTGTGCCGAGACTTGGCCGAACATGTGGCTAGATAACGTGTTCCCGTTCTCCCCGGCAGGACTGATATCTTCCTAACCGCAGTTCCATATTTGAAAGGCTGTTTTGTTTTGTCTGAACTTCCACACCGCCACGTAACCATCGGCGTAAGTCCTTCGCAATCCTTCACGAAATCGACCATCAGGAATGACTCATTAGCGACAACATAACTAAACAACAACGAAAAAGAGTTATTCCTCCTATCCAACACCGTTTCGTCAAGGGACATGCGACATCGTTCATGCTGACTCACTCAAATACAGGACTACCACCCACATGCCAAATACACGTTAAAAACAATCTACTACACGAATAATTTAAAAAATCAAATATCCACCATACCTGTTTCAACACGTTACCTCGAACGCTCCTCCTTTACGCTACCGTGCTTTTTATTTCCATTCATTTCCAAGGTTAAGGACAACAACAAAAATAGGACCAAAACGATAAATAAATCAAAATGAGTTATTTTTTTATTATATTCACGGCAAAAAAGCCATAACAATAATAATATATATGTATAAAGCTGGCTGATGCTATCAAATTTCTTTCCTTTACGACCCTCCTGTCGACAATTTACAATAATGTACATCAAAAATGAAGGAGGGCTCGAGCGTAAAATATAATATTAATTAGACAAGCTACATCGAATTTTTTTGCTCTTTGTTTCGTTTCTACATATTAACAAATAATAAATTTACAAATGAGAACGTCGGGGAACTTTTTTGTTTTATAAAAATATATAACTATAGGAACATTATCCAAACGAAAAAAAAACATCTTTACAATTTTTTTCTTTCTTTATAAATATGAAAATTAGGACACTTTTTTTAAAATTTATAAATAGTAACTATTTATATTATGTACACGGTTTTTAACAGTCGAGGGCGTCGCTACGTACCTATAAAACAAACAAAAACCGAAAAACAAAAATTAGAAAAATTAAAAAATTGATAAGTAATAAAAGGAAATGAATAAACTATGAACGTTTAATAGAAAAAAAAAACCGTTAACTTTGGTGGTAGGAGGGGAGGGTGAAGGAAGGGTGGGGAGTAAATAAGTGTGCGTGGCATGTGAGGTGGTAGCCGTAGAGAACTGGCCCAGTAATAAAAGCGAGATTGGCTTGAAATATTAATATCTTTATTTCCGGAGCTTGATATTGCTCTCGGCCTCGGGTCTCGCGGGAGATGAGAGGAGGAAAGGGTCTTTTTGCTTCCTCCACCACCTCACTCCGAACCTACGCGGAGGAGGTCTTTTCCAAAGTTGTGGGGTGGGGGTGAGAGTGGAAACTAAGATGAAAAAATACTGCAGTTGTTGGGAGGGGGATTTAACAGCCCGAGATTTTTTTTTTTTTTTACGACCGTACTACAGTAGAAGCGTGAAGGTTGTTGTGTGGATGGGGTCAGAGGATGAAAGGCCCCTAGGACGTTATTAAGGGCGAAGATCGTGTGGTGGAAGGGGGGGGGGCATCAGAAACTGCACAGATGGACGTAATGAGTAATGATGCACGAGGGTGGAAGAGCATTACACACTTCGTAACAAAGAACTGCGGCTTTGCGACCGATCGACGATAATTGACAACGACTTCAAATCACGAACGTCATTTTTTTCGTATTTTCAAAGTTGAGCGTTCGATTCATAAAATAGCTTATCGACAGCGCGCCGAGTTTCTTTACGAGCCCGAAAAACGCGACACCTGCAGGTGGACTTGTGCATTAAAGATACCAAATAATAAGTCGAATATATACGAAAATAATTTTAATTCTTCGTGTCAAAACAGTATGCGCTTTAGCCAAAGCTAACCCCACAAAAGGAAACAAGGAAACTGTGTGTAGCTCGTCCGAGTCGAATTTCGTTTTTGAAATGATGAAAGAGAATGTTAGTATAACTCGATCCAAATCGTGAGAGCTGTGCGTACCGTTAGAGAAATTGTTTACGCTGATTGCTAGAAGCCAATTCGCACGAGTATCATATTCAATTCTAGATTGCGCCGAAAATAAGATAATTTTTCGAACATTGGTCTTACAAATCGAAACACCGGCTTTCGTTCTAAATTAATGTCTCTGTAAGAATATGGTGAATATATATGGGCCTAGAAGGCAACAAGTTTTTCAAACTGCTTTGGCCTGCATATACTTCGTCAAGAATACTCTTTAGACAGTCTGCTAACGAAGGCATACCCTAAATCAAGCAAAAAATGAATTTTTTTAACGTTTACAAAAATTGAAATGATCTAAACTTTCAAAGTACTTTCTAGCAAACCATGTACCCGTTGTAACTCTCACTTATATTTCCGTACCCGTCCGATGAACGCTAAATTTCCCCCTAAACGGTTTCCGTGTTACATTCAACTAACAACCCATTACCTTTTGACGTGTTCCAGCAGCCTTTCTACCCCTTTCCCCCCCACCACACCCTCAATACCCCCCACCACTCGATGGAGACGCGAGAACACCGCGAGGATATTTATTCGGATCGAGGAAAATAAAAAGTCGTCGCACTCGCGTCAAAACGTCAACGTAAAACTAAAGTCCTCGGGCGGGACTTCGTATTTCGAAAACATCCAACAACAACAAAAAAAGCGAATCGAAAAAAGGGCAACTACGAGCGAGCAATAAACAGGCGAACATCAAATTCAGATCAAAAATAAATGAAAATAAAAAATTTAAAAATGGCAAGCTGTAACATCCAACGAGTTTCTGCACTTTCCATTTTCCGCCAATTTCTTTTCAATTTAATAAAAATTCGAACAAATCTGCGGACATTGGAGGAAGTGCAGAAACTAAAAACAACAACAAAACACCAAAATTGGCAATCCCGTTTAACAACAAGAAAAATAACGAACGGTGTTGGACGGAGCGGAGGCTGAAAATATTATTTGAAAAAAAAATGAATGACAAAATCTGGTTTGATGCGGTATTTCTTATTTATTTTGAGTTTTTTTTTGTTTTTTGTAAGTGATTTGGAGAGCGAGGGATTGACGAGGGGTTCGAATCGATCTGAAGGGGGACAAAAGACGGCGATCCTTACGACAAAAAATTGGAAGAAGAGGAGGAGGGACGGAAAGAAAAAATCCATAATTCACCCGACAGGGCTCTGGAACGAGATGAATCAGAATTGTCTATGGAACGGATAGCGTTTGGAAGAGAAAAGCGTAGCAAGAAAAAAAAAAATCTAATCCCAGAGAAGGCCACCCTCTGGCAAAAAGAGAGGGATGGGCGGCTGAGGCTTCGCCTTAAGTCCTTAATTTATAGCGAAGGGGTTCGTGAACGGAACGTAGGAAGACTTGAGTTTTTGGGGACGAGGGGGCTCTTTAAAAGGGCGAGTTTGGGTTCCAAAAAGAAGAAGAAAAAGAAAAAAGCTGGACGTCCTGCTGAGAAGGTCCACCGGTGTTTAATTGAGTGTTTTTACTCTTCGGGATGTTGAAATGTTTGTCAGTCTTGGCCAAGGAGGTTGAGGGTGTAGGTAGCAGTCGGTTTCCTCTATCAATCAAACTTTGTTCGCACTAACGACCTAACGAACGAGTCATCGTGAGTCCACTGGAGAGCCAGCCAGCGGCCGACCAAGCCTCCAAAAACTGAATAACCTGGAGACATACGATGGCCACTTCCTTCATAGAGCGTGCCATCACATGGCCTTGCCTCACTGGAAAGTGAGGATCGTGACAATCTCTGGAAAGCCTTTCCTATCACGCACATCTTCCAAGCAGAATTGCAGAAATTGCCCGAAATCACACTTTCTCAGTCTCACCTGAGTTCCCCCAATGGGAAGGACGAGCTGCAAGGGCGTGGTAGAAGTGAGCGCCCAGTGGCTGCCCCTAATCAGAGGGTTGCCAGCCAGCTGCCATGTATTACCCACAGGGAACTTGGGGACACGCTTTAGCCTCCAGGGGTCATCTCTATTGCACTCCATCAGAGACCCAGGACTCCATCCTTACTACAAAGAAGGTTCAGATTTCCTGGGCGTCTATCTCTGTGGTGCGGGGCCAGCTCAAGATGGTACGGGTCACCTAATCAAACTTCGACCCTGTTTTTGTGCGCAATTAGTTGCAACGGAAGTGTGGAATAGTTGATAAAACGACTAAAAGCAGAACATCAAGTGTATCTGGGCGATGGTATCGAGTTGACGGTTTGAGGAACTTCGTGCGAATATTTCCTGACATCATTTAGGAACAATTGGACGATGAACGTACGGAACCACGAAAAACTGTTAAATGAGACGGCTATCACGCAAATACACGTCAAACGAAAAGTATAATGAAAAAAAGACTCACCAGTAGCGGAGAGAAGGGCGGGATGGATGAAGCCTTGCGGGTAGTTGGCGACTCCGTAGAGTTGCTGGAGAAGCGCCAGGTCTTCGGCGCTCGGCTGCTGACCCCCTCCGCCTTGACCGCTCTCTTTGCCCTCGATCTTCACAGCCATTGCCATCGCCTGAGCTTGAGGAAACGTCAGACCGGCCATTTGAAGCATCTGCAGCTGAGCCATTTGCTGCTGTTGGGTCGTGTGGTTGTTGTTGCTCTCTCCCGACGCACTTGGAACCGGCGGCACAGTGAAATCCCCTTCGCTCTCTTTGGCCAGCGAACTCTCCAAATATGATTTGACCATTTCGATGTGCTTTTTGGTAAAAATATGATCTTGCACGGAGTATTTATGCGAGTATTTGAATTGACAAAATTTGCAGTCTTCGGGAGGCCTTTCGAGCTCTTGCGATTGTCCGCTCATCGTTTGGTAGGTAGCTTTGTATTTCTTCTCTTTGGCTCTCGCGTTTTGGAACCAAACTTGAATTACCCTTTTCTGTAACCCTATTTCCCTGCCGAGCATTTCGCATTCGGCCATCGTCGGTGTTTTGTAGTCGTTGAACAGGGTTTTCATCAACTTGACTTGCAAAGTGGACATGGGCGTTCGGAATCTCTTGATTTTACCTTGTTGGTGTTGACTTTGAGTGCTTGAGGCAGGCGAGGTTGGGTTGGACTCGTCTTCCATGTTGTCTGTGCATTCGGAAAAACTGTCGTCGTCGCACAAACTCTTTTCGCTTAGGTCGGTCAATGGGCCTTGATCCATCATCATATGCTCCAGGCTGAGCTTCATCGGTCGACTCAAGTCGACAGGTTTGCTGAGATCCAACGGCGAATCTCCTGTCTCTCCCTCCTTCTTCGTCAAATCCGACGCCTCTTTGCCGTTCATTGCTTCGCTCATGTACCTCTTCATTGACTCTTCGTAGTATTTCTTCAAAGTGCCGTCGACGTCGTTGCTGAAATGATTGAACACAGGAGGCAGCATGCTGCCAAACTTCTCTTGCAAATTAGAATTTGAGTTTTCGTTGACAGAATTATCTTCATCAGGCAACGCGTCGATGTTGATTTCCCCGCGAGAGCACTGGTCCGCGTGTTTGGTCGTTAGGTGACTCTCCAAGGCGGATTTCACTTTGAAGAGCGCCGGGCAGAAGGGGCAACGCTTGTTGATGACTTGGGAGTGCGCCCTGAATTGCCCTTTACGCTCTCTGGCTCTGGTGTTCTGAAACCAAACTTGTACTACTCGCTTTTTGAGCCCTACTTCATGAGCGATATTCTCCAACATCTTCCTCGAAGGGTTACTTTCAATTTGGTACTTTTGGTACAAATAGTCCAACTGTTCAGGAAGAATAGTCGTTCGCAGTCTTTTGTCTTTGGGTTGTTCACCTTCCTTTTCGTGGTTCTCCTCAAATTCGTCGAATTTTCTTTTATGGCCAGCCAACATGGAAATTAAGGGGTGGGGAGTGCTGGGGTTCATGAGATCGTGGTTGATTTTGGGTTGAGGTTGTTGTTGGTGTTGTTGTTGCTGCTGCTGCTGTTGTTGTTGTTGCTGTTGCTGAAGTTGAGCGTGTTGTTGAAGTATCCCAAACGGGCTGTCAGGAGGGTATGTGGGGAAAAGATTAGGGTTCATGATGTGAACGAGTTGATGCTCCCGCCACAGCTCGAACCTGGGGAAAACTAAATTGCAATGGTCGCATTGGAAGTTGTCTTTGCTGTCTGGGGTGGGGGTAGTAGTTGGCGCAGGAGAAGGGGAAAACATGTTTTGAGAGGGAGTAGGGGTGACTGGTGCAGCAGGAGTCGAAGGATTGCTGCTAGTAAAAGAGGACATGTTGGGTTGAGTCGCCTGCTCCATGTGAGTGCTGGAATTTGAGTCTTCAGAAGATAAAACTGCCGCTATTTGAGCTGCAGCAGCCTGAGCTTGGGCTGATCTTTTGGCATCTTCTTCTTTGAAACAATGTGTCTTCTGATGCCTAATAAGCTCGTAATACCTTTGGAAAACCAACAAACACTTTTTGCATTGATAGTTAAGCCCAGGTGTTCTCTGGAAACGTCCAGCGCCAGTCTCATCAACTCCTGGCGATAGCTCGACGGGAGGTTGATTCTCGTACACCTTCCTCGCCTTCTGCCGGGCGTTTTGGAACCAGACGACGATGACTCTAGGGCTCAGGCTCAGAAGCTTTGAAAGGTATTCCAAATCGTCGTCTTTTGGGTAGGCGTTGTTTTCGAAGAACTCTTGAAGTACTTTTATCTGGTAGTCGGTGAACCGCGTGCGATTCGCCCGTTTCCCAGTTGTGCTGCCCGAATTTCCGCCATTGTTGCCCATCATCGCGTGCGAAAAGCAGTCTTGAGCGTTGCTCAAAGGGATCTGCTGGTGATTCTGTGAAGAATAGTTTGGCGGGGTCAGCTTGGGCGGCGGTAGCATGTTTGGGTGACTCGAAGACATAGATGTTGGCGTCATGTTCGACCCGAGTTGGGATGAAATGATTGACGATAGAGTGAGATTCTCCGGAGATGTGTTTCTCGAGGTCATCATGCTCATTCGGTCGTTGGGGCTCATCGGCGATTGCTGCAGCGAATGGTGGTTGAACTGAGTCATGCTTTTCTCACTGTGATGGATCATTTCATTTTCGTGTTCCCTCGGTTCGGATTTTATTAGCGTGTTCGAACCAAAACTTTGTTGCATTATTTGTTGCTGTAAGTGTTGCTGCTGCTGCAAATGTTGCTGTTGCTGCTGCAATTGTTGCATCTGTTGCTGATGCTCTTGGTGCAACTCTTGCAACTGTTGTGGTGACTGCTGATGCTGTTGAGGCGTCAACTGGGCGCTCTGTGGCGCGATTGCGGGCTGAGGAGTTGAACACGACTGAGGTGGAGCTGGCGAAGACGACGGTTTTTGGGTCGGCGTTTTGGACTGATCTCTGCTCTCATCGGACACCAATTGGGTCACTTTGGCCTCACCCGTCTTCTCATACTCTTCGAGATTCAACGTGGTCGAAGGAGGATTGTTGAAATTGTAAGGAGAGTCTTTATTCCTCTGACGCTCTTTGAAAAGCGTGTTTCTAAACCAGTGCTTGATCACTTTTGGAGGCAGTCCGCTTTGAGCGGCCATATCGTTTATCTGCTCTTCAGAAGGGGAGTTGTTTATATCAAAGTGCGCCCTGAGGATTTTCAACTGATCGTCGGTTATTCTCGTTCTTGCGCGTTTTTGTTGCGACGCATTTGCCTGTAAAGGAGCAAACGGAGTACACAAATGGATTAGTGCATGGAAAAAATAGGACGTACAAGTAGAAAAAAGGGAGATTAGGTGACCATTCCAACAGTTCGTAGCATGAGGCAACAATATTTTAGACTAGAGAGGTTTTCAACCAATTGGCAACTGTATCCATGCAGAATTAACGAATGCAGAAAAACGTTTGTCTGCATTTCATCAAATTTCCCCCAGTAATTCAATTTGCCATAAGCCATCCAGACAGGTATGAAATTCATTTAAACAAACAATCAGGAGGGCCACTGAACCGCCGCTCACCGGCCCAGCTAACCTTGGAACGCTCTGGAATGATCCTGCAACGACGGTTGGCAGCTCAGATTATTCGGATGGTCTACTTTCGTAATAATCCGTGGACTCGATCTTTTTGTATTCTGATATCCTGTTGCACGAACTTTGTCTGGAAAGGATACGAAATCCCTGGAACAGCTTGAGTCCCCTACACCTCATTAAGTGTGCATTTCATGGTGGACATTGTGACAGGATTGCTACGTTATTTACTCGGTAAACAGAACTAAGAGTCCAAGCATTGGGGATATGTTCTTTCTGACTTTTCTGGGCTAGTGGAGCCCGGTGCAAATAATGGAAGGATCAACGAAAGACAGCTGATCACGAGGGTCCGTATTGGTCATTTAAAAAGAATAAAGTGGAAAGAATACAGCATGAATCTGCAATGGGTGATTCATTTGAATTGATGCCAGGTCTGACCTTTCGCCCCTACTAGATAATCTAGGTACTATTAGTTGAAAAAAAAAATTGTACTAGTGCATATACACTTACCACTTGCTGCTGTTGTTGAATCAGTGCTTGTTGCTTAGCGATCATAGCAGCAGCATCCATCCCCTGAGGGTTGAACAACGTCGATTGGTTCTGATTGAGGCCGACCATCGAGTCGAATGAAGGAGGCGGCATCATCATTGGAACGAGAGGAGGTTGAAGGTTCATAGCAGCAAGAGCCGGCATATTCAGCCCGAGCGGAAGACCCATCCCAAGACCAGCCATTCCCATCATCATAGGGTTGAATTGTTGGAGTTGTTGTTGGATTTGTGAAGCGGCCATTACGTTCAAAGCTGCTTGCATTTCGTTCATCTGTTGAGCTAACGCCATGTTAGCGGCGTTTCCGCTCATTCCAGCGACGGCGGCAGCCAAAGAGTGACTCAGCGTTGACGGTAGGGAGTCGGTTGAAGACGCTGGAGTGGAAGAGGCGGTCGGGGTCGAAGGTGCTGTTACGTTTTCTGCTGGAGGAGTTTGTTGTTGCTGTTGCTGCAGAGCAATTTTGGCTTGAATTACTTCTTTGTTATCCTCCTCTTTTTCAGGAGTAGTTTCGGTGCCAGTAGTCGAAGAAACAATTGGCGAAGGCACCACTTTCTTATCGATTTCACACTTGATTTGCTGCGCGTACTTTTCCAAAAAGTCGAGAGGAACTAGATCTTTGTGGACTTCTTCACAGTGGGCTTTCAGGACCCACACAGAAGAGAACTCTTTGTTGCAATGTTGGCAAGTTGACTTTGCTACTTCAGGCAAGTCCACAAGTTCTTCTTCCACTTTGACTTCCACTTTTTCTTTTTCTTCTTCAACTGGTGGAGGAGCTTCTTCCACAGGTTGTGTCGTAGAGGAAATTTCAGACAGCAGCTTTTCAGCCTCTTCTTTCTCTTTTCGTTGTCTTCTTTGGTGATTCTCATTAAACTGCATCACCAAATCAAATCCAAAGCTCTCAAGAAGGTGTTTGTACATTTGAGAGGATTTCTTGGTTGGGAGGGAAATCCTCGGGAAGGACTCGTCGTTGCCAGGAGTCATTGGCGTCAAAGGTATCGGAGGTGGGGTTTTGCTGTTGTTCGGCTGGGGGGAGGACAAGTTGGCCGAAGAAGACGGAGGAGTCGGCAGAGGCGGGAACATGGACATTGGATTGTTAAATAAGCAATAAAGTTGCTGGTGAGTTGAAAGTTGCTCTTGATTGACGAAAAGAGCGTTGCACCGGCCACAGGTGAGCATCCCTGCGTTAGGCGACGTATTTATCACAGAGTTCGATGTGTTAGTTAAACTAGTAGGAACTGAAGTAGCCGAGGTAGGTGTGGACGCGGCCGGTGGCTGGGCCGATGAGCTCGGCGAAGACCCAGTGAGCTGAGAGCTACCGGAGGACGGTGGCGAAGACAGCAATTGCTTGGGCGAACTGCCTAAAATATCTTGAATTAACTTCTTATGCTGGTCCTGGGCCTTTTGCGGTTCGGGCTGTTCAATCAGAGGTTTGCTCAAATCTATTTGGCCCGTGATGGCGAGGTCCTGCAATTTGGACGCTCGAGTTTGATGAAGGACGGAACGCATGTGTATGTCTAAGGTTGATCCCTGGGTGTAGGCGACTTTGCATATGTTGCATTTGTACGGTTTTTTGTCGTCTTCCTCTTGAGAGGCTTTGACTGGAGTGGAGAGTTGCGTTGTCAGCGCTGCTGCGGCAGCTAGTTGAGGTGACAGCGCGTTGTTGTTGTTGTTATTTTGTTGCAATTGTTGCTGTTCTTGCATGGCTCGTTTCAATTTGTGCAAATGGCTTACTGAGTTGTAATGAACCAACAAGATGTTCTTTTGGGTGAACGATTCTTTGCAGACGTCACACTTGTAGGGTCGATTCGGGTCCAAGTATTTCTCCATAGGATAAGACAATTTCTCACCTTTCCTATGCAACAGCGTTTTGTTGTGACTCGTCAAATATGATTGTCTAGTAAACGCCACTTTACACCGGTGGCATTTGTATTTTCTAGCTGGGTCGTTGTAGGAGTCTTCAGCAATCGCCTGACTGTTCAAATAATCCTCCAAAAATTGTTGCTCTTTGTAAACTATTGAATCATCACTGTTGTCACCTTCTTGGGGAGCCGTGGACTCATCAATCTCTTTGGAGTCATCCACTTCTGACTCCTCGTCCACCTTCATCGACTCCCGCTTCAGCAACTCATTCGTAGAAGAGTCCAAGATCTGACCGCTGATTCCAGCAATGAGTAAGGGATTGCTCATCAGACTTTGTTTATAGGCGTTCATCTCATCTTCAGACAAATCCGTATGGGCTGTTTCAACGTGTTTGTGAAGAGCCAGAACAGATCGGAAGCTTCGTCCGCACAAGACGCATTTGGTCGCGTCGCGGATGAGGTGGTATTGAGAATGAAGTTGAAGTTTTTCCATAGTTTTGAAGGCGAGACTGCACTGGTTGCAACGGTACTTGTACACGTGCTTTTCAGACACAGCCATGTTCTGCCCAGCGCCGCGAGCGTGGATTTCGCGAAAGTGCATTTGCAGAGCGTGCGCCGTTTGGAAGTATTGATTGCACCCCTTTTTCCAGCAGAGATACCCAGGCCCGCTAGGCGTCTGTTTCAATTCCAAATGCCCAGTTTCATTTTGGTGGGAGCAGAGTTCGTCGATCGTTTTGAAACTCCGGTTGCAGGTTTGGCATTTTTCCTCATCCGCCTCTTCAACCTCGTCTTTTTCCTCTTCTACTTTGTCTCTACTCTCAGCCCCACTCGGAGCCTTGTTCTGGTTGAGCCAATGAGACTGATTGACCAGGAGGAGGAGCCTTTGCAACCCTTCGGAATTGACTGAGTGGATTTGCATGACGTGCCCTTCCAAAGCCGGCCTGTCGCCGAAACTGTCCTGACACAAAGGACACTGAACTTCGTCCTTCCGCTCGTTCGAGTGTTGACTTTGCACGTGCTCTTGCAATTTGTCTTCGCTCTGGGCGGTGAAATTGCATTGAGAACAGGACACTTCAGTCTTGGAGTCTTCCTGAGACGTCGTTTGTTGCTGTTGTTCTACAACTTTGGGAGCGGGAATTTGCAATTGGGGCGAAGGGCTTCGCTTTTTGTCCGCTTCGGTGTCTTTGCTGTCGGTTTTATCGCTGGCCGCATCTGAAACAACACAAACTTTATGTCAGAAAAATTGAACGCAACTTCTCAACAATCAGCTAAATCCAGAAAACGCAATCTCTAAGAATTTCTTCAATAATTTGGCAGTAATTATTCCAAACGACCGCCCCATCTGCACACCCCAAGGAACACATTACAAACCCATTAGCTGAAGAGGTACATTAGGCGCGTACAAGTCGAAACTATGATAAATGTAATTGACGCTAATGAGCTTTTGAGTTAGCAATTATGCAACCGATTGTTTTCGAAGAAAACTTGGTGAGATATGGGGACCGTCCAGTTTAACTCACCGCTATCCTCAGAACTCTCCCTCCCCCTTCACGATGCCACTTCTGATACCGCTTGTTGTGTGGTGGAGCCCGACCTGGACGACCCACACTTCAATTTCATACCGCATGACGCGAAAAATGACACATAATACTTCTGAGCGGTGATAAAATTAATTTTAAAATGGTAATATAAACAACTGAATCGAACTGAAGTGGTATGGAATGAAAAGCGTAAGTTGATGACAACCCAAAAAATAATGGCCGCTCACAGATGAACATTCCCAGAAAAAAAGGAGGTCGTTGATACGGAGAAAACACCACGAATCTGTAGTAACTTTGCACATGAAAATGAAAATTGCATTATTTTTAATAGGCGCTTTATTCCGCACACTAGCAAGTTGACGGACAAATCGAGCTTTTGCCAAAATTAAACGGACAATGCTGAACTGGAACCGCAAGAACAAGTAATAGACACGCACAGTACCCCAGCGCAAAGCAGAAGAGCGCGACAAGCTGAGTGGTTTTGGGCTTTTGGTGAAAGGGATGGCACGGCGACAGACAGTGTGGAGGTGAGCAATTACAGCCCCGCTGGAAGCCAGACAGAGATGGCCGATTGACACCCCCCCCCCGGTCAAATGTTTCAGTTAATATTTAAATCAATCTTATTAGACTCATTTAGTTAGAATGGTCTGTACGAATAGTACAGTACACAAATAATAACAATAAAAATAATACTCATGTAGACGATAACTGATTTCTTGCGAATTTCGTGCACGATCCTCGAAATTCAGGCATAGACAATTTATTGTCCACATATAAACATATGTAAAACTGGGTTTAGTGTTGACATCAAAACATCACAGCATATTTTGACCCTTATCGATGTTGAACGATTCGGTGTACGTCGCAAATATGCCCTACGCTCCATAACCATTTAGCGTTCAAAACAATTTGTGCGCAGGAACGAGAGCACAAATTATGACGGCGCCATTCTTCGGTCTGTTGGTGCGTACGCTATCGTTAACATTTTATCTAGAAATTGAGTTCACGCAGCCGATAAATACCACAATGACGTACTCATGTTTTAATTCACTGAAAAAACAAATCTCTGCACTATTTAAAAAGTAATTTCCGGACCTCGAATGAACTTTTTCAACGCTCATACAGCGCGAATTGTTTTTTTTGTTTTTTCACGCCACTCAACTTTTGTCGTGACGTCCCAAAACCTAATTGATTACCGTTAAAGCAATGAAAGCGTAAAACACGTAAATAATTTTCATACACTCAGCGAAACGTTGAACGAAATAATGAATAAATGTTAATTTTATATTTTATTATTCAAGTGCTAAAAACCAAAAATATTTTTGAAACGGTCGAGACGAGAAGAAAATGAAATTTACAAGAGTTTGCACGAAATCCATTTTTGATTAAATATTTTTCAAACGTCAGCCTATTCAGCTGACATAAACTTACTCAAAACAGTAAGTTACAATTGTAATTGAAAAATGCATTAAATAGCATAAGGACTAAAACGGCACATTTACGAACGCAGCGAGCAGTGTTGTTTTGATAACTCTGAATGAGGCTATCCACGTAAAACTGTACTCAAAGGAAAAGGAAATTGAATAAACCAAACGGAGAATAAAAATAAATAACAATAAACGAGAAAATAAGACAACAACAAATGTCGTATTCTCAGCCCCACGTGAATTGAACGGCTTTTTGTTAGTTTGGCAATAAAATTAACCAGGTTGATCATAGCTCAACGCTCTACACGAAAACTGGTGGCGCTCACGGTTAAGGCATTTGTTAGGTTCGTTTAGTAAGTCATTCATGAGGGATGTCAACATTATTTTAATGGGAACGTTAGTTTTTATAGATCTGAAATTACCGGCAAAAAAGGCTACGAAAGGTGGGAAAAGGAGCGGCAGTACTTTAAATGTCGCTTACTGGAGTACACGGTTGTTTACGAAGAAACAATTCCACAAAAATCTATCTTTGAAATGTTTGATAATTTATTGTATTTCCTGCGAATGACAAATACGCATTATCGCTCGATTGTTTAGAACTTTTTGCACAAAAGTCGTATTTGAGGGAAAACACATAGATCAGACTTTGTGTTTTGGCGTCGCCAGTTGATGAAATGGCGGAATATCCATTTTCAGCTGATGTGACTCAGCTGAAGCCGAATTATTATGAAAGTTCTCACTCAACCTGATTGAAATTTCCGACCTAAGGATAGTTGAGCTTGGAGCCATGGGAAACTTCAAACTACCCGTGTCAGTCAACTTCTTCCATTTAATATTCCCGCTACGCTGCACGCAAGGATTAATATTTCTGGAGCCGATGACGTGTTCTCTCCTTATGAGTTAATTACACCCCTCTTATCTTAGCCCTTACTTTTGTCACCTCCCTACGGCAGTCAGCCCTAGAACTTGTACAGTTAACAGTCCTAACCTATCACACCAGTTAAACTATCCATAGACACACTGCCTTGCTCTGAACTCTCCTACTCCCACTCCTCACTCGTTTCTCAAATATTATTGTTATCATACTAAACGTCGTACAGGCTTCCGTTAAGTTGATAGACATTCGCGTTACAAATGACGTCTCTACGAGCACAACTGAAAACTAAATGCCTTCAGGAGCCAAATCCCAAGCAAAGACTTTGTCTAGAGATGCTCCACCCACACTGAGACTTCTGAAAAGACACAGCAAAACCCAAATACACCAAGAAGCCCACGAAACCTTCAAAACGCTATTTGGTAGTTCATCCGCGTAGGGTTTGAGGGGTTGTGACGTTTTAGTTGACGTTTCGCCCGATGTTTTCATGCTCTCATAACTAAATTAACGGTAACCACCCAATTAACAAGGTTTGTGCGTAATCTATGTATTTCGGACGGCTATTCCGATTGATTTTTGGCCTAAGCGCCGTTTTTCTCAGCCCTCAGATCAAACTCCAAAAATAAACGGAATTAATTTGAGTTACGTACAATGTTATACCTAAAGCTACATCCAACGATAGCCGATTTGTAAATTAACACAAAGTAACGCGCAACAAAGAACGTAGACCGAGACTTCTATAAGTACAGGCTTTTATTATATCTCAGTTAAAAAAGGTCGAGTTAGCAGAAATGTACCGTGTAACTTATTCGCGTTGCTAAACAGCAAATTTACTACTAACACACTAATACTATAACAAAAATTAGTGGATTCCCGAAATAATCCAATGATTTCGATAAAATTTGCCAGTGGCCGTTCTCCCGGGAAATCTTCCACTAGTTTCAGAACTGTGGGGTGCGTGCGAGGGTGTTTCAGAACATAAAATAATAACCGAAACCAAACCTAGCACGAGTTGATTATTGGACGTAGTTAGTTCTTCTATCTGAAATGTTACCCACAATTCAATTTCAACTTAATACAGGTCAAAGCAGAAGGAATGGTAACCCAGGGAACCGCACAGAGGAACGTCAGTCCAGGAAGAACCTTTGGGACCGATCGGAGTACCGGAAGAACAAAGGCCATTAGGAGTCAAATCAACAACTGCGCTTACAGGCTTAACAGCTCTTCAATTTTAATGTTGGCAACCACAGGATGTTCATGAGTGAAAGGCATGTCCAGCACGAGGTGCCTCAGCGACTTCTCTATGGATTCTGTGCCAGCGCAGAGGAGCCAATGCAGATCTCGCTCATGAGTTCCAGCTGAGACTACCTATTGTGCACTAAGCACTGAATAGGTGAGTTTAGTTCATCACCAAATCTACCGCAGCCTCATCCAAGTGCCAGTTGTAAACCTCTTAATATCGTCTATTATGCTTCTAAGCAGCTTGTGAAAGCCGACTTCGAGCATATCGGCCCTATATTCATGAAATTCAAGGAAGGATTGGTTCCTAGATGAGCTTAGAAAAGTTTCACCGCTATACGCGTTGATTTCCTACGACTAGAAAGGTTAAAATTTGAATTTGTTGAATTATAGTTACGAGCGAGAGCGCGCCACCCACTTGGCTTTTATCCAATTACACTCTTTTAGCGTTCAATTACAACGCAGTCGCAATCTCAATATTCTCCCGTAAGAGCCGCCGTTCGAAAGGTCGTTTCGCATCGTTTGAAGGTTTGTGACGTCGGAATAGCAAAAGGTCAGGAGATGCTCGGAAAATGATCGGTCGGAGCGTTGAAGGGAAGACGAGCGAGAAAGACGAGGTCGATTACGAGAAGATGGACAAAGAGAGAGAGATATAGGACCTCAGCTCTCCCCCAGGATTTCCAAGAGGTGTCGAAGAGGTGGGAGCTCTCCCTCGCTGGGATGGAGGGGAAGCCTGTGACCCCGCCTTCCGGCCAATGGGGTTTATAAGGAGACAGGGGAAGGGGAGCGAACCCACCGGCTGCTCCTGATGGTCCGCTGATGGAAGGATAAAGGACTTCTTCCAGGACGCGAGGCTCTGGATCGGCAAGAGGAACAGACGACGTCTCAACTCCCGTCGGGTCGTCCAGTTTTGAACGGTGGAATGTTCATTACTGACTATATCGGGATGTAAACGACGAAAAACGGGGAGTGTTAAATTGGAATTTAACCAAAATGTAGGAGTTACGTGAGTCAGTCCCCAGGCTGCCTGGCATTAGCACGAGTCCTATTGCGTATAGCCACTTGAAAGCTGTCAAAAAAACTTTTTTGTTGATATTTTCACGTCTTTCGAGCATCAGTACAAACGGATCGAAACGTACTAAACTGTGCACTTGATAAATAATTCTACGTCCGGTGCGACGCATCACACAACTTTCTTCAACCCTTCAAGCATACAGCGACTAATCAGATCCGTTTTTCATCCAGTTTCTACGGACTTGATAGAACGCAGAAAGAAATCGTGCCACCGCGCTAAAGATTGTAGAATTTATTGAGTTGCTCTTACTCGTGGCACGACCATTATAACGTAACTAGTGCAAAAGTGTCTGTTTATTTTAGAGTCTGTTTTATTTTTTGAGATGAATCTTACTAACTGTATTAAACGATCATCGTATAAGCAATTTATAGAACTTCTGATCTGATTTGATATTTATTAGAGAAGAACTTTGCTAAAATCTTCTTCGAAATATTGGATGAACTCCTGATTGCACTGCTTTCGTAATTTTTGGTACCATTGGGCTATTCGGAACCTTTTACACAAGAAACCTAATCAAAGACGTTGGAGACATTTTTGATAAAAAAATTATTTCGTGTTTTGATCGCCATGATTTATTTAAATGTAGTCAGTTTTGAACCGAATATTTATTTATTTTAACGACGCAGGTCGCGATAACACGATTAGGTTCCGAAGGGAAATTGGTGTCCGCATTGCTGAAGAAAGTAAAAATAAAAAACACATCTGTTTTGAGCGGGTAACGCCTATACGTTATTGTGAATGTAAATACAGCTGAAATCTGCGTAAAAACGACAATATTTATTGGCAAGGGGCGTGTTAACTATGAAAATCTACACTTTAAATTTAGAGAAACTCAAATTAGAGAATTTTAAAACAGTTGGCACTGTCGGAAATCGACGAAATTAATTTGCGCTATCGAAAAGGTTACAAATTACAATTAAATATTTATTGTCATACGCCCCTAAATAGTTTCCTGAAACGTTGAAAAATTCCCACGCATCGACTTGCGTAAAAAATATTCTCCTGCCGACGTAACGACGACGTCGTCGAACGTTGCGACCGAATGACGCAAGTTTACAGCAAAACTTCGACGCTCTTTAAAAAAAAATATAATAAAGAAGAGAGAAAAATAGGCGGATTATTAAACCGTGACGACCGAGGCCTTTCTATCGGGCACCGAGTATCTGGATATTTCCCCGAGCGAGGGGAGCGACGACGAAGAGCGCGGCCGTTACGTTACCTCATTGTTACGACACATTTGAGAGACCTAACGTGAGTTTCGGGAGTTAAAATGAGGTTAAACTCGGGAGGGCGCTACGCCCCCGAAAATTGAAGAACGTTGGCACAAATTTGGAAAATCTTTTTTTTACTGAAATTGGAATTCACACAAGGAATTGCTAACGTTAACTCTTTATTACCAATCACGAAGGTGGGGATGTGTTTTGTAACTTGGTGGGTCTCTAGCTAATTGGAGCTTTGCAACAACATTGTGGAACTGAGTTATGAAGGAAAGAAGGGGGACCAGCACCAAGTAGAACTGATAGGCACGTAATTGTGAAAAATGTGTAAATCTCATTTCCACGACCTTCACCCGCATGCAATTTCAAGGGAGGCTATGCTCCTAACACCTGTCATTGAGACGTTTATTAACGTTTAGAATTCAAAAATACTGAAAAAGTAAGTAACTGCCCACACTCGAGCCTTGTAACAATTCGAACTAGTGGTGAGCAGCAACAGAAACAGTTTTCATCTTTTTGACCGATGGGAAGACAATGCAAAAGTTGTTAAACTTTCTGAGTATTGCTACAGAGCACGGCAAAAGGTAATATTCAAAACCTTAAGAAAAGTCCTGAAAACGCTGCCAATTATTACACAACTGTTTATTTATTGTTGCGCAGCATGCTTTTGCAGGTAACGCCGTCTCACACCTCCGAGACCCATCCTATTCGATTCAGCGTCGAAAAATACCAGCGAACGATACTAAACATGACCTAATTACAACTGAGCAACGAAAATAAACACGACGTGAAGTGCAACTGTCGGGTGGCTGGAATGTGCCGGTAGGCAGCACGGAATACGATCGCAGTCGGGAGGGAAACGATAACTTTCGCTATATTGTCCCTTCTTGTTATATAATTTGGCTCACTATATTTACTGACACGCAGACACAGCTCTACTCCTCTGAAACCACGACTTGAGCATCGGTGTCGTCCAATCGGTGGGCCCAAAATCTCAAATGACATTTTTGGGCGAAAGAACGGATTCACGTTCAAGGCAAAATATGACCCGGCTCGCGGACGGACATTGCTGAGGTGGAGGGGGGGGGTGTTAAAAACGTTATAAAACCGGTCGACTTGTAACTCCCCCGCAGATCACTGGGGAGCTCATTACAACTTATCTGTTTACCGAAATGGGGTCACAATAAGTAAAAGGCGTTGACTACTGACGTTAAGAAAATGATGAGCTACGCGTATTTGTGCGAAAAACGACTTGATGCGACTTTGAGAGCCACAAAAACGTTTATTATAATTAATCATTCAAATTCGAAAGTTTATTTCGTCGCATCTTTCAGTTTTGAAGTCTTTCGAGTCATAAACACCACGCGAGACTCATCACACCACTTTCCTCACACCACATAAAAACCGTACAGAAGCGGTGCACAAAGAGCATTTAGAAAACGTTTAAAAACGTGTTTTCGGCCATTTTTTTTCCCCGATCTTCATGAACGCCGGTTTGTCGAATGTTTCCAAAATGTGAGAAAAAAATGCAGAACCGCAGCTTAAAGTGACTATCTAAATCAAAACTCGCATTTTCACTGAGCAATTCATACAACACGAAGTGAGAAGTACAAGTGTCTTGAAAAACAAGCAGTCTATAGTTAGTTGGGTACTGCGTTGGTGAAATAGAGCTTCACGCCTCGTTTTGGCACTGTGGCAGTGTTGGACGTGGAACATGGAAATTAGCTGTGTTAGAAGAAATAGGGTGTCGGTATTCTGTTCAGAAGTGACTCATTGCATCCCAGAATCGGAGCTGTGATGTAACTGAAGAAGCCTCTCAAGCTTCGCCACCCTTCACTTAGTTATCGCTACCGAACCAGCGAGCCCGTTGGGGAGACTTCATTTTCAGTTAGTAGTAAATAATATTTTAAATGATTTAATTGTACTCACTCCGAAGTATTAAAAATAGTACGGAAACCCCCCGGTCGGTTCAATACCGCTCCACTCGTCACGAGTATCTAAATTCAATTAGGAACCATGTAAGTCTATAAACACGGCCCAGCCCTAAGATACATTGGCGGCAATTGCTAGTGTGCAGGACTGCATTCCTTTCCTTTACAACCTCGGGATCTCTAGTCCAACCAATTTGCTCCAAAATCCCTTGGAGAAACTGGGTCCAAAACCTCTGACAACACCGACAAGAGGGCATAGTTCAGTTGTGTTCCAGTGGTAAGAGAATTAGTCAAATAACAAAAACCCAGCGTATTTGCGACATGTCTGACCGTGGCAGCTGCTAAGAAAGTACATCAGCCCCCACTTGTCCCTGAAAGCTGCACCTGCACCCCTATAAACAATAACTGACTGCTTGGGCGAGCAACTTGGTTGGGAGGTGGAGGAGGGCCCAGGGAACCGTCCATATTCTACAATTGGAAGTGCTATGGGCTGCACGTATGTGGACAGTAAGTCAAAGTGTGTTAGGCTGTCGCACAGTCGCCAGTACTGAAGCGGCTGATTACTTTAAATCAATTACTTTCGTAATAATTCAGTATCAAGTTCGAGTAGTAGGAACCTTCTAATTCGGGAAGCGTTGAAACGACACTGTGCCGCGGTTATGATGTCTTGTTGATGTTCGAGGGCGAAATAATGAAGAAGACTCGGCGATGAATACTAATGCGAAGGAGAAGACGTCACATGAATGAACGAATGGGAAGTCCTTGTTAGGGAAGGTCTCAAATCGAAATGATAACTTTGAAAGATGACCCTTCTTTCGTGTGTTGTCTTTGTTCCTCGCACGAGATCTCTGAGGAAGGACAAAGAAAAGAAAAGTGAAACACCGGCGTTGAAGGTGAAGATGTAGAAAAATAAGAAGAAAAGGAGGAAGACGAAAAGAAAAGATTTTATTTTTATTTTTTGTAAACGGAAGGTACGAGCGATTGCTTCGAGATCTCGTCGAAATATTCATATTCTCCGAGAGCTTATCGGTCGAAAGGCGAAAGAGTTCGGTTTTTATTTTAACGTTCCCGAAGGTCCCCGAGGAGCCGAGGCACTTCTCATAGTTGTGTTAATGTCAGTAGATGGTTATCGGAGAGGGCGGGTTATACCGGGAGGACCGAGAGAAAAGAACGGGAGGACTGCGAGAGAGAGCATGAGGTTGGTGTGGAGGGAGAGGAAAAGGGGAATCGAGCGGAGGACACGACCGCTACGTGACAACCGGGAAGCCACCTGGTCTGCCGAACCGAGAAATCGAAAACACTGTCGATGCTCGTCGGAACTGCCAGGTGACACCAACATGGGTCTCGGATGCAGTAATCCGAATGGTCGTCTGCACTACATGTCGGGGCAATTGAAACGCCCATCACCTGCTCGCTGTATGTCAATCTGTTGGTATGAACCGTCACTCCACTTGAAAATCCACCAAATCGCCTCAAATAGGAAACTCTGGACCCAACCACTGCCATTCGTGTGGGGACTTTGATATCAGATCGCCATTAAAAACTCCTAATTTTACAACTTTCGGATAGCGAGGTGTGAATTTGCCCAAGAAGTACACGACAAGCCTCAACTTCAGTATTTTGACGTGAAGGTAGTAAACGAAGCAAAGCTACCGACATTGGGCGTACATGCACCATAACAATCACTTATTCATCAAAAAGAAAGAACGCAGCGTGTCAGCCGAACTGCATGGGCTCAAACAGAATGACAAACTATACTTTGATAACAATGCCGCGGCGTCTACTGTCCAGTGGTAAGTTTTGAATGCCTGATGAGCGCACAAGAGCCCACAGTCTCAGTTCGCCACAAGTTAGACGCTTCAACGTTCATCTGCTGTGCCGGAGTTGTCGATTGCACTGGAGCACACATCTCATTGTCAAAATGTACGTAGCACAAATAGGACAGATTCATACCCTTTTATCGCCTCAATTGAGTGACATCTGAAAGAATGTCCATCTTTCATTCGGCCACTTTCTCCAAACTATTCAGCCTTTATTTAGCACTGGTTCCTTCTTCAACAATCCACAGTTGTAGAAGTGGAACAGCCCTTTCTCAAACCCTCGTCGAATGTGATTCCCCCCCATGACCTACACGTTTATGTCAGTAACTACTTATTTGGGTAAGAGAGCAAGTCCCACTTGACAGCATAGAGCGCTGCATGTTTAAAAGCAAAGCATATAGGAAGGAAACACCAAAAAAAGTCCAGGTAGTAATGGAAAGACCTGGAGAAAACGAAATTGAGAATGGAATGATCGATGTTGTAGCCAGAAATGGGGTGGTAGTTGGCGCTACTGTAAAGTCGATGGAGCATTTAATAAAGGACGCGTTGACGAGAACAAGGCACTCTATGGCCAATCCAGGCGTGACGAGTGGGAAATCTACAAGACCATACAGTCAGGTTGTGTTCTCTCCAAACCTTCCGAAATCATCCCTGCAAATCCCAGAGGAATTGGCCCTTAAATCCCCCCAATGCACGTCACTCGTATTTCTGTAACAGTTCACACTTTTTACGCTTGGGGTATTCGTGCATCTTCAACCCAAAGGCATGCCCTGACGTACGCAGCGAACCTACGTACCTTCAGCTAACTAAGGAATGCAATGTTTTGTTCTTATTGTTCCTAGGAGAATGTAAAAAAAGCAAATTATGAATATGACTCACCCATTTCAGTGTCTTGCGGTTGAGGAATGACTTGGAACACCTCAGTGATATCCGCTTGGATGTCTTTCCCCTCCGATCGTCTCTGCAGTTGGTGTAGCTGCTCCATTTGCATGTGTTTCATCGACCGAACGTGTTGCAACACGGCGAGCCGAGTACGGGCCGAAAAACTGCACAAAACACAATGAAACACTTTGGGAACACTGTCCGAATCGGAGTCCCGGAGATGGCGGAAAAGGATGAGCGAGGCTTCGTGTCTCTGACCAGCAGCGTGGAGTTGGAGCTTATGAGCGGAATTGGTGTAATAGTCGCAAGCGTGGCATCTGACTTGAACCCCACCGGGGGAAGAGACGTATTTGAGCTTCCACTCGTTGCGTGGGCCGCCCTCTTTGACGTGATTGACGTGCTGGAGCCTCTGCAAGTGTTTGTCGGTCTTGCAATGGAGTTGAAAATTCGCTTTGAGATTCGTTTTGTACGTGCACAACTTGCACACGTAATGCCCAGCGACTAGAGCCAAAATTTCTTGTTCTCGTATTTTGGTTCGATCGGCGGCCAGATGGTGAGAGAGCGCTTCTAGAGAGTCAGTTGAGAAGACGTTGCAGACGCAGCAGTGGAAGAGATGGTCAGGGTTGGGGTCTGCTGGCTCTGGAGGTGGTTCCATAGTCTCAGGATTCAATCCCATGTCCATGTGGGGAGCCAATTCAGGAGGAATATGAGGAGGCATTTGACCACCAGTCATCATTTGAATAAGGAGGGCTTGATTGTAAGCCATGTCAGCCAAGGCTGCTTCCGTATGAGGAGGCGGTTTTTCGCCAGGAAGCGTTAGCCCCGGATGGAAATGCAAAAGGGCTTCGAAATTCAGTTGCTGTTGGTGGGATTGCTGCAAGGCGGAGAAAGTTTGCATTTGTTTGACGTTTTGTTGCAAGACCATCATGTTGTGAGTGTGCTTCTCTGAGGTCATGTGGATCCTAAGATTCCTGGCCACGTTGGTTTCGTAATTACAAACATCGCACCTAAAAGTAGGCTTGGGCTTTTGGCTTTGAGCAATAGGAGAATGATGAGCAGGACTTGGCATTCCACTTGGTTTGTGTTGTGGAGGTGGAGTTGGTTGCTGCATGTCCGGTTGAACGCCTCCATTTTGGAGTTCCTGCATGTTATTCAAGTGTTTATCCGATTGCATGTGTATACTCAAGTTGCCTTTAGTCGTTGTCGAATAGTTGCAAACCTCGCAGCGATAAGGTTTATAACCGCACGTGTAGGTTTCACCGCGCGCTAACCGAGGATGAGGTTGCCCGGCTATGCAGTAAATACACGACGTTTCAGCCTCGGGGTGTTTTTCTTTCATATGGATCTCTAAAGTTTCTTGGTACTTGTAGTGCCAGTTGCACTTGGGGCACTTCAAGGTTTTGCACGAGTTCCTCGAGTGCATCCCAGCAAGAGGGCCGCCGACGCCGAGGCGAGAAGACGTGAGGATGAGCTCACACTTGGCGCATTCGACTCCTGACGGTCTTCCGCCCATGTGGTCGGGGCAGACACCGATCGTGGTCCCCGTTAGGAAGTTGGGCGGATGCTGAGAGTACATGCTCATCAACGGACTCATGTTCGAACTAGGAGAAGGACTTGCTCCGGGCGACATTTCGTTTGCCGGCGATTTCCTCGTCAGATCCATAACGCAGTTCATCCTTTGCGAACTGTTTTGAGATTCAACAAATTTTTGAGGGGAGATTCGAGAAGGTGCCAAGTCTTCGGCCTTCTCCTCCATGGCTTCTCTCCGTCGCAGGTCGCTGACTGGTCTGACGGGACTCACAGGTTCTAAAAACGACACTATCGGCTCTTTTTCTTTCCCTACAAATTGAATTATTGCTGATGCGTTTTTATGGCCCAGGATGTCTTTTTCTTCTTCTTGCAGAACCAGATTGTGATCGCCCATCGCGTGAGCGACGAAGGATTTGGAGTAACCAAAAGATAGTTTACAAATAAAGCACATCAAAATGGGCTTTACGGGTACAGAGGAACAGTCTTTGCCGGTGTTGTTTGTCTGGGTGGTGTTGAGATTAGTCTTTTCTCGTACAGTGAAGACTCGGTAACTGTGCATGATGGGCACTTCGGGCATTAGTTTCTTCTCGTGCACCATTTTGGGGTAGAGGTGTCCAAGAATCGAGGTGTTCCTCGACACGTAAAAGGCGTTGGCGATTTGAGGAAACACTTGGTACTGCGAGTCGACGCCTCGACCGTCGACGATGCAGCCATCGCTGAGCAGTTGTGGAAGCTCAGCGTCCTCCTCGCTCAGCTCCGAGTCTTCGATGATGTAGGCCGAACCATCAGGATTGTACACGATCTTTCCGTCGAATTTCTCGACGTCGCTCGTCGCTCCCCAAGAATCGTCGCAGGGCTTGTCCGATTGGTCGGAGATGAATTTGGAACCGCTCGGCGGGGAGGACATTCGGGGCTCTTCGGGCTCTCGACTGCTTCCAGGAATGGCTCCTGCAGTAGGCGACGCAGAAGTCTCTTCCTCGGGGCTCATTGCCGATTCAGAGGCTGCCTGGTGTTGGGACTGCTGCTGCTGATCTTGACTAGCTGCTGCTGATGTAGGAGGTGGAGGAGGTTCGGCCCCGTCCGCTATAGACTGGGGCGTTGTTGACATGTCTGCTCAACGTGCCACATCACATGTCTCCATTCGCCTGCTGCACGTTTCACTCCTGCAACAAAAACAAACATCACGCTGTCAGTACGCCATATTTCGTGGAACGTTACTTTGTACAATACAACAACCTTTGAAGTGTTCATATCGTTGTGTCAATGGGCAAACTCATTACGCAGGTTCGGTTATTCGGAACCGTATGAGGCCACCAGAAGAAGAGAATAATAAATACATTTTATTCGCTCCGTGTTATTTAAATGCAATGTTAGATTTACATACATAATTTAGCAAAATAGCAAATTATTAAACAGTGCCGTAAATAATTATTAGGTATACTAAAATTTATCATTTATGTTTCTTGAGTAACAAATAGGAATTTGATGGATTTGGTGGATTTAGAAATGTAAAAAGCGGGACATGGTACAAAAAAGGTGGGGAAACACTGCTCTAGTCGACGAAACGAACAATTAACCGGTTGTGCTCGATGACAAGTACAAATTTGATAACTTTTCAATCGTCCTAAACTCGAATAATTCCTCGTAAACAAATAAATAATAAACAGCAACAAATTAATGAAGATCTCGGATTTGGAAGAGGCGGCACTTCAGAAGTGACTCGTCACTACCTCCCCCACCCCCCACCACTTCTCCATTACCGCCGTTCGATAATCGTTCTCCCTCATTCAATATCGATAATCTTTTGTTGTCGCTCGATTAACACGCGATGTCATCGAAAAATTCCCTTTGAGAAAATACAACAAAACGTCGCCGACGCTTCGGGACGGTTTTATCGGACGCTCGGAGTTCCGACGTGATCTGACCGATTAGACGGCAAGACAACAACAAAAAAATTAAATGCTTTGAAAAAAATGCCGAGGAGACGAAGAGAGAAAGAGAAAGAGAGAGTGAGAGATTCTAAATTATTTTTCTCACTCTCCGGAAACAATCCGACTCGTCAGATAATTACGAGCGACTGACTCAACTTTATGGACGTGTCGATCTGATAATCGACGAGGAGAAGAATCCAACGAACGACGCGTCAGCAAAAGGAGGAGACCGTTTGGAGGCTTGAAGTAAATTTTCGAATACCAACGACCGAACTTGAGAAACAGATGGGCGTCCTACGAGCAGGCCGTTGAGTTACAAAGAACTATCATTTAAAAATGTGTAATAATTACACAAAATTTGAACTAATCTATAAAATATAGATTTCAGATTGCAGTTATTAATCAATTTTTTTTGTACATTTAGTTCGAAATTTTATAACGATTTTATTTCTTATTTTCTGCAACCCAAACAGAACGCCACACGACGAGTTTACATTTGATCAATGGTAACGGCTACTGTGAGGAGCACGAATTGAGAAATAAATGAACGTGGTGAGCCTGAATGAGTACCGTGTTACACTTGACAGAATAGCGATATTTGGTTGAATATGAGCGTGTAAACGCGAACAAGGGGACTCTAAATACACATGAACTGGATACTAAATGGAGAGAGAGTGACTTGTGAGTAACGCGAGACCAACGGGTACGGGGAACTGGGAGACGACTGTCGTCCGCGATAGCTGACAGATGACTGACTGTTGGAAAGAGCTGTGTGTTCTGGAGAGGAATGTAAATTTGAGGGGTGGGAAAGACTATTTTGGAAAGCCCATAAAAGGGGGAAATACGATGTCACGCGGAAATAACTGAAGAGTGGGGCTTTCCACAGGTAAAAGGGCTTGAGATAGAAAGGCGTTTGAGGAAACTATGACTTTCCATAGGGTCATGAGTACCATTAAAGCGGACGTCCAGAGGCCGAAATAACCCAACTAACTCGGCCTGTGCCAAACAGTTATTCAATTAAAAATAATAATGTCGACTTCTGTCTGTAGTGACTGCAGTAATATTTGCGAGATAACTCAGGATTAGCTATAAGTGTTAATGTTTTTTTAAATTTCTGTGACTAATTTGATCGAATTTCATGGCGTACTCAAATAATCTAAAATAGGCCCTAAAAACAGTTAGAGAGGACAGAGTAAGGGAGAAAGTCTAGCTGAGCCCACATTTTGTTCCCAACCATCTGATGAACAGAAACGTAAGCCAAAATGCGTCACAAAACGACTGAAATGATGTGTTTGATTTTGATCAAACTAACAGACTAAAGGGTGGAACCGCTACACGCGAAGGTTGCTCTGTTTGGAAGTTGGGAAATACCCCGCTAGATGGAAGCCAAACAACCACCTGTAAGTTAGCGATAGTCCAAAATTGACACTGCTGAATATTTTGATTTCTCGCTGGTTGATTTTGAATGTTCAGGAGCCCATACGTTCTCAATTGGAGCCAAACTCATAACTAATGGCACGAACCATGTGACTCCGAGGGGAACAGGCTTGTCATTGAAGGTATTACATTCTAACGGAAACCGGCTTGCCTGGTGGCCAGCATTAACTATCCGACAGAATTGTTATTGGATGCCGGGTGGAAGTTGGGATTTATTTCTTAGTTTGTCTACGGCGTGGCCTGTGGGAAGGAGAAGAAACCAGTAGCGCCCGTTTTGAGTGTTGCACGCCAAATCATGCAAACTAACGCTAACACTGTGTGCCCCCCTCCTCACGCCAACTGGGTATGTCGGAACTGCCATCTTTCCACCCGGAAAACATCATAGTTCTCCTCTCGGCTCCCAGTGCGTGTAATTGAACCTTGTCGAAATCCTATTACTTATTCCGTGTCTTCGTATAGTTTCTGTTGTTCCCATTTTCAGTAACTATTCAGTCAACGAGCAAAGAAACTGAATATTTGACGTGTAACGACGGGCCGTGCGACCGCCAGATGTTCAGGGGGGGGGGGCAGTTCCAAAGCTCCGTCGGAACCCCGCCCTTTTGTGCCTCGGAATCGCGCACAGAGCAACGCACAAACAGCCTCATTAAAACCTAATTACGGTATATTACCGGAACGTTGGCAGTTAATGCGCAAGCAGCTATGGCCGGTCGCGACGATAGACTCGGAACACATTCGCTGGCACGTCATCCTTCTCCCCTACCGCGGACCCACGCACTCCTTGACCTCGAACTAAGCTGCAGCTTGGAAGAAGATTACACGCTAAAGGATTCATTGAAAAGAAAAATAAAACGCCTTTAAGATACAATTACTCGCAAATGCGTCCGTTTTTCTCATTTTGCTCCTGGCGCGGATTACACACAGCGGGTAATCACGTTCAATTTGTTCACGAATACTCGTGACGACGTAACGCAACGCTCATTTTAAACACAGTTTATCACTGAATGTGTTGTTTAAGTGGAAGAAACACTTGTTACTCAATGCCATTAGTCGGTCCATTCCTTCCACCCTCCAGACGCCATCCCCATCGCGACACGTCATAATAAATGTTTGTGTTAATTTAAAACTAATTAGAAGACCCCATGAAATTAAAGGTTTCATTTGTTGACTCAAACCGTACCAAACAAAAATCCTGTTAACAGTTCGATGAGTTACCTATACCGAAATTCCTTACTAAAGATCATGACATAATTAGGGGCAGCGCGAAGAATTCCGGGTCTTAAGCAGTATCAGTTTTTATACGGAACGTTGACGTAATTTCAATGAAGTTAACTCCATCAACGTGTTCTACGTGGGATTGAGGATAGTAGTGTGATGCACCGTCTTCAATTGTTGTTTTCCGCGCTCAAACGCAAAATACCGTTTTTATTAGATTACATAACTTCCCTTCTTACTTCGTAGAACTAAAGGAAGTAAAATCGTTTGGCTTTTAAGTATTTTCTTTTACTGCCGTGTGTGTTCAGCTTGAAAATAAAAAAATGTTGTTCAACTTTTAGGAAGAGCGTCGTTAAAAAGCGAGAGGAGGATCGGATATTTTGTCTTTTATTGGCCCAGAGAGTTCCTGCACCTTCGCACGTTACATTGTTCCTTTCCAAAGACCTCGTATTGTGTAAGAGTTTCGGGTCGATACTGAGAAGCGATAGGGGCGGTAAAGAGAGGACAAGAAGAATGCGCTAAAGCGAGAAAGAAGATCCCTCGAAGGAGAAATATTTAAGAAGGAGTGAAAGAAGAGAGGGGGGGGGGACAGGACAAAAATTGTCCCGATGTTGAGACAAGGATGAGCCCCAACGGTAACAAAAGGCCGTTCCAGGGTTAAGGGGGAAATACACCAGGTGGGTTAATGTACTACCTGAGTTAACAAGAGCTACTGCCCAGCTGCGAGGGAGTCAGAGAATCCACAACAGAAAAAGGTGGTGAAGAAGAAGACGAAGGACAAAAAAAAAAGAAGAAATAGGAAATGCTTCGATACAACAAAGACGCGCGGCAGATTTATGTCGAAACTATAGCGTCAATCATCGCTCAAATATCAACGGGAGCCCGTCCCATTTAACAAAGACGTCCGTTGTGTCGAGTGACGTTATGAATTCATCTTCCTCAGACCTCCCCGCTGAAGGGCCATTCGGTATGACACCAAAAAGGGGCTGCGCAAAAACAAAATACGGCCCAGTTCGAATATTTTTAGGTCTTACATCACTATTAACCGAGTTGGGAACTCATAAAGACCCGAATAACACAAAACCAAAAGCAAAGTCGTTTGAGTTGTTTTCACGTTTCCCAAAAATCTTATACGAGAAAATGGGGTGTGTGTGTGTGTCTATGAGCGAAGTTGAGAAGGAACGGAGCGCTTAAATGAGCTTAACTTTGATATATAGCCTGTGGCTTATCAAGGATGTCCAAAACAAAGTTATGAGCAAAATTAGTCGAAAACTAACTACAGTTATCATAGCGATCAAAACACCAAATATATTATTAATCCAAAACGGCCAGAAGGATTTTGAATTTTGATAAAAATGTTTGCGTAGACAGTCCCTGACAAAAGTACGTCAACAATTTCGCTTTCGGAAAAATGACAACAGCAGTTCAATAAAAATTATCAAAACTTCGACAAAAGAGCAGCATCTCCCTAGCGTGCTCATAAAAACCATGATGATATAGTGATAAGCTGCGCATAAAACACGAGTTGACGAACGATAAAAAAATCATTGGGAGCAACTCATGAAATTTCGAAATGCTTCGTTCCTGAAAGTTGAGAACTGTAAACGTGAGACTACCGTACAAAAATATAATGGACTGTTCCATAAAAGACCTACGCGTTGGTTTTTTAGTTAAGATCCTGGCACGAGTAGGAGCGGAACAATAAATTCCGAACGTGAAGCACTAACAGTTCCTCAATATAAAACGTGTTGTTCAGTTTTCCATAGCAATGGTCACTTCCCGCAGAACTCGACAGTACAATGACAATTTGTCGGGAAGCAACACTTCAACAGTGGGGCATTTCTACGGACAAAATAGATAATTTTGTGAATATTTTGATCTCACCTGCTCGTACGTTCTTAGTTCCGGCAACATGAAAGGATTGAGCTCACTTTTTACTTTCCGCTACCCGAAGGGAAGGAAAGTATAGTAATCGGCCCAAAAAAAAATTTGGGTTTTCTTCAGGTCTTTACGTTTCAGACCCTACTGAGTCTAAAAAACCTACTTTCGGAGCAAGGTCCGTGTGTGTGTCTGTAGTTAGATTTGCGGGAGAACGGCTGATCCGATTGAGCTGGTTCTTTTTTTGTTTTGTTCGTTATTTTTTGTAGACACCAAAATAAGGTTATGGACGATTTCGGTCGATTGAAAGGGGGGGTGGGGGACGAAAATGTACCCAAAACTAGGGTTTTTCGCATTTTTCTCAAAAACGGCTGTAACGATTTTGATTAATCTTTCAAATTATCTTTTCCTGATCAATACCTAACTTTTCTTCTCCATACATATCTCCATGAAAATACGGTGAACGGAGATATGGGCCCCTGAAGCAAAAACAGGTTTTTTACGCTTTTTGGCAAAACGGCTTCAGCGATTCTCACCAAACTCACAGGATGTTTTCAAATAGTTAATACCTACATATTTTTTCCGATAAATGTTCCTGTGACGGTCCATTGAACAGAGATAAAAATCAAAATGTGTCGAATATAACGTTTTTTCTAACATTTCCGTAAATTCCTTTTAGTCACCCATACCAACATTTCGTTATGCATAAGTATTTCTGTATATATATTTTGAACGGAGATATAAGCCAAGTCAACTCAGAAAAGGAGATTTGTCGAATATTAATTTATCGGTATTCCAATTTTCTCAAAAACGGCTCTACCGATTACGATCAAACTTTCGGAGTACTCTCAGCTAACTAGTCCCTACATTTTGTTCTCCATAAATGTTCCTGTAAAAATGCGTCGAACGAAGATGTAGCGCCCGCCTATGTAGGTGGTGTTCGAACTTAAAGGGGTGGCGGAAAGTAGTGTGTTGCTACGCACCAGATATTTTTATAAGCAAGAATATAAGAATGTGAGCAGTTGAAAACGCGGGGGTGAACACAATTGTTAAGAAAATATCTCTGACGGTGGATACTCTTAGAAGCGTAAAAATGTGAAAAACGTGGCAAAAACCCCTCCTTATAGCTTCATAGGTATGAATGTCCCTTCCCAGTACTACCATCTCATTCTTTGTACATCACCCCCACCCCACCACACACCTCCCCCCCCCCCGTTCACCAGTATAGTTGGCTACGAAGTCATACACGCACATCGTCGGAATTCTTTTCTCCAATGTCGGGAAGCCTCAAAATGTGAAGATTTGACCAGAAATATCTTTTCCATAATCTTCAGGCAGAAAGACGGTCAGAGTTGAATTTCGATCGGATCGTCAAGTTGTCAGGTCTCTTGAATGAGAAAAACGTATTTTTCGCTCGTGATTCTTTCGTGCGACGAGAAAATGAGTTGGCGTAGTCAAATGGGGAAAACTGATGAATCTCTTTGCGCAAGCGAAGTTGACGTTTAGATGAATTTTGAAGTGATCGCAGATTCAATTGGGTCAGATTTGTCAGCAACAATTCGAGAATTAATAGCAATTCCGAATATACGACCGGTGCTCGTAAAAAAAGTGAACGCGTTATGTCAAAAGAGAAAACGGGTTCTTTGTTCCTACATCGAAATAAGTCGTATAAAAGAGCATATAGACAATTTAAAGCTCGTCAATAATTGAGATCTCACTATTAATTCGAGAGCTCGTCACGGAAAAGCGATAAAGAATCGGACGAAGGACTCGTCAATGTAAATTGAGTGGAGCGAAACAATAAAACTAGACGGGGAGCTCAGTTCGAAACAAAGACGTTTGATGGCAGGAGAGCGCCATTTTGCCCGAGAGGCTGCGCATATGCGCAATTAAAAACAGATTGCCCGACTAATCGACGGAAGGCGGTTTTCATATTGACAATAACTGAACTGTGGAGTCATTTCACGACGACGTTGGTAGAAAACCCTCGTCAACGCCAAGCGATAGCATTTGAACCGCCTTCAAGTTACGTTTCGAACAAACAACTCAGACATGGCGCTCTGGTTGCTCATTTGTTATAAATAGAGCACTGGCCGATCAAAATCAGTACAAGCAGCAATTTTTTGTGTCCCTCCTGTAGAAAGTGTCCTTGAAACTTGTTGATCTCCCTCCGATCAAACTGAAGGGAACTTTGCTCCTTTCTGGTCCCATAAATATCACATATCACTCCACTTCCAGAAGCGACACTGCTTTTATAGAGCTACTCATCGAAAAACGCCATTTAGGAAAATCTCCGCTTAAACTGTATGCATTGCCTGCAAGTCACTATCGGACACCGAAACTAGGGCCTAAGGCGTGAGTCCAATACACTAAACCTTGGAATTGCTTGAATGCAAACCGCCGTTCGACCTACTCGCCTTTCTCACTTTTCTACCTGATAATTCCAAAACAGTAAGTACGATCCTTCTCAGATAAATCACGATGCGCCAATTGCTCATTTGTGGTCGTGACATGCTCACCTCAATAAAATCTGGAAATTTAATCGCTACCAGTTTTCACATAAAACGAAAATGAACTGACGCCACGAAAACCGCCTGGTGCCGAGGAAAATTGTGTTGTGCGTCGCAGCAGATATTTCGGTCTACTTGTACTATCGAAAGGGAGTTTTCAGTGTGAGATGGACGTCGTTGGAATTCGTCGATCGAGGTTTAATCTCTCAGTCGATTGACGATAGGTTTTTATCTTTTAGTTGCTCAGCGCCTTTCGGTGAACGTCGTGAGAAGAGCAAATTTGAGGATTCTGAGATGAACGATTTCAAACCCACGTGTGAGTCGATCTGTTGACGACGCCTCAATATTAACACAAAAGGTCACGAGGGGTTGAGAGCTCAATCCACGTGCGGAAGTCTTGAGTCGTCCACACCCCTTCCGTCTGCTGCCCGAAATACATAAATAATTCGACAAATTAGCTAATTTGAATAGAGACGCCTTGGGGGCTCAAAAGGCACGCGCCTGCGCATGCGCCCCACGTGCTCCAGTTCAATTCTTGAAAAAAAAAATAGAAGACGGATGTTCTCTCGCAGAAGGGGAATTTTAATGTATTTTTAAATATTCACCCTGTGTAAGGAGCGTGAATATAAATAAAGGAAGTGAATACGAGGGAGGGGGGGATGTAATTCAGACTCATCGCGGTGCTGTACGTCGACGGCAGCTATTCGGTCTGACAGATCGAAGAATGCGACCGATTTACATAGTACGTGCCACGTCTACTCGCCCCTAGACGCAGCGCGCAGCCTGTCTTTCCCTTTGACAACAACGTTTTGAACCGTTTCAACTATTAATCTGCAAAAACGTAACGCGCTTTTCGAGTTCATGGCGAGTGGAAGTACCATACGAAGTATTACGTGAAAGTAACCGGTGCGTAGCGTCACAGTTTCCCCAGTCCCCTTAATTCTGACCTGCGCTATATCGCTCAAGTTCTGCTCATTTCTGCGGAAACTAAAATAAAATCTAGGCTGAAATTAATTATCTAAATCAAACGCTCTTGCCTTTATTAAGTAACGAATGTAACAAACTCATCTGACGCGACGCATAACACAACTTTTCCCAGCCTCACGTACATTCAGCGATTTTCATCGCTTCAACTGCTCATCCACTACTACTCAGAAATATAAATGCGCAGATTCGGGCAAAATTAGTTTGTGAGACCCTCAAAGGCCACGAATTGAGTATTAATGGTTCACACACACTAACGATGCGCAAAAATCACATTATTCTTTTTTTAAATTTCGGTGGCCGTTCAACGTATCAGATTTTAAAAAGAATTTTGTCCGAAAACATGTACGCCATAAATTGGTACAGCCGCCTTATAACTCGAATGTCCCTCACTAGCTAAGGGTTACGCGAATAGCTCTAATAGCGGAACTTGGCTTTACCTGCTCTCCTAAGAGCGCTCTAAAAATTGCGGTTAATTGAGGACTATTAAAGAACACCCCCTGAAACGTCTGAAAAGGGAGGAGAAAAAAAAAGAAGTTCCCTTAGAATCGGAAAGGAGTGGCGCCAACCGCTTTACTTTTTGTCCGCGATGAGCTCGAAAAAGGAAACGGAAAGCGAATTTTCGTTAATTTACAGGGAGAGAGGCGGCATCCGGAAGATAATTGAAGCATTTGATGCCGAAGCGAAGAAATCGGTTTGTTTCGCCCTCCAGTTGCCCCGTATCCAATTAAAACAGTAAAATACTGAGGGGTGTAATTATTTGCGATGCACCGCAGGAAGGAAATTGTTTTAGAAAATCGGAAGAGCGGCAATTTGGACGCGACCTCGAACTAATTTTTACCTGCGGGGGTCGTCATTTAGGTCAATTTCGGTTATTGCAAAGGGGCGATTATGACAATCGAATTACGAACTTTAACGAACATAAATAACTGGAAAGTTGAAGAGGGTATTGTGCCAGGAGGAAAATTAAGCCTTTTTGTCGACGTCCCCATGGTATCCCATCAAGATTTGTAGAAACGCCATATGATGAGAGCCCAAGGTTTCCTACTTCATAATGACAATAATATTCTGGCCACACCCACGAACCCACGAGCTCCATCGCGCGAACACACACTGTTTCACGCTATTTGCTTAACAAGAATGGATAAAAGCTGTAAATTGGCCTTCCAAAGGGTTCCTTGTCCACTGAAACCTCAAAAGTTCTCTATTTTCCTTCAAAAAAGCATTTCAACAAGGAGCAATGAGATTATGCATATTTCTGCTCGGAGCAACTACTTCTGAACGTTAAATGGTCATTTTCCCCTACTTTGAACTAACACAATGTTTCGATGCCCTACATCGGGGCACTAAACGTCCTACTTCGCTCGGAAATATTAAATTGTCTTCGTCACAACAACGAAGCGACGTAAGATAACTCGCTGTGGTAATAACGAAGATAGAGCGATTTCATCTACGTCCACGCTACGAGCTACCGTCCTACATCGACAAGCACTCGTCGAAATTTGTTAAACCACCTAGTAGCTCCCAACACGTATATACACGTCGACAACTTACAAGAACTCGCCTTTTTTTGTCAATTTCCAGACTTGGGCTGAGGAATGTAATGGAGCACTTTGAATGATGTAATCATGATTATGAACTGAAGTTACGTGTCTCAGGCTCTCCGAATGTTCAAATATTTGAAAAAATCGCTTCTTACTATTTCCCACAGTTTCCACTAGATAATTCTGAAACGGTGACTACCATGCTTCCCACACAGATCACGTCGGTAATCTCCTAAATCCTCTGTGCATCATTTGCCCAATAATGATCGCGGAATGAGTACTAGCACCACAATAAATTCCTGAACTTCACGCAGGACGACTATCTCCGTATAACGTGTTCAAATGTGCTAAAGCTGAATGGGCTAACGTCATGACAACTGCCACCTTAATTGATGGCTGTTAGAACACGTGAGCCTCCAAGGTGAGTTATAGTTCGACGTTAGACCACGGTCATGGTGGTGCTAGTTCGACAAACAGGAAAGCCAGTACTGAAATTTAATGGCACTTCTGCTGACTGAGTTTTGACTCATGCCATTCCAAGTTGCTGGATTTTTTGCAACGTACTGCGTCACATTGACAACCAATGAGTATGAGTGGCCTCGTTATTATCTACAAATGAATATTTCATTTCATATTGCGCTGAAACCATAAAACCCCGTTCTTGACTGTGAGTAATGACAGGTCTTCAAACTGGTATACTCATAAAGTGTTTGACACCGTTTTGAATGTAACCGATAGGTCTGAAGACGCATCGTTTGAACTCTTCAACTGGCAATCGCAATATTCGAGGAAATGCGGAGTGTATTTGAAGTGCATACGAACGCTAAGGGAAAAAAATTCCTGTTTCGTTGCAAAGCGAAAACCGTGCAAGGTCGAGGGTTGTAGCTCCGTGCACCGCGAAATTGAAAAAAGGCGGAATCTGAGAGGAAAAGCCGAACTCAAACGGGAAAACGAGGAACGAGAGGGGAGCGCTAGTTGGTCCTCTGGGCCGGATGAAGGGGCGGACGTCGAGGCCTCTGGGAAGTGTCGCTCCAAACGGCCGAACGACGAACTACACTCCTCTCGACTCGAGTCTCGCTTCCCGCTTTGAAAGGACACGATGTTCAAGCAACAACGAAATGAAAAAACGCTGCGAATTATTACGCAACGGTTTATTATCCTCTTCTACAGCTCGACGTGGTTTCACACCTCCAAGACCCATCCTATCCTATTCAGCGTCGAAAAATACTTGGAAAACTACACGAAACACGACCACAGGTGAAAAGTGTCAAATTCTTTACCACCAACGTAACTCTCTCATGAGGGCTCAAGAGCAGTCAGATTCATAAGGAAACGGACCTATAAAATTTTTTAGTAATTATTTGTGCAACTGCCGTCAGTCTCTCAGAAATAACACAGCACCGCACAATTCTGCACAAAACCGATAAAGACGTGTAAAGAAAAATTTATCATTTGAACATTTTAAACCCTTTTTTCACGTCACGAGTTGTGTGACCGAGATGGGTCAATTTAAAATCCCAGGAAGGTATAAAAAGGCAGATTCTGCAGAATGGATTAGAATTTCCTCATCACATTGTCACGCGCGCGAGACTGCACGGCGTACGCGCTTATAAGTAAATCAACTCATCACATTTCAATACTGTTCGCATGTATACTTATTTCAATCATTGGTTTCAACACTCCTCTGAATCGTCACGCAACTTTTAATTCTTCCAGCATCATTTTTAGGGGAAAAATGAAAGTGTCAAAAAACCAGTTTCTCTCAAAAATGGGGCTTCAGGTCAAAGTTGAAGTGAGTTCGTTCGTTAGCGAAATACGTTTTTGCAATAAATAAGCGGATTTGGAACATTTTACGAGGATGATGTCGACAAAATAAATAAAAAAATCCGTTCGGAATTCGGTTGTCCAGTTGAGCCCAATTTAGTGCTCCGGTTGGAGACGAGTGAAACAAGAATGCAAATCCCTCAACATTTCGCGGTTAAGCACGATATTTGGCGAACTGGTTCGAGCGCCAAATGTCGAGAGCCTTCGAAATAAAAGACGTAACAGTTTCGAGAGCCTCCCACGCAATTTTTTAACGGGAATTGTCGAAGGTTTTAATGTCGTCGGAAGTTTTATGGACCGCTGAAATTTCAAAAAAGTGAAAATTTGACGTTTAATGGGAGACCAACAAAAATGAATTCGTGTGGCGAGGTGAGGGTGGGAGGGGGCGTTTGGGCGTTTTAATGAGCTGCGCAATCGTCTTCAGTCTGGTTGAGGAGGAAGGTCGTCCAGTCAAATGCGGTTTTCATCGTAAAACTGTTGGTTCCAAACTAATTTGGGAAGGTAACGGTGCCCGTTCGGTCGGACACGATTGCCATCTTCGAAGGTTTCAGTCGGGACGAAATCGAACGATGAGGAAATTGTTTGTCACTCGGGAAGTTCACGGGTCGATTTCCCCGCTTTTTGAAGTTTTGAACGCGAAAACACAGAACGTAGGACGACCCTACCAACCGTGCGAGTCTTTCGCCGAACAGAAATGTCGGGGATCCGACTGGTTTCGTATAGTTGACGCACAATTAGTGCAATGAGGGTGTTATCGCCCACAATTATACGAAGGTAGCAAGTACAGCTGGGAACCTGCCGCCAGGACTGGAAACGCTTGATATTCGATTGCCCAGGCCCCTAAAGCATTTTCATCCTAAAGAACTCACAAGAGCTTTCATTACTGTAATTAAAGCCACACTATGCAATTATTAGCACAATTCGTTTCATTTTATTGTCATTGTTTCGTGTAATGACCCAAGTTATTCATAACAGTGCAGGTTATGCGTGCAACAGCGTCCGCTTGTAATCGTCGCGGGTGTAATTAACCAAAAACAGGTACGTAAGCCCCTTCACATACGAACTACACTTTGTTGATTGGCAAAGCGATTGGGTTGCACTTTTATTGTAATGATGTCCTTAGAGCTAACGTCCCTTCCTCCATAGATAAGCGGGCAACACTCACGCGTGCAATTATTGCTCCAGGAACTTTTCTAAAGAAGCTTGTGTGTCAGTAGTGTACGCAGTCGATACCATTCGTGTCTTTGGGCGTTGTTTCTTCGTCTGTAGGTCTGAAGCTCTTGCCCAGGCCAGTCGTTGCGTTTGCGGCTGTCGTGGCATCTTGGAGAGCGTTCCCTTTTGACCCCTAGTGCGTCCTAAGCATCCACAACTCTTCTTAATTCACGAAATCTTTACGACGATTTCTTGCATTTGGTTCGAAGCATCTGCACAAAAGGAGATCTAGTTCCAGCCGTCAGGGCAAGGACGAGTGTCTTCCAGACACCTTCAGATGGGCGACAGATCCCAGATCACACACCATGGAGATGCACACTGAAGAACGCCCTGGGTGGGGACTTCAGCCAAATCAGAGTTCTACGTTGGGCTCGTGCGCTATGTGCCTCCCCTGTCACTCTCCTTGGCCAGAGCCATTTTCCTTTGATAGTCTGCGGCCCAGGGTAAATATTTTTTGAGAACCGGAGACAAAAGTATTTCCCGACAACAGACTACGAGTCGAAGTTGGAATTTTTTGAGGGTCTCAGCACGAAAAGATCAAAAGAGAAACGTGTTCATCCCAGGAGACTACAATACTCTAATAATAGGAATAATTAAGTGCTTCAACCACAAACGATAACCGAAAGTGCCCACACTCGATCAACGTACTTTCGTAAATATTTCTGACAGTTCCTTATAAACACTCTCTTAATCACCGTGCGACCGAAATTGTGTCAATTCATTTCTCCCAACTCGAGATTTCATCAAACAAACGTCCGAGTGGTCGGCTCATCACAAAAGACGACGTTATCGCCGGAACAAGATTTTTGAATTACGACCGGGTCTAAAAATTCACAGCGTTACCGAAATAAATCGGGTTAATGACTCGTCAGAAGCGTCGTGATTGGATCGGGAAGGAATTCGCAATTTGTGAAGCGTTCGTCGACTCGAAAAGCGCTAATTCAGTTTTTTATGGGTCGGTACAACAAAAAATTTATTGAAATCAGTTTGTAGATTAAGGAAAGGAATAATTGAAGTCACCGACTGTCGCAACGTCACGCAACCTTCAAAGTGTCATAAACTTGCTCAGACGGACGCCTAAACGTTTTAATAAGTAGTTTGAGGAGGCTTCAGATTGAAATACGTTATTCTGGTACAGGAAGGTGTTGCCAACCAAAATCCAGGTTGAGGGATGGTTTGGATTTAACGTAACAGATAAAATAAATTAGAAAACTTGACGAATAAGCGGAAAACTCATGAAAGGCGATTCTACGCGGCTTCCTGTGGTCGTGAGAACAATAAAATCTAGGACGATGCACGGCTATTCAACTGGGGGTATTGCATTCAATTGTATACACTCGTCTTGGGCTGTCATGCGGTCGAAAGTGGAAGAACGCCACGAGGTTCATGTCAGGCGGAGGGAAATATCTTTGGGACGTTGAGGATTCATTAGTTGATAGCAGGAAAACAAATACGTCATTACCATAGGGAAAAACACGTGCATTTTGTGTTGATCCAAGAACAGGCATTGAAGAATATCCGATATGTGTCAATCATTTCATTTTTCGTCCAATTTTGAGTGTTTTGGGGTGCCAAGAATCGGAATTGGTGTCCTCACTCTCAACTACTTTAGAGTTTGAGTGTGGGGTGCGAGTGAGGCAGAGGTACATACGTTGATGTTGCGGGGACAGCGTGTTTCCCGTGAGAGGACTTCCGGATGACAAAGGGTTGAACTTGTTGAAGTCAGAGGCAAAGCCGATGAGAAATCACCAAATTGATGGATTTTAGGCGAACCAGTGTAACTCCCATTCTAGCTCTGATGGCATCTGGTCGTGTAAGACAAAGAAATCACATCAAGTTCAATGGTTTTCCTCGATTAGGATGAAAAGGAACTCAGGCGGTGTCCCTGTTCAGAAGCCACTGTAGTGTTTGCAGCGTCCCAACCCACGTGTTGCTCAGGTTGAATCTCAACTGGTGGTCGTTTTCCCAAAACTTCCTCTTAGTCTTCCTCCTTCCTGCAGTGCCCTTCCTGTTATTTATTTAGTACCTCGATTGAGTGATGGCTCGCACTACGTGTATTTTCCATCATGGGCACAGTCGATCTGGTTGTATTTGTAATTAATGTTTTACTTTTTGTGATTTACTTTGGGAATTCGAATTATTATTGCACTCAATTGCCGAATTTTATGTTCACTCAACGAGTCATAACTGAATATCTGGCTGGGTCGTTAGGCATTGCCTCGGAAGGAGTAATTTGATAAATTCGCAACGAATTTTTGTGATTCAATTCGTATCTTGCAGCGTAGAGCTGGAGGAATCTCATGGGTGTGATTCGCGAGTTAGAATTCATTGTCAAGAGCTAGAAAGTACGTTTATTCCCGTGTCTCACTCCACACAGTCGTTTGATCTACGATTATTTCCGAATTAGCGCGAAAAGCGCCACTTTGTGCGGCAGTTACAGCGCGAAATTTTTCAACGTTATCGAGCGCGTTCAGACAACTCGATACAACCGAAAGATGTCAACGATAAAACAGAAACGCGTGTCCCGTACAAATCTCCCTCTGATGATTTCGTTAGACAATGAATAATTACAGTAATTTGCCGTCCTTTTTCTGTGTACAACGAACTGTTGCGGAATAGTTTCTTTTTGTAGTCGTTTCGTTTTGTTCGGGCGAAAAGACGAAAATAATTTCCTTTTGTCTGCGAGAGCGACGAGGAAACGGGAAACGAGTAATTAAATCATAAGCGGACCCCGCTCCCCCGTCGCCGACGTTTCCTGCTATTTTTTTAATTTTCTTTTTTTTATCAAAGAACTTTTCATCGTATTGCAGACCGAAACGGAAACCAAAATTTGATTGGGTGCAATTTTCCGAATTTGCGGAAATAGGCGATACAGTCAATTCGTGACTAGAAAGCGGCTAAATGAGGAGCTCGCGGGGTCGTCAATTGACCTTTTTTTTGTCGAAAGGTAACTCGTACGTTTTTCTCCTTAACGTTTGCGTAGCGATTGAAAAACTCCACTTCGGCCATCAATAAAACCCTACTTAGCTCTCTGATTACCGATTTATGTAAAAATCAATAAGAAATAGTGAAGTCTGGGCTCAAACCAAAAAAATAACAATATACAAAGTTAATAGGACATTCAACGCAATGGTGAATGGAAAAAGTTAAAACCCCACATCAGAACGTAAACTTCTTAATTTGCAACCGAGAATTTTTATTTTATAATCACTAATTTACTTTCAAAACTAAAGTAATATTCCGTGAGAAACAAAAATGTCTCAATTTCCAAAGTGAAAAAAATAATATCGTAAATTAATTGTGAAAAAGAGCAACTTTCAATACGAAACTGAAAGTTCCCAAAATGGTTCATTTGAAACGGTAAATATTTTATTTGTAGTATGAAACTATCATAAACTAAAAGTTCTTTATTTCTAATCGAAACCTCTCGAAGAAAACATGACAAATTCGACGATGTAAACTGTCAATTCAAAATGAAAATTGTTTAGCCAAAACCGGGAAATTTGAGAGTTCACAAAGTACAACGGAAAATGCTTAGTTCGAAACGAACAATTACGAATTTAGGGCGAGAGGTTGAAATTCAAAAGGAAAATCCTCCCTTAGCGGCGGGAAAACCTTGTACGATTTTTTAACGGGAGATTATGAGTTCGAGAACCTAACTGTAGAAGATACCTAACTTCTTCATTGACCGTCGGACAACGCCAGGTCGATGAGTCCGAATTTGACCCGGGAAATAGTCGTTTGAAATTGAAAAACCCTCAACGGCGGACCGAAACGTTTCAATTTAAAATCGACGGAGCTCACTCAATCCAAAACGACAATTTACACGAAACATTTTAATTTGAGCGGGAGAATTCGTCACATGTCAAACGAAAGTCGAAAAGTTTGTAACAAGAACTTTAAAACGTAAACTGCACAATCTTGACGAATGAACAATTCTGAATTGGATACGAAGTACCAACAATAAATTAGAACGTGTAAACTGAACAACTAAAAACGCTCAATTGTAGATAAAAGTGTCTCACTTTAAAATTTAACCTTTTTTCGGATTTAAAATGGAAAAGCCCCAGCACGACGGGAGAAGATGTGAAGCGAGATAGAATGTGACGAAGAAATAATTGTCATAAATAAACCTGCGCTTCTATACCATTTAGTTTTCACATCCGCGCTGGGGAGTGTTAGTGGAATTGTGCGTTGTGTCGCGTCAGTAACAAAAAACACCAACTTTGGTAAGGTTCTGTGAGGACTGGTGCATAAGGCGTGGAGAGAAGGAAAAAGTGCGAAAAAACCTCATCATTTTGGAATCGTCTTCAATTTCTTAGCAATAACTCTATTTTAACGCATCCCAGCAAAAGAAAAGAAGAATTTCGTACATCTGAAAGAATAAAAAATGTCCTACTACTTTTATACGAATGTGTTTTTTACAAATTCAACACCAAGTGAGCTTCATTACGTCAAAAACTAACAAAATGTGTCATTTTTCCTCATGAATTGAATCCTCGCTTGCTCGAGAGCTCGAAAGGCTGTTTTCGGTATACGTTCATACATAGTATATAAATACGTAAATACTATTAGGTAATCTACAAGAAGAAGCCAACTAATAAAACTAAACATCTGAACATGAATAGAAATATATCCCACGTGAGAATTATTGGTTAAAACATATTTATTCCCGATTAGGGAGGAAAAAAGTATCGAGTACTTCAGTGACTTGGGAGGTTTTTCGCGAACTAGAGAAACAAAAGTAATTTGATTTTGGTGACGAAAGGGATTTCAACAGGCAATGTAAGATGCAGACAGATAGATCATTGTCATAGCTATTTCCAAAGCAGCAATAAATCGGAATTTGCTGCGCTTTGCTAATGCGCATAAAACTAAAATTAGGCACTGAAGTCAAAATATTTTATATAACCGCCGAATACATAGAGGTATTTGCGTATGTATGGAGGCGAAACATATTACGAAAGAGGTTGCAGAATATGGATTTTCCCCTCCAGTTTTACATCCCTTTTGCCCACTCCCTTCTCACCCTCGACACCGCGTACCTTTCGGTAATTGAATTCTCGTCCAGGAAAAAGTGTAGCAAGGAGGAGAAGAGGTGTTTCACTTCCTTTTTCTTCCCCCTCTCGCCCATTAAAACCACCCCTAAAGTCTTAAGGGTTGATCTCTGAAGGGGGTGTGTCCAGAAGGTTGGGAGAAGTCTTGCGCGTTTCCGTCTCTTCCCCGCGACTCTCCCGTCGATTGGTCTCGTTGTTCCCTTCAATTCCTAAAATGGCGACCCCCGCCGCTCGAGGTATTTAGCGAACCAAATTCGACCGCTCCCCTTCTCCCCTACAATTCACGCCCAAAATAGGCGCATTTATGATACGTTTATTTCCAATTTAGTCGTTCGCGTTGAAGATTTTACGGGGCGAAGAGAAAATGCTGGAGGTCGTTTCCCCCCTCCCATTTTTACGGTGTAACGGATCGTAAAGCGACGCTCTGTACGGTATTCCCACTCCTCGGGAGCTCGTTCAAAATCCTCCGTTTCTCGTCAGGACCACTAAGGTCTTGCAACTTCGAGAAGTTCAAATCATTCATTAACCCTTGCACGTTTTATGAAAAGGGCTTGCTCGCACCAGCCAAATCGGGCATCGAACACCATCACAGAACTTCCTTCGACTATATAGCCATTGATTTTTATTTCTCTACCAACTAACTCTCGTTAAAATTCTGTACGAAAACGTCCAGTGGTTAATGTGCTTGTCGAGTTGCCTCTAATTATCCCTTACAGGTCTACGGCCGTTAGGAAAATACTACTGGCGTGGCAACTTACTGGAATACCAACGATATTTTTTGAGAACGCCATAATCACCGCCAGTTTTAGGAGAAAACAATTCCACTAAAATCAACTTTTGTAGAAATCGTTGGGAAATAATTCGTAATTTCCTCACAAATGAGTATTTTATGACAAATTTGAGTAGAGCCGTTGCAGCCGTCTTTAAGGAGGAAAATACGTGGTGTTTTGATCGCTACGATAACTATAGTTAGTGTTGAACCGATTTTTGCTCATATTCGCACTTTGCCACCCCACGACGACTTACAGGCTGACCGTCAAGTTTATAGAGCGCTAATTGTTGTTCAGTTGCGCTTGATAAATCCAGTCTCTAGGCAATAAAAACCTCTCGTGCGACGATTGTGGGACTTGGTAAAAAGTCAACCAACTCGACATCTGAAGGTGATGAAGGTGTGTTGGGCACATGGAGGTCCCGTGATAGGCTTCATAATTCAACCAACATGTTTGATGTCACAAAATGAGAAATGTTGGAGCACTTACAGATCATGGTTTTCCAAGAGTATGCCGTTGACGTTATTCAATTTAAGTCGATTTAGCTCTCAAATATGAACAGTTATCAATAAACACTGTTAAACGTGTCAACAAAATTCTTCACTCAGTAAAACCCAGAGTCTTCAAGACATTTTAATGGGCGATGTTCAACATATTTTTGGACGCATTGCGAACTTATTTGTAAAATTAGCTCGTTTTTCTGCATAACGAAAAGACCGTACTTTGGTCGCAGAATTAATCTGAAGGCAGAAACCGCTCTCATCCCGTCAGCACGAGAACGGCCGAGGAATTCACGGAGGATCAATTTTTGTGGACCAAACCATTTTTGCGCCACGAAAGACAAACTTCATTAAAGAGAACGTCGCAATTTATTACGGCCCTGAAGAGGTTCTTGAGAGGCTAAAGGACGCGTTCCTTTAAAAAGAACGTCACTCCTCACCAAAATACTTTGCATATTTTCACGCACGTAGAAAAAAATTAATTTGGAACGGTAACGTACTTTTTACCGAATTTGCAAAGTAACGTCAGTATCCTACGAACGACCACAGCGCTGGCACAAGAAGTTAGTTTTTGTCCCATTCTTAATGTGCAGAAAAAACAAACACGTGACTAGGCGTTTATTGTGCCTCTCCTTGCAAGCTCTGCCAAATGATTAAATTATGAGCCATCGCAATGTTGGTCATTTAATAAAAGTCTCCATTTCGGAGAATAAAAATGAAAATTAATTTTGTCGGAAAAATGAAGCATTTGCGCTCTTCAACGCAGAACTTCCCAGCACGCTGAAGGAATGCAATTACAAACTATTCTTCGAACAACAAAAACCCTAAAATAGCCTTGACTCCACCGTACTTTACCGCTAATTTCGAACATTTTAAATCACTATCATTTTTTACAGCCCTTAAGTCACTTTTGTTCAAGCCAATTCTCAATTCTCTGATTTCAACTGATCGTGTTTTGGCGCTCGCACAAAATTGATACGCTTCTTTTTTTTCCTTCGTCCGCATAATAAATCCTAACGATAACGGTGGAATTTCACGTTAAGGCACGTTGCACGTAACAGCAGCGATCTTCACACTCAGTCGAAGGGCAATTTGTAACTATGCCTTTTCTCAACACGTAACTTAGGGCTTAATTTAACGAAAACAAGCAGTAGACTTTAAATACGGCCCAGACATTATTTAATAAAATAAATTTATCACGACTCGATCAAAATGTAAAATAAAAGGCGCTTTAAATTCTCTGAAATATATGAATTGCAAAAGATCGTAGCTGTTTGGCTGCAACTATTTCATCGTTACGTACTCTGTTTGAAATCAAAGGATTCAATAAAACTATTCCATCATTGAGTTGAAAAATTAGCACCTGAATTTAGTCGCAAGGAATGATTCAGAATCGTGAGTTCCCGTTGAGATGAAGAGCCCAAAGCAGCGATTCGTTTATTGAGGACCTAGATTTCTACAGATAAACTGGGATGTGAGAGACATTTTTTCAACTTCACGAAAGCCTGAATTATTTTGAGCAAACTCATCGATGATTTTTGTGGAATATTTATTGAAATCCGTCAAGTGAGAATCGCTAGAAAAATCGTTGAATTTCGGCGAAGGATTGTGCGGGGAGTTGGTTCTTTATGAGACCTCACGATACGCTACACACTGCAGGATGCTTGTGGTCTGGTTAAGCACCACGCCAAAATGCGCTCCGCCCGCAAATCGCGTCGAATCTAATAATTTATTCGATATTTCTTCGCCTCCCTGACAATAGATCAAGTGAGGAAAAGCCGTCTGAAGCGCATCATTAAACTGTCGACAATTCATCACTCCGTCAACGAGCGCTACGACATCGTTAGCATATGAACGTGTAAAAAAAAAAACGGGCCCAACTCAAATCGTCGATAACTTCAAACTTTGGCAAAACTAGAAACAGTACGCGTAAGCCACACCACAAACGATGTCACTATACTAGTCGCACGGTTTTAAAAACGTTTTCGCGGATATAACAAAATCCCAACGTTCGGAATACACAAATAGACATAGTTCGATGATTTTTCCACAAAACAAAATGTAAATATTTTTATCGAACAGCGAACTCATCTCGTGAGTGCCATACAAACGAAAAACACGCAAAGTTTGTAAACCTGAAGTACAAAAAAAAACTGTCGTTTGTTAGTTGAGGAGTGCCGGTAAAAGAGCAGGTTATAGCGGTAGGTTACTTTCCTATAACCAATATTCGAGTTGTAAATTTGTCGAAAAATAAGTCGTGAAACGAAAAGTACAAGAATATCAGGCTTTTTTGAGGTTTGACGGTCTTACGAGACAAATCCCTTCCCCGCGTTGAAAAAGCACGTCGTTCGCGCGTTAAGGTTTGAGGGCGGCATTTTTGGAGAATTGTCGCAAACGCGTTTAGTCATTCAATATAGTAAATGAACGCATCGTCAAGTAGCGGGATCTATACTTGCGTTCATTGTCGACTTTCAGTGCAAAAACCTGGTCGACAGAGTTGGGCACTATGTTATTTCCGTGTGACACCCTCAGGATTGCCGCTAATCACGTATTTTTTGGTGTCGTAGGAGTGAAATGGACGAACAATAACGTAGGAGTGAACTCAACGCAATTCATTGATCTCAAAATCGACGTCTTGTCCGAAACGCGTCGTACTTTATTTCTCGAAAATATTTAAAACGCGACCGATTTGTGATTTCGTCCAAATCGTCCAAAACTGAGAGACTGCAACTTATCACGCCGTCCACAACTTATTTCAAACGGAAAGTACTCAATGCTTCAAAAAAAGCTCGTAGGGCCGTCTTATTTTTGCTCAAAAAAGTGTCAAAAATTAAAACAGTAAAACAACCGGTGTAGTGCAATATTCCTTGAATCAAAATCCTGAACTCCATCTTCGTAAAATATGCGTCCCAAATTAAATTTATGCAATCACAGACACGACAACGTTTGATAAAAAATTACTCGGAAAAAAGTTAAATTGCATCGAAAAGTTGCTGAAGTTCCGCACAAAGCAGGGAAACCACCGACAGACACTTTTAAGCTCAAAAGGATTTATCCAATAACAAATTTCTGTAATTGAAGAACCAAAAAGGTCTTATCGAAAAATTACAAAAAATTGCGTTTCGTTTAAAATATTTTTATAAGAAAAGTGTAGAGAAGAAGATTCCCTGATCTTATCCGGGGCAATATAGTAACATTTTCTCGAATCGAAGAGCGAATGCGCTACACCTTGATGAGCTTGGTGATAAGCCACGCCGAGCTCTAAACAGCACCAAACACCGAGTTTTGTACTAAAAGCGCCGAGCTTGGCATTTGTTGACAAGCGAACCAAACGTGGAAATGAGGGACCACGAAAACTCGATTATTTCGTAAACGTCCGTATGTGGGCGGCCCACGGAAGCATTTGGCGAAGCGAAGCGTCAAAAACCGGCAGGACGTCGGACTTGCCAAGTGCCTCGAAAAAAGCATTTCCCCTAAAAAACAGCACCGAACGAGATTTTGCCCAACACAGGACGGTATTTGCCGGGAAGCCGCTTGGAAGGGGACGGACTGATTTTTGTTGACGCGTCAAATATCATCATTCGCAACGTCCAAACACTGTAATAAACGTTATGAGAGCACACAACCGGAACCGTTTTGACAATCACTCGGGGGCCAAATGTTTTCGTTGCTGTAACCGTACATCACGAAGGTCCTCGATGACACAGAAAGTGTTGGAAGGTACTATACTACTAGTTCCCAACCGGCACCAATTCAGTTACACTGCACGAAGCTTATTTTGGTACAAAAAGAATATTAGCACCTAAATCTGATGTCCTCGTGTTGACAACGCAACAAATCGCAAAATAACGAAGAGGTAAACATCAAACCGCACAATAACCGCCATTCCAGTAAAGTACGACTAAGTAGAGTTTTTCAAAGTACTCGAAGCAAAACTAACGAAATCGTCTTCACTACTGGTACAAGGTAAATACCGACAATACTGAAAATTACCCAAAACTTCCAGTACGTCGCTAAGTCGACCATAAAATTATCAACACACGTCGCGAGTAAAACGCATGTTTGTCCTTGGCGTACACCGCCTACGCAACGGATTTCACGTTCAACTTCGCCCCTAAACCCTCGAAATACCGAAATATTTTTCTGAAAAAGGCGTTTTCCCCTGAAGGACTTGGACGGAATAGAAGACAATATTCCTCCGTTCACCAATAGACGCGCACAAGTTCGCACGTTGACAATTTGACACAACCGGCGAAACTTCAACTCGTCGGAACTTAGTCAATTTATGTTACTTTAATTTAGGGCAGATAACCAAACACCTCGCTCAAGATGTGATAGTTAAAAGTGTGAATCTTCGATTAGTTTTTTGGTGGAGCTACGCAGTTGGTTATTTGTATTGTTCAAATAATTTTTTTTTTTTTTTTGAGTTCGTGGGGGAGTGTTGTGCTGTTGGCGTCTCAACACGCGATCGCGGAAAATAACGTGAAATTCGCTCACCTTCAACGCGACATGGTCGTCGAGGAGTTGCGTAGTGCGGTTCGTTTCTTGCACAAATCACACTAAAAATACGAAACGAAAACAAAAATGTCGATTTTCGTCGGTCGAAAAAAAAAACAAACTCGTAACTCGTCGAACGAATCGAAATTCAAAAATGAAAAAAATATAAAAGAAAAACAAAAGAAGAATAATAGCTCGGAGCGCGAAAATAAATCACACACTTTTGTTTTCTATCACAAGGATTATTTTGAGAAGGACTCCCTTTCGCGCCACAGACTTCAAACAAAAGTTCCTTTCGCCCCACGCGCAAAAAAAGGTCTTAACTTCACGGAGTCTTGTGTGATACTGACGGAAGGTAGAGCGCGAGGGGTGGGGGTAGGAGCGGGGAATTGGTGGGAGAAGAGGACTCTCCGGAGGGTTATTCCCCCTCCACTCGACTCGAACCCGGTAGAGCGCTCTTCGTCCAAAAAGGTGCCGGGGGAGCCCCCGTTTTTAACTCTCCCCTCCAAACCCTCCCCCCGCTCCGCCACTACCGACAACCCGGCCCCTCCGCCTATACGAAGTTCTAGGCGTCGCTCCCCCCACCCCTCCATCATCGTTGAGTCGTCGCGAGAGTCGCGGATCTTCCTCCCCTCTTTTCCATCAAAAGGGGGAGTGGCTATTTTGCATACCGGCTTTTACCCTCCCCACTCCGCCGGCCCCTTTTACCCCCTCTCTCGATCTGCTCTCCTCCCTACCCCCCACCCCACGCTGCTCCGCCGCAGTCGCTGGTTAGTCTCTAGTCCACGAACAACCCTTCCCGTTGTTGTTCGCCAAAGGTTTGTTTCACCGCGAAGGGGTTGTAACCTTCGACGAGTGGGGGAGCGATTCAGACACCTTCGCAGCAACAAACAACACTCCTCACCCGCCGCCTGTAATAAATCTGTACGATTGTAATTACTTCTTCGTGCACGATCAAAACATACCCCTCTGAACCTCTGCAAATCCCTTTCAATTCACTCCCTCAGCCAAGTTTATTTAATTTACCCCTCTGGAAACCCCCAACTTGACACTACCAGCATTATTAATTAATAATAACACCTAACTAAAAATAAACAGGTAAGTGCCAGATATCTAATTGGTGTTCCTACTTCCGAAATATTGACATTAAGCCGAAAGGGTGGTTTTTTACGGATTAGCTTGAGAATCACTACAACACGATTTTGTCACCCTCAGTGACCGATGGTCAGATTTTGCTCTCCATCTACTACGAGGCAATTATTTATCATTTTACATGTAAAATAGATTGTAAGATAATTTGCAGGTTAAGAATGGATAAAATATTTTAAAACATTAATTATAAAATAACTTAACACAGCACGTGCAACGCACAAATTTCCTTAGCTCTACGTAAATTCACTGGTTTTCGCGGGTATCGCAACGAATTCGATTTATTTTTCACTCAGCTCAATAACGTCGCAATGGCCGAAAGATGTTACCATTTATTGCGCTCCTACTCGAGCCACATACTGTCCTGAGATCTTTCGCGATTATGCTAAAAGGCTAATCACCGTCTCCGAATTGTCGGGTAAAAATTGAGAAATGGTATTGTGTTGAAATTCCGGCATTTCTGGGGAAGCTCCTCTTATGACCGTTTATCAACCTATCACTTCATTAGACTGCAACGTCAATTGGAATATTAAAGCGGAGTTTGAACGAGGAAGGAAAGAACTGCGCTAAAATCTACTTTTTTCTTAATATTTATTGAGCTCCTTTCTTCATTTTCCCACTAATGACAATGTTATGGTTCTGTCGTTTTATTCTGAGCTGGATATACATAAAAGTTGATCAAAATCGTTAAATCCGGTTTCGAAGAGGAAAATATTTAGCGTATCGGTCGCTATGATTCGTTTTGTGCATATTTTGGCGTTCCATGGTAACCTGCAAGCTAGACTTCAAGTTTAAGTTGATTTAATGCTGTTTTCTCTCGGTAGGGCACACATAGCGTGTTTTGCCATTAGGTCTTAAAACGTGAAGATATGAAGACAACTAAAATTTATTTTCTACGGCCAATCACGTAACTTGTTTTCTACGACGAAAATATACAAATTTGTGGTGAGGTGCGTCATACACAATAGATTGGGCACCGTTTAAGGGAATTAGAGGATGAATCCCCCAGTTTTGTTGGGATAAAGTCGTGTCGCTAATTTTCCAGAAATTTGAACACGTGTGTTGTATGACCAATATTACTGAGCGTTTAAGCAATTAATTGCGATCAAATACGTCCATGCGGAAATTATCGCGAAACATATAACGCTCGTAACATGAAAGCTGCTACGATTCCTCACAATTGGAAAAATAAAATACTTAACTATCCGTACAGTAAAATTAAGAAAATAGAAGGCGAACCAGTTGAGCAAAAAATGGTACGCGAACTTATTCTAGATCATTCAATAAAGCGTACGATGGAGTGATTAATTAAAGATGAACGTTTTCGATGAACGGGATTCGTTATTTTCATTATTAATTTTTCTTTTTGGATAACACTTTATTTATTTGTGAGTGTAGGGGTGGGCCGAGCAGACTAATTACCCTGATGCTTCGCAGAGCAGATAAATAAAACGATAATTCTTTCTGTCTCTCTGTCTGTTCAGTCGTTAGTATCAGTTCATTGCGATGTTTCGTTGGTGAATCTAATCACAGCCGGTAAGTAACTTTTATTTTAGTTTAATCGTTAATATGACAGTCGCCGAGTTGTCAGTTTATCTGCTCTTATCACGTCGTTGAAGATCATTTTTTCTCATTTTCGAAACAACTAAACTGAAAAATTTTCCGGTGCGACGCATCACACAATTTTTCGCACATTCGAATACTCATGTGCGCGTTGCATAGGTAATTTATGGGATTGTCAACGTGATTGTTTTAGAGCAGGCTCGTTGCTACTCTTTTTAATTATAATTTAAAACGCTATGAAACGAGCGGTGCGTAGCAACACACAACTTTCCGCCATCCCCGTAAGTTCGAACACCAGATACATATCCATGCGCTATATCTTCGTTCAACGCACTTCTACAGAAACATTTATACGGAACAAAATGTAGGAATTAGTTAGCTGAGAGTACTCCGTAAAGTTAACGTACCTGTTAGGTGAGTCCGTCTCCTCTGGCTTGTGAGTTACTGTGGGCAAGCGCTTTCGATGTAAAGACATCATCGTCTGGCCGTTTAGTCAGTACTGGAGTACTCCGTAAGTTTGATCGAAATCGTTGGAGCCGTTTTTGAGAAAAGTGGGATACCGATAAATTAATATTCGACAAACATCCTTTTCGGAGTTAACGGTCCTTATATCTTCGTTCAAAATATATATACAGAAATAACTACGGAGAACGAAATGTGAGTTTAGAATGCTCCATAAGATTTATCTCATCTGGTGAAGCAGTTACCTCAGAATTTACGGAAATGGTCGAGAAAACGTAATTTTCGCCACATTTAGTTTATCTCTGTTCAGTGGACGGTCAGAGGAACATTCATTCAGAACAATATGTAAGTGTCAACCATTCTAAAACATCCTGAGAGTTTGGTGAAAATCGTTAGAACCGTTTTGCCAAAAAGCGTAAAAAACCTATTTTTGCTTCATAGGCCTATATCTCCGTTCACACTATTTTTATGGAGATATGTATGAGGAAGAAAAGTTAGGTGTGGGTTAGTAGAAGATAATTTGAAAGTTGAATCAAAATCGTTACGGGTCGTTTTCAAGAAAAAGTCGAAAAACCCTGATTTTTTGTACATTTTCGTCCCCCCACCCCCCTTCCGATCGACCGAAATCGCCCATAACCTTATTTTTGTGTCTACAAAAATAACGAACAAAACAAAAAAAGAACCGGCTCAATCGGTTCACACATTCTCCCGCAAATTGAACTACAGACACACACACGGGCCACGCGCTGAAATTAGGTTTTTTGGACTCAGTAGGCCTCAAAACGTGAAGATCTGAAGAAAAGCCAAATTTTTTGACCCGATTACTATCATTTTCTTTCCCTCTGCGCAGCGGAAAATAAAAATACTTCAAATTGAATTAAAGTCGTGAAAGCCGTTTTGGAGTACGGCTCAATGTCTACGGGCTAAATATTATTATTGATCTGATTTAACCCAGACATCCTTCCAGTGGGGCTCCCGGACAAGACAACTTCCTCAAATATCTGGTCAAGAAAGCGCTAGAGTCAAGACACGAGGCTACTAAACAGGTTCATCGACACTGCGCACTAAAACACAATCTTACAACTTCGCTCTGGACCATCGTGATTCTACGAATACACTTTGCACGGAAGAGGGACTTAAAAGGCCTCCAAAATTGTTCCAAAGAGTGTGTTATGAGGCGACGAAAGGGTCCGAAAAGCTACTGAGAGTTCTTCCAGCCAGCAGAAAGACCTCAACATCGTTTTTGTCATTTTTCGAGACAATGATGGAACAGTAATAGTTTTTGGTTATGAAATTCGAAACATTACACAACGAACATGACAATTCGCAGTATGTTTTTCCTAGTCAGCAAACTGGAAATCAAAACTATGAGTATCATTTTAACTTCCCTTTACGTTTAGGTATAAAAGTAGTGTCAGTGGAAAAATGAAAAGAGCAGAATAATGATTTATTGATAATTTAAGCAAAAACCTATTTTGGTGCGGCTTTTTCATCGTAAATCTTGCTCATGTAATACCAGAGTTCGCAAATAGATCATAGTTAAAGTCCAATAAGCTACTTACGCCACGAAAGTTCAATAATGATCACATAACAATCGAGAGAATCCTCACAAATGTTTGAATTAAATTATTGCCGCTTTGTTGACTAACTGTTGACGTTTTGTGGTGGTTCCCCCATAATTCCAGAACTGTACGCCCGAACTAGTCGTAATGGCAGTCGCGTCAATCACCTATACTTCGGATTTTCAATGAGACTACCAAGTCGTATTTGAACCGCCGAACGCACGTGGATTTGAGAAAAGCTGTGTGACGTGCCGCGACAGATATTCATTTCTCCGGTCAACGGAAAGTAAATGAACAGTTTTTCGAAGACTGCACTCAGCAAACGAGAGGACCGTTAATTCGAGTGATTCGACGAGGAGCAGGTAACAGGTAAAATATGTGGTGCTAGTGACGAATGCGTGCTGGCCCTTCTTGATTCTTGAAAAAGAAGAGGAAAGAAGGAGGACAAAATTAAAATGCGGTTAACAATTTTTTCTTTTTTCCTTTTTGAAACATTTAATGGAAATCGTTGACAGCCACCAATGTTGATCATGTGTCTACGAGCAAAGGGACCCAGAGAAGAGAAAAGTGGGTTTCGGGGGCTGAGCGTGCGACTCCCTCGACGAAGGAAGACGGCGGAAATAGAATCCGGAACGGCAGGTAACTCCGTAACCCTCTTCTTTAAACCCCCACGGCGACTTCTGACCTCACCCCCACCCCAATCCTAACACCACTACACAACATCATCCTTTCACACTTCCACACGATAGACGCAACAGCGAACGTAAAGAGGAGAGAGTAATTACAGCAAGAGAACGTATGTTCCTGAAGTTGGAGGGGTCCGAGAAATCGATGCCGGAAGAGACGTCGAGTCGTGAAACGAACCCAAATCAGACGGTTCAGGCGGACGATCTGAGCCGTCTGGAAGGGACAGCCGAGCAACCCAGCAGGGATTTTGGGCCGTCGTCTGTGTGGCCCGACGATTTTGTTGGATGCAAACCCCCAATTGGCAGAATGAGAGTGGACCCAAAGCCCAAAACCAGATGGTTCAGGCGGACGATCTGAGCGATCTGGAAGGTACAATGGAGCAACCAAGCAGGGATTTTGGGCCGTCTTCTGTGTGGCCCGACGATTTTTTTGGATGCAAACCCCCAATTGGCAGAACGAGAGTGGACCCAAAGCCCAAAACCAGATGGTTCAGGTGGACGATCTGAGCCGTCTGGAAGGGACAGCCGAGCAACCCAGCAGGGATTTTGGGCCGTCGTCTGTGTGGCCCGACGATTTTGTTGGATGCAAACCCCCAATTGGCAGAATGAGAGTGGACCCAAAGCCCAAAACCAGATGGTTCAGGTGGACGATCTGAGCCGTCTGGAAGGGACAGCCGAGCAACCCAGCAGGGATTTTGGGCCGTCTTCTGTGTGGCCCGACGATTTTTTTGGATGCAAACCACCAATTGGCAGAATGAGAGTGGGAAGGTCGAAGAAAACGCAATGGTGCCACGAGTTTGTACAGCATTATGGCCAATTCACTACAAGCTGGGCGCAATGCGTCCCGTAAATTCCCTTAACCCTCCATGCATCCTGCGATCTTTATGGGCTTAGCACCTCATCCTACATAAAGTTGCTCATAGTTAACCCGCAACCATTTCTGAGAACAAGCATTTTATTAGCACTTATTTTATGCGCGTTGCTAGACTTGCACATGCAATGCACAGCCACCCTAAGTGACATTGGAGTGGCATGTATAATGAAATCACTACAGTATTTTCATCGAAATGTTTGATAATTTATGGCGCTGCTCTCTTCATTTTCTGACAAATGAAAATTGTATAGTACTGCGGTATTATTTTGATGTATCTATACGAAAAATTTAATCAAAATCGATTAAGCTGTTTTCGAGGAAAAAAGGATTTTGTTAGTTTTTGACCGATTTCATTCATAACCTTATTTTGGCGTCGCATGGTCACCTGCAGGCTAAATATCAAATTTCATTTTTGAAAGTGCCAGAAGTAGTGAATGTGGCAGTCTTCAGTGTTTCTTGTTAATGTTTCGGCAAAGTGCTAACTATATTTGCACGTCATTCATTCAGCATGGAACGTACAAGGACATTCATAGCACAGCGAATGGCGGCTATAAAACATTGTTGCCGCTTTGGTTTTCGTAAATGCCTCTCCCTCTTCCTTCCTGCCAACCCCTTAGAACCGCTTGTGAGGGCTTGAGAGATTCCGAAGCTTTCGACTTCGATACTTGAGCCACCCCTTCTCACTCCGTAGACAGTTATTTGGCGCGTGACGAAGCTGTACTGCTCGCCACCATGTCCTTCAACCTTTGTCGTGCCCTAAAGTGTCTATCGAAACAGAAGACTCCTCGCAGCATCGAATGAAGAACCTTACTGATCTGGCAGTGGACACAAAAGTGGACATTGAGCTTGTGGGAGTGGGCTGACTCTTGAAGACACCTCGTCAGCTTGTTGCTCGCAGATTTATCTCCCGGTGGTGGCATATGGCGCACTAAAAAACGTTGGGACGCAGCGGATGCTTCGTTTTGAATTAAAAGCGAACTGATGGACGGCCCTTAAGAAGAGGTGTTTCCTATTCGGGCGCGACTTTCCCAAGTTGAACGCTCCGACTGTCAACGGAGACTTTGAAGAGCGATTTTAAATTTTTTCGACAGTTGCCGATTGACGATTTTTCCCCCCATTTTTTGCCGCTTCCAAGCCCTTCGGATCGTCCTCTTTAAAAGAGCATTTATTTTTGTTTGATCTGGTGGAGAGAGGAAGGGAAGATTAATGGCACCGCAGTCGGGTTAATGGTTATTTTTTGAGAGACAACTGGTCGGAGGTACTCGACGGGTTTTTGATTCTCTCAGCTGAACGGTGGCCGACGGAGGGGAAGGGAGCAATCAAACGAAAGGTTATGGCCTCCTGGAAGGCTCCCAGTGTTTTTCTCATGTCTAACGTAATCGCTCCTCCTCACTTTCCTGTCACTTTGACGAGTTCTTCAGTTCCGTTCTTCACCCGGGAGAACGTTTTATTTCCTCGGAGCGGATCGCGGAACGACGGAATTCTTTGGGCGGAGACTTTGCCGAATAAGGAAATAATTTGGTGCCGATTGATTGAGCGATCTGCATTTTATTGCCGCGAGTGTTTTTTGCAGGGCCTCATCACTTCCGTCGTCGGTGTATCGATAGCTTGATTAGCCGCTTGCATCATCAAAACACTCCCGTGACTGGTTCTGCAACTGTTTTCCTCACCACCGGAGAACGGGCTGTTCAAAAGCATTCCCACTTTGTTTTTAGGTCGTCAGCAAACCACCGTTGAATGAGTCGTCTCGGTGACAAAAGGCTCGGAGCCAATGTGCGGGAAAGATGATGGAATGGGCAGAAACGGTGCGATGCTGGGCAGTAAGAGCTTCTATCCCAACTTCTCCCAACCTTGAGATTGACGCAGCGCTTGGGGAAGTTGCCCAATAAGATGACCTCAGGTTGGCACCGCGGGACCTCTGTGAAGACTGCAGCATTACGTACATAAGCAACTCCCAGGTTTGGCACAATAGGTCATATGGCCGCGGTGCACACCCCATGGGGAGTACAGTCAGAAGAACTCCCAGGTTCCTGTTAAAAAGTCGTCTTCGAGATCCAGTGCAGCGTCTTAATGGAATTTCCTAGGCAGACTTCTTGACTTAGCCACGTGGAACTCAGAGGTCATCTCCATTAAACGACTTGTTTGAAGCTTCCCTACAGGACTGGCTCTCATAACAAGCACACTAACTCTTTTTTCCTTTTTCTTAAAATTCTTCTCCTTCTAAGAAGGAAGGGTCTGCTTCTAGAGAGGTCCCGTAAATTTACTTCTGCCTGTTGATGACCGCGCCAGAAACAAATTATAACAAACACGCCCTTCTGCTATGGGAGTTCTCCTATCTTGTCCTCTTCCTAGAACCTTGCAGCGTGCAGCAATTTTCATACCTCCTGGGAGACTCAGAAGCGATCTTTCATTGTTCAGTCGAGGTATACATGCTCCCAATCAGCACCATCTTATTGCTGAGCACCGCTTGGGCAAGTTGAACAATGCACCAACAGCTTTCTTCCGAATTCAACATGTCGCCGAGGAACGCCTCTGGGGTGAGCTGTCCAACTGTCTCCTCCACAGTGCACCACCAGCCTGTACGGGAAGATGGCGTAGCAAGTCGCACTGTTCATCATCCAATGTTGCCGTGGGGTCCTGCGAGGAACTAGGTAAAGTAAATATCAACTTCAGTCGTGGTGTTCAGCTACACTGCCACGCTGCTTTAGGAGTCGAGAAGTATTTCAATCAAACATCCCCTCGCTTGATTGCAACAGGTCCCTCGCTGACTGACGAACTCCGAATAGGAATCATAACGCCCATCCTACAGAACTCCCTCGTGGCGTTCTGGCGATTTAGTTTTATGTGCACGCAGTTACTTATCGTCGCACACCCAATTTTCTCTTCGTTTTAACCTGGTTCACTCTATACATTTTCTACTCGTCTCTTCTCTATCTGGATCGAATAGCACGCATTTGTCCCTTCGTTGCCCTCCGCTCATCCTGCTCAGGCTCAATAGGTCAAACCATTCAATCTCGCGACTTACATTTTTTATTGGTATGCGTATTAAACCCTACACAGCGAAATTTGTAAATAGAAATTCATTTAAAAAAACGAACGGAATTACCTGAACACGAAAGGCAACTTGGTAGGAACACGCTCCCAACGATCCGAACGAAGAAAACAGATGTTGTGTTAGTCATCGCTAATGAGACTAATTGCTCCCTCTCCTCACTACCAATCCCTCGCACCATACCACCACTATTTCTCCCCGTTGTAACCCCAATCACTCATCAACCCCCCACCCCCCGCCACCCACCCCAGAACCCTCTAATTTTGTTTTTCTTTTTTTTGTCTTTCTCTTCCACTCTTCTTCTCTCTCGCTTTCGCTCGAGGAAGCCGACGCGAAAAATCAATAAAGCGACGCGCCCTCGAAGTAGAAGGAGAGGGAAAAAGGGATGAAAAAAGAGGAGGGGACTTTCTTGTGTCCTAATGATGCCGTGCCGTCAACGAATTCTTTCTGACATTTCATATTATCGTGGGTATAATTTCCTCCTTTTTTGGCCTTTTTTTTTTTTTTGCTACAAGATGACTTTGATGGGGAACGGTATGAAGTTAAGAGTGGAAAAAGGGAAAGGGGTTCTAATAGCGAGAGAGGGGTTGATTAATTCCGTTTGTGCGACAGGAAGGTTGATGATACAACGACGGTAGAGTGATGGGATCGTGGCGGTGAGGGAGTGAGAGGTCGTGGAGGGTTGGGGGGGATATTGGAAAAAATTAGGAAGGCGTTTGTGCAGGGGAGGGGGTAAATGAGCGAAGGTGAAAGGACCGTCACGTTGTGTACACTCAACTTACTAAGCGAAGAATCGATCGGGTTCGTTGACAAAAAAACTAAAGGAAAAGGGAAAAGAGATGGGGCGTGGGGAGGGGCTGAACGTAAGGCCCTGAGACGATGAACGAACGTTGAAAAGTTCGTTTTGACGAAATTATTTCTTAAAATAAAGGAACTGAGACAATTGTGACGAAATATCCGGTTGGTTCGAACGTCCCTCGCGTTCTAGTGATCCAATGAACTTGTACTGAGAATAGCCTTTGAATTGGACAAAATACGCTAAGATGACCGATGAAAGTGTGCAAAACCAACGTTTAACGCCCGGAAAACTGCCGTGGTTTGACTTTCATCTTCATTCGGACACACTTCAACCTCAATTGAATTCTAAATAGGATCTAAATCAATAATCGACACGTTCCGAAGCGAAAAACTGATAGTAACTGGCGTTCTGGAATTCATCGCGTAGCGGAATTAACTCGTGTCACACCTTCACACAACTTCTAACGATCTCAATGCGACTTCGGTAACTATTTTCTATTCTGGAGTTATAAGAGGTAAACTGCGAAAAAAAAGACGACAGCAACTCCGCGTTTTCGTGGTTTTTGACCGTTATTTAATTTTTATCGTTTTGGTAGCTTATTGAACAACCACCCAGATACTCGCTATTCATAAGATATTGTAGAAATCAGCATTTTTGATCGTTCAAAAGTAGTTACAGAAACCAAGACCCTATTTCAGTACGGCTTGCGAGACTGTCGTTGATATAATGTTTCTGCGCGTAAAGGTTTTACGGATTTCGCATTCTCGGAAATGACAATCGCAGGTAATTGACAAATGCTATTGACCTGTGCGAATATTCAATTGTTGTCACGATCAGCGGTCGGGGTCGGCGAACAACCCTGCGGTGACAAAGTCGCATACCCTTTCATGTTCCAGTCACGCTTGTTACTCACCCAGGAAGTAAGAAGGAAAGTCATGTAATCGGCTGAAAAAAATAGTGAAGCGATATCTTTGGATATATGTGTTTCATGACCTACTGAGTCCGAAAAATACTGTTTGGGAAAGTGTACTGGGTTTGTCCGTGAACGTGATCCAATAACCTACCAATACGATAAGAGTGTGATTGGGAGGAATCACAGAAGTTTTGTGATTCGAGCTCCCAGAATTTTCCCCCTATTTCCTAAACAGAAAAGGAAAAATCCTAAAAAATTCGTTGTTGTCGTTTTTCTGAAATTTAAGAAGTAAGGAGGTTTTCAAACCACTTCATTTGTAGAGTCTTGATGAAATTCATTATGCTGCTCTCGTCATTTTTTTAGGAATGACAACTTTATGGTAGTGTTGTGTTATTTTGAACTATCCATACAAAACACACAAACGGTGGGTACAGCTTTCGTAGTGTACGCAACAACTAGGAACATTTCATGTCTTTTATTTTTGTTTTTATGCAATGATAACTACGTTTGATTGTGCTCGTTGATAGTTTCGATATAATGGCCGCGTCAATTGTAATTGACATCAACACTTAGTCACTGAGGTTACGTGTAATGTTGCCAGGCGTTAGATTTTGTAACAGACGTTACCAAGCGTACACCTAACCCCAAACAAATATTTCGTGACGCTTCTCCGTTACATATCCCGCGTTACATTTTCGAGTTTATGTAGCAAAGTAGACATAAAATGTCAAATATTTGGCTTTGGCCACTAATAATATATATTTTTCACTCAGTTTACATGCGCAGTTCTGAACTTACTGACTTGCTCCAATTGATGAATCGTCCATCATATAGCAACCAGTACGCTGGTGACACATGTGACTGTCAACGCAATTACCTTGAATGCGTTGGTGTTCTGTGTTTGGAATTATAAAGTGAAAACTGTGAGAAATGATAGTGCGTGAAACGGCGGTAGTTTGTATTTTAAAATTTCTGGGGATGTTGATTTATGTCTTCTAAGGGATACTAAACTCTCATTGCAAGAGTCCGGCCTCTGCAGCATCCACCGAACTCAGACCTGCGGAGGTACGGCAGGTATTTGGTCGTTAGCCAGTTTCCCGGTAGAGAGCTGTTGCCCGTGTGTGACCCCACAGAGGTGACCACCTGAAGAATCCTGTACCGTTCTTCCGGGGGGAGTTCTTAATCTGGTTCCCCACCTTTACTTATTGCACAGCCCGACACAGTCTCACACCTCCGATACCATACCATTCGATTAAGACCTTCCGGGCGGCCATAGGCAATAGGCACGACGTGGCGGGTTTTTTTAATGAGACGGGACAAAGGATGAAACAATTACTTTCGTTGAAGTTGATGTTCAGCAAATGTGATTTCACTATTTTCGGTCTAGACGCAGTCGTACACTGCTGAGAATTGTTTTGTTCGACCCAGCTCCTAAAAATGCCTTGAACAGGATACTGAACGAGCGATTAGTTTTATTTGCGATAAAACATACATCCAATCGGATTGCCAAGCAGGCGGGCAGAACTAGATACCAAATGAGGTTTTTGTGCGATAGAATGGATTTTTTAGCCACCTTCAACTCTCAAAACAGCGGACAGTTGCAGGTATTGCAGATTTGTAATCCCGATGTCTTGAAACGTGAAGTATCAAATTTTGATGGAAGGGAGAGGGTGGAAAAATTAAAGTTAACGTAACTGTTAGGTGAGTCCGTCTCCTCCGGCTGGTGAGGTACTGTGGGCGAGCACTTTCAATGTAAGGACATCATTGTCTAGCCATTAAGTCAGTACTGGTCTTGGTCTTTATATACAAAGAGAAAGGTAAATGGGATGGTGGAGCGTCAAAGAAGGGGAGGAGGGAGGAAGGAGGTCATGCACCTCTGGGGAAGCCCACTAGAGGTGAAGAGAAAGGAGCGTCTTGAATAGTTTGTCGGTTGTCGATTCTAAGCCTTTTTTGTATAGGGTGATCTGTAAATCCGTCAGTCGGTTGTTTTCGTTTGTGTGAATATGGTGTCGCATTTTGTGTTGATTTGTTCGTTTATGATCTGTCCATTGATCGTCCTTTGTATTGTTTACGACCAACTGACTGACTCCAGTACTGACTTAACGGCCAGACGATGATGTCTTTTCCTGGAAAGCACTCGCCCACAGTATCCCACCAGCCAGAGGAGACGGAATCACCTAACAAGTACGTTAACTTTGGTAATTTGCCTACTGGCGGATCTAACCCAATTGCTTTAATAGGTGGAAAAACTATTTCCTAACCGAAAACATAAATCTACTATTCAGAATGAATAATCAATAAAATCCAAAGGAAATATTTTTTCGAAACTCAACAATTTATTGTAATACTCCCGTATTTTATCCATGCATGAGCATACAGTTGGTGGAAAAAATTCATTCAAAATTCGTTGGAGTCGTTTTTGCGAGAAAAAAAATCGTGTTTCGATCACAACAATAACTGTAGATAGTTTGGACCAGATTCAGCTCGCATGCCTTTGTGTGTCCTGAGTTCACCTACTGGATATATAAATTCGAGTAGATTTGGTTACAGACTCACAGAACGTTTTCCTGAATGGTATATATGCACCGCGGCCAGATAACTTATTGTGCCAGTCCTAATGTCTTACAGGGCAATGCCTAGTCTCCTGAGGAAAGCCAGGTAGTTCCTGAAAGAGTCCTCGTTGGTATCCATCCTGGGAAAAGTGCTACCAAAGACCGAAAGTCGCTCTGTCAAGTCTTCGGCACTGGGCCAGGACGTGGTAGGGAGTCTCATCATCCGTGCCACACCACCTGCATCGAGGGGGTGTCGACTATACCCATAACGTACATGTGTTCAGTGCTCAGTTATGATCCCAACAATCTGCCTCAAGCCCTCAGAAAGTTGTGACTTATCTCACTTGATTGCTCTGAGACAAAGTGTTTGAAGTGTCTTACTCCTGCAGCATTCCAGACTGCAGGCTTCTGGCATGTCTGGAACGTAAAGATTTGAACAGAACTCAAATTTAGTTCGTTTTCTAGGAACCTCCCTCTAGATACCGACAAAAATATGTCAAAAATATTGTTTTCCAAATGTCTATTCAGCGTGACGGAGTATCTTCCAGCAAATTAAATGGATGTGATTTGGAATTGATTATAGCTTTTGTTTCATAAAATTTGTATTTAGCTCAAACCGGGGCACTTCAACCGAAAATAAATGTTTAATTTCTTCCGATCGCTCCGGAGGTCAAGCAGCACGTTCACGTCACACACGATCAAATCACAAATGCGGCCCCGTCAGCCCCCCCCCCCCCCATGATCCTCAACCAAGAAAATTTGAAAAACAAATCGAGACGAACGGACTTTTGTTTTTTGTTTCTAGATTTCGAATTGATCGCTTCCTTTCGACGCCGGGCTAATCGGCGGACGTGAGGGGAGAAAATGTCAAGTACTAAAAAACGAAGAAACGCGCGGAGGAATGTGAGTCCTTGAAACGGAAGGAAGAAACAAGCAAAAGGAAATACAGTTCTCATTAATAACTTGTTCAAACGGGCCATGTGGTTGTAACGATAGATTATCGACGTTGATAGGATTCTGGTGCCTGCATACTGAAACCATCGACGCGACGCGGGAGTTTTTTAATCGATTCTGAGGACATTTAGGATCTGGAGTGGACAGTTAGAAACAGTTCGCTGCGAAACTTCTATCTCCTTTGCGACCACGAAACCCATAAGGTAACGAGCCATGTACTCCTCGAACGACTGCCAGTGCGGTACTCCACAGCGCACATGGTGCCAGCGTGGAATTCTATCCAGGCTGCAGAAGCTGCCTTGCACTTGGACATTACCGCTAGTATTCTAATGAACGATCCTATTACCCGTTCTGCATTCTGAGGATTGCGAGTGACCAGCGTCGACTCTACAGGAGATCTGAGAGCTGGTATATGCAGTCCTTACTCCGTTATTCTCTGAGGGGAGAACAGCAGCCTTAACAATGAATTTTAACAATATCCACTCGCAGCTTTTTCATGTTCACTGGCAGGAAGCCTGCAGTCTCCGTTCACATCTTCTCATTAAAGGTCTCGCCACAGGGCTGCTCAACCTCCCCTGCACTGTTGTCAAACATCTTGGAGTCAGTCATCGTGGGGGTTGTTGTCTCTCATTGGCTGTACCTAAGCAGGGCAGGTGTTGTGAGCCCGTCACTGAAGACAGCGCAGAGCACTTTCTTCCCTGTCTCAGACGGGCTAACCACACAGCTGTCTGCAGAGTTTGGGAAAGCCCCTACCAAATGGCAAAATGCTCGAGAGTGAGGGAAGTAGGCGTATCATTGGTGAGTTAGTTCAGACAGTACCTCCTCCATTAAAGAAAGGATTCGGGTGGGTTGTCACATTCAGAGTAGTCACCCTTAGAAAAAAAGAGCCCTGGTGGGTTAGGCAGTATGACTACACTGTGAAATTATGTCGCAGAGGCCATGCCAGGGTGGAGTCACCATAGGAGGTGAAAAGAGACAAACATCTTATTAGCAGATCTGAAATCTCACGACTGAACTCAATCAGGGAGATCTCTAAACGCCCTGACCTACTCTGGTCATCACTTACAACAGCGCTTCGGTGAAAGTCGTTGCTGAAATTACAACTATGGCTTCGGCGCACTTCCACGCATCGCAACCAGCTTTGATTTTATTCAGCGGCACAGTGGATGCCATTCTCCTAACCGATTCTTTCACACTGCCACATCGTACCTCATGCAAAGAGCAACAACAACTTCAAGTTCAGGTTCCAGAAGGTGGAAACGGGCACCTGAAACAAACCAATGGTGAGAGTTTTGCCATAAGCACGATCGCGAATCATCCAGCCGCCATTTGGAAAATTAGCAAAGTGTGGCTGCGCTGCAGACTGATGTAAATCGAGAAAACTCGTCCATTCGTTAACAGCGGCCTCCGAAGAAATAGGAGGAAGGTGCGCGATTCGATTCGGCGACCGAAAACATCTGCTGGCGTCCGAAAAGACGGAAAACGCGATTGTTCGAAGCAGTTCATCCGGAAAAGCACCTTGCTACCTCCATCCTCCTCCAGCAGGCTTCTCAAAAAGGCTACCCATTTTCTGAACAAGCTGCCTCCCGGTATTTGCCCTTCCGCGTCAAACCTAATTAGCCCTTTTCTCCTTCACTTCGCAAAACACGGTCTGCGGCAGGGGAGGTTCCACTTTTGGCAACTCGAGTTTTACGCCGTCGTTTCCGAGAAAGAAGGGGTGCGCACCCCCTTCGGCAAATGCGCTGGGAGGGATTTATTGGGGAGCGGAGAAGTGAGTTCACAAAAGCGCCGAAAAAAGCTTTTCTCGAAAAGTGGGAAGAACAAAGAACCTTCCGAGTTTGGGAGGCTTTGCCACTCTGCCTGGGCACAGTCAGTACCTGAAATTCTTCAAACCCTCGTTAATGAACTCAGCAAAGGTGACCTGAAAAACGGAACATACGGCTAATTGTCAACGGGGCCCACCAGGCCCTCACAACCAGAAATTGTCACGTTTGACGAAAATACTTTGAAACAATTCCCCAGGTTCGTATTTTAGGGAGCTGCAACTTCTGGCAGCACCAACGTTGTTCAACACCAAGCCCCTCAAACGATTGAGCCAGGTTTCTGGTGCTCCACATACATTTCACACTGTTGTAAAAAACGAATTCCGCACATAGCACAGTCCATAACCCTCTAATTCCGGCGACCCGGTACACATGCGGCAACTTCGTTCTGCGCACCGTCCATGACCGCATAAATGTCCATTTTTGACAAAGTTACGGGAGCAATGCACTAAAATCTCTGGAAAAAAATCGAACGCAGTGCCACGTTTTCTTAGTACAACACACAACTTTCCTTAGCTCTACGTCAATTCACTTTTTGGCTTTTTCTACTTAATCAATTCATTTGAACTTGGTCAAACAACACTTCACAGCAGCAGGACGCGGTAGCGCTTACAGTTCCAGAATTAATTGTGCTGCTCGTACTCACTCCCGGACCATTATTGAGCAACTGGTACACAGAGGATTAGTAAGGCTGTAAACACGATTTTTTAAAGAACGATAGTAATTACGTTTGCAGAGTTATTGGGTAAAAACGTTTAGAACTGGTAGTAAGCGAAACGGCGGTAGTTGAAATTGAGGAATTTCTGGAGTGACCCTCATATATCTTAGGGGCGTTTTCAAACACTCACCCTATAGGTATTGGATTGGACTACTACACCAATAATTTTTAACATTCTAGTGACATTTCAGCGGAGTTTATAAGGAAAAAAACCGCGCTAAAATGATTTTGTCGAAAATTTTGATAATTTATTGTGCTGCTCTCGTCATTTTCCCACGAATGGGAATTTTATGGTATAATTGCCTTATTGAGAGCTCTCAATATAAAAATCAAAATCGTTGTTGAGGAAAAAATTTGGTGTTTTGATCACTATGATAACTATAGTTAACTTTCGATGGATTTTGCTCATACCCTTATTTTGGCGACCCATGGTAACATGCGCGCTAGATATCAAGTTTAAGTTTGGTTCAGCCGTTTTCTTTCAATCACGTTCGTTGACACACACACACCATTTTCCCAAATAGCGTTTTTCTCCAACGTGTAAACCCTTTCTTGAGAAATGATAATTTTCCTAATTCTATCGAGAAGGGCTCCAGTACTCAAGACCTCATCAATGGCAGGAGTTTTCTCAATTTCAAATAAAAAACTAGGAGGGAATTTTGATCTAATGGTTGAAAATAGGCGTTGGCTGACTATTACTCCAAAATTTAATTCTTCAAATCAGCAGTGTAATTTTTGGTTGTTGGAAGACTGGTTGGTATCCGGCAATACGATTTGTTGCCCTGCAAGTCCAATATGTAGCTAAATAATTAAATTGGTCGTTGGTTGATATATTCTCGGAAATTTTGTGAACATTTCAAATTCTTTTCAATTGAATCTAAAGTATTTCTCAAACCAGCGGTGCAATTCTTGGCTGTTGAAGACTGGTTAGTTCTTTGTACTGATGATCAATCAACACGAACATTTCCAAAACGTTCTTCTAATATTTCTACTGCAGTAAGGTAATTGTATACCAGCAATACAATTTTTCGCGTTGCGCGTCAAATACGTAACTAAATAATTAAATTTATCAGTGTTTGAGATCGTTCGATTTGAACGTATGTTCGCAACAAACATTTGCCACAATTCTTGGTACTTATAAATATCTACATCAAACTTTTCAATTGTCAATGTTGGTAATTCAGAAGAAAATGAACGAGTTTCTACAAATTCATTGCTCTCTTTTCTTCCCCGTCTTTCTTTTTCTTTCTTGATGTAAGTACGGAGCTTAAGCATATATGTTCGCGCTCGATTTTCAACAATTCTTATTTCTAATCCATCAATTACATCCCTTTTCTTACTGTTTTCTACGCTTTGTCGGAGTTGTTATAAGGCGTCGACATTAACTTCAAGCGTACCAATTGCTTCTTCGGCATCATCTTCGGTCTAACGGTTTTCTTCAGTGGCGTTCGTAGCAGCTGCAATCAACGCGTCTATTTCTTCCGTCACGTAATCGAATTCACGTCGGCTCATTTTTATTCAGTATCAAGAACAACGTACCACGTTCTGCTACCATTTATTTTGAGGGGAAAAGCAACACCTTTTCATCTCCGATCTCAAAACGCACCCTTTTATCTTCTCGCGGCGCTGCTCATCTCTTCAAAACAGCCGATGACACAAAAACAGATGATATTAAATATAATAATTGGCTGAACGTGAAATTGTTCTCGCCTAGTTGGCGACATCAGTAGGGTCTAAGACGTGAAGACCTAGGAAAGTAAAAAAACCCAGTGGTCCATAAATATACGATTTAGCAGTTTAGTCATTCTCATAAGAAAAACGTGTGATGTCCAACTTTTTATAACTGCCATTAGACTACATTATGTACGTAACTGATTGAGCTACCAATACAATTTTTTGAGGCTAGTGTCATATCAGTGGGAATTATAAGCGACAAACTGCACTAAAAAACGTTTTGTCGAAGTTTTTAACGATTTATTGTGCCACTCTTGTTGCTCTGTTTTTTCCGGGAATTATTTATTTAGCGTATGGCGCCACGACACAAATCTTTATGTTATCTAACACAAGTCACATATATCAACAATGAAGTCATCCCCATAATCACAAATAAAATACAATTTTTTTTTTTTTTTTTTAATTTTAAGTCTTTTTAAGTCATAAACATATATCAAGTCTATTTAAATATGCCACTGCGTCTGGTGTAGCTACCAGGAAATCATCCGGCCTGCCCTCATAAGCTGTTCTTGTGCACTCTTCTACGATGTGTCGTATGGTTTGAACAGCGCCACACTCGCAAAAAGGCGTTGGAGCCTTTCCCCACTTGTGCAACGCATAGGCACATCTTCCGTGCTGAGCTCTGATCCTGTTAAGAGCCGACCAAAGCCTGCGTGGCAAATCAAAACCTGGTGGTTTTTGGGTAATGCACGGGACAAGATTGATTCGCCTTGCGTGCCACTCCCGCCGCCAGGCGTCTGTTAGACTGAATCCACCATCAAGAGCATGCAATGCCGTTCTGGTGGGAGGCTTCCGAGACACCAGGCGGGCCTGACCGGCATGCTCTATGTCCTCATGTATTGGCAAGCCTTGATTTTGCAGGATCTTGTTGAACTCTCTTGTTAGAGCATTCATGCGTCGGAGGTTGGGGGGTGGAATGTGACTCAACACCGGGAGCCATTCTATAGGCGTCGATTTTATGACACCAGTAACCATCCTCATTGAATTATTCAACTGAGCATCAACCACGCGCACATGCGAGCTATTTAGCCACACAGGCGCACAATACTCAGCAGTCGAAAAGACAAGACTCAGGGCTGATGAGCGCAATACAGAAGCTGAAGCTCCCCAAGAAGTTCCACATAGCTTTTGGATGATATTGTTTCTGGACTTCAACTTCTCCGCCATTTTTGTAAGATGTTCCTTGAAAGAAAGCGTCCTGTCAAGTACTACGCCCAAGTATCTAGGTGCCTTGCAATGAGTGAGCCACTTGTCTTCAAATTGGATGCGAAGCTCCCTGTTTCCGGGAATGAAAATCGTACATTAACAACTGTCCACACAAACGAGAGTTTATGAAAAACACTGGTGCTTTAATCAGGCGTTGGCCTATTTTATCGTACTGTGTTGATCTGCGCGCTGGATCTCACATTCGAGCTAATTTGATTTACAAACTCACACGAACATTTTCTCTGGGTTTCGGGCTCAAAGCCCTTAAAACGTAATAATTAGACGAAACCCGTTCGAAAACCATTGTTTGTGGGTTAGTATTGATAATATCCAGTTCTTTTTGGTAATTTTGTTCGGATAATGGAATGGTACCATGTGTCCTAATGCACTTTGTTTATGTTGTTGTGGGTGGCTTGATGTATAAAGTATGGTTGTGTCTGTAGCAGTAGGTTTTCTAAAAATTCTTAATTACGCCCAAGAACGAATTTTATTTAGGCATTAGGGTGGTTTAGAGCTACTAGTGGTTAACTAACGCAATACCTCATATTACTCATGTAATTTTATTCTAACGTGTCTTTATCCCCTTTTTACTTTCCGCTACCCGAAGGGAAGGAAAGTATAGTAATCGGCCCAAAAAAAAACTTTGGGTTTTCTTCAGATCTTTACGTTTTGAGGCCTACTGAGTCTAAAAAACCTAATTTCGGCGCGTGGTCCGCGCGTGTGTGTGTGTGTCTGTAGTTCGATTTGCGGGAGAACGGCTGGTCCGATTGAGCTGGTTCATTTTTTGTTTTGTTCGTTATTTTTTGTAGACACCAAAATAAGGTTATGGGCGATTTCGGCCGATGGCAAAAGGGGGTGGGGGACGAAAATGTACCAAAAACTAAGGTTTTAACGCTTTTTTCTCAAAAAAGGCTATCACGATTTTGATTAAACTTTCAAATTATCTTCTAGTGATCAATACCCAACTTTTCTACTCCATACATATCTCCATGAAAATATGGTGAACGGAGATATAGGCCTATGAAGCAAAAATAGGTTTTTTACACTTTTTGGTAAAACGGCTAGAGCGATTTTCACCGAGCTCACAGGATGTTTTCAAATAGTTGATACCTACATATTATTGTCAATAAATGTTCCTGTGACGGTCCATTGAACAGAGATAAAAATCAAAATGTGTCAAAAATAACGTTTTTCGAACATTTCCGTAAATTCCAGCGTAACTCCTTCACCAGATGTGATAAATTCTAATGGAGTGTCTTTTAGTCACCCATACCAACATTTCGTTCTCTATAATTATTTCTGTATATATATGTCGAACGGAGATATAAGCCACGTTAACTCATAAAAGGAGATTTGTCGAATATTAATTTATTGGTATTCCAATTATTTCAAAAACGGCTCTAACGATTTCGAAAAAACTTTCGGAGTACTCTCAGCTAACTAGTCCCTACATTTTGTTCTCCATAAATGTTCCTGTAAAAATGCGTTGAACGAAGATATAGCGCCCGCATGTTTAGGTGGTGTTCGAACTTAAAGGGGTGGCGGAAAGTTGTGTGTTGCTACGCACCAGATATTTGAAATTAAAGTTCGGGAGGGGGTTCTTCTCGAGGAATTTTATCATTTTATAATTTCTATAATTCATGAACGTAGCTCTAAATCCTTCATACACGTTTTTTTTTTAAAACACAAACGGTGGGTACAGCTTTCGTACAAGTACGCAACCACTTGGGACATTTTATGTTTTTTATTTTTGTTTTTATGCAATGATAACTACGTTTGATTGTGCTCGTTGATGGTTTCGATATAATGGCCGCGTCAATTGCAATTGACATCATCACTTAGTCACTGAGGTTATTGAAACATGTGATGTTACCAAGCGTTACACTTCAACCATTCGATATTTCGTGACGCTTCTCCGTTACATATCCCGCGTTACATTTTCGAGTTTATGTAGCAAAGTAAAGACATAAAATGTCCATATGGTTGTGGCACACGTGGGAGCGACTGAATGAGTTTAGAAAGATCCGCCCAAGTTCGTATAAATTGTACGAAAAATGTGCTGTTAGTTGCTGTAGTGACACACATGGCTGAATGAGGGAAATTGTGTGATGCATCGGACTAGATATTGTTATACGAAGTAGTGACTCGAAATGTACGCTTAATTTTCCGACAGTAGTACACGTTCATTCAGGAACCAACTTGTGAGCTACGAAACGCGTGCACGTGTAGAGAAACTGTCACAGGAGCGTAGAGCTTCCATGGATCAGGATACCTGCGTCGAATCGGTCGTATCGGATAAGGGAAATTGCGGATTGGTACATTGTGACGTCACACGTTCCAGTAGCAACCGTGAGCCGAATGACCTTGAAAAGGGCGACGGGTCAACGACTTCCCCCTTTTTCTCCCTCGTCGCCTCGTCACAATCGAAACGTTACGTCGAAATTCCTCCGAGTTTCCCTTTCGTCGCGGATTCGCAGACGCTCTTTTTTTTGTCGGGGCCTCGCGCGTCCGTAGGACCGACTTTTGAGGAGGTTGATGAAATTGAGGAGTTGGTTGATGCGTCGCGTTGTAGTTTTAGCAGAAGAGGGTGGGAGGGTTGTGGGAGGGGGGGGGGTGAAGGGATATAGAAAAATCCGAAGGGTCGTGACGGCGGATGGCGAAGGGGGAGGATCAATGGACAACGACCTTCGCCGCATTCAGTTGAGTACAACGGCGGCGGAGAAAAGAAACGGAGGGCGGGAGGGTCAGGAGGTCAGCGGTGTCAGGAGGTCAAACCTCAACGAGTCGCCCGACGGACGAACTCCTCCCCGCCCCGAACCCATCACGAAACACCACAAACCGCCTCGCGACACACTCACAAACTTCCTCGTTTAGGAACAAGGCGTGACGGCACCTCCTGCAGCAGGTGTTATCGTGCACATTGCCGGCCGAAAACGCGAAATGAGGCTATTTACTGTCCAAAATCGGCTATACTTGTGCCTCCTGATATCAACCAAAGGACGATGATTCGTTTCTGAGGAAACTCGGTTACAGGTTCAATCTTCGGATGTACTGTAATTTTTACCTTAGTGAGGCTCCCAAGCGGCCACCCTTTATAACGTGGTGGTGCCAGAAACGGAAATAAGATGCTACTCCATCAGTGAGATTGACTAAAGCAGCATAATGTCGAGATTAGTGCAGCTTTTTTACATTCCGCCCCCCAAAGGGATAGGAAAGTATAGTTATCGTGTCAAAAGAAATATGGGTTTTCTTCAGATCTTTACGTTTTGAGGCCTACTGGGTTAGTCTTGGATCACATGGTCCTCACATATTCCCCTCCCACTCAAAATATCTGGTGCGTTGCAACACACAACTTTCCGCCACCCCCGTAAATACGAACACCAGCTGCATATGCGGGTGCCATATCTTCGTTCAACGCATTTTTACAGGAACATTTATCGAGAACAAAATGTAGGGACTAGTTAGCTGAGAGAACTCCGTAAGTTTGATCACAATCGTCTGAGCCGTTTTTGAGAAAATTGGAATACCGATAAATTAATATTCGACAAATCTCCTTTTGTGAGTTAACTTGGCTTATATCTTCGTTCGACATATATATACAGAAATAAATATGGGAAACGAAATGTTGGTATGGGTGACTAAAAGACACTCCATTAGGATTTATAACATCTGGTGAAGAAGTTACCCGGGAATTTACGGAAATGTTCGAAAAAACGTTATTTTCCACACATTTTGATTTTTATCTCTGTTCAATGGTCTCTCAGAGGAACATTTATTCAGTACAATATGTAGGTATTAACTATTTGAAAACACCATGTGAGTTTGGTGAAAATCGCTGAAGTCGTTTTGCCAAAAAGCGTAAAAAAACCTATTTTTGCTTCATGGGCCTATATCTTTGTTCGCCGTATTTTCATGGAGATACGTATGGAGAAGTAAAGTTAAGTATTGATTACTAGGAGGTAATTTGAAAGTTTAATCAAAATCGTTAAGGCCGTTTTTGAGACAAAGGTACATTTTCGACCCCCCCCCCCCCTTCCCATCGGCCGAAATCGTCCATAACCTTATTTTGGTGTCTATAAAAAGTAACAAACAAAACAAAAAAAGAACCAGCTCAATCGGATCAGCCGTTCTCCTGCAAATCGAACTACAGACACACACACACATAGACACGGACCACGCGCCGAAATTAGGTTTTTTAGACTCAGTAGGCCTCAAAACGTTAAGATCTGAAGAAAACCCACTTTTTTTTTTTACCCGATTACTATACTTTCCTTCCGTTCGGGTAGCGGAAAGTAAAAACTGCGACATCCCATCAAGCAACTAAAGTTCCTCGTCTCTTCTGCGTCTTGCCTTCTCCTGAAACTTAAAGAGACTAGTCTACATACCACTTGTTCGGCCGATTTGGCTCTATGGCTGTGGGTTGCGGGGTTCGGCTTCGAGATCGCAAATCAACAGGATGTTAACCGTTCAAAACAGATACCAACGCTTAATGGTGGATGCCCCGTGGTATGTCCGGAACGCCGCCCTGCACAATGACCTGGAGCTTTAGTCAGTGAATGAAATACTTAAATCGTGCTACCGCCAACTGCCTACTGCTCTCACCAATCACCCTAATCAAACCGCAAGAGCCATATTAAACAACGACCCACAGCTCCGTCCCAGAAGATGACTGAAACGCAAACACCATGTTGACAATTAAATTATTCTATTGTTATGATCTGTATTATCGTTACAGCCTCGTTTCATTGTTTGTTATTCTAATTAATTATTACCACTAACTAAAAACAGGTACTGCTAATGGGCAGCAATCCTGCACAAGTTACGTGTTAATTACTGCATAACATGTACTACACCGTACCATTGTAAACACAACTATGGTGTATCGGAAGGTACAAATAAAGTTTTCAAAATTGAATAAAAACGGTGGTACGTGTGTGCTTCTTCGTTATTTTTTGTAGACACCAAAATAAGGTTATGGGAGATTTCGGTCGACGAGAAAGGGACAAAAATGTACCAAAAGCTGAGGTTTTTGACATTTATCTCGAAAACGGCTCGAGCAATTTTCAACGAAACTTTCAAATTATTTTCTACTAGTCAGTACAAAACTTTTCTACTTTATACATATCTCCATGAAAATACGGTGAACGGAGATATAGGCCTATGAAGAAAAATTACGTTTTTTATGATTTTTGGCAAAACGACTTCACACGTTTTTCACCAAACTCTCGGGATGTTTTCAAATAGTTAATACCTACATATTGTTCTCAATAAATGTTCCTCTGAAAGTCCACTGAGCAGAGATAAAAATTAAAATGTGCTGCAAATAACGTTTTTTCGAACATTTCGTAAATTGTGGGGTAACTGCTTCATCAAATTTCATCAATCGTTCAGAGTGTCTTTTAGTCACCCATACCCACATTTCGTTCCCCATAGTTATTTCTGTTTATGTATTTTGAACGGAGATATAAACCAAGTTAACTTAGAAAAGGAGATTTGTCGAATATTAATTTATCGGTGTTCCAATTTTCTCAAAAAGTGCTCTAATGATTTCGATCAAACTTACGGAGTAGTGTCAGCTAACTAGTCCCTACATTTTGTTCTCCATAAATGTTTCTGTAGAAATGAGTTGAATGGAGATATAGCGCCCGCATATGTAGCTGGGGTGGCGGAAAGTTGTGTGTTGCTACGCCCCGCTCGTTCTACCAGCCCCCATTTATATGTGGAATTAAACATTCTCAAGAGGATCTTGACAGTATTCACCGACAGCTTAACGATACTCTTAACACAATTAGCATCACGTAATTCCTGATTTCCCATCTTTTCTTCGGCTACCTTTTTTCACAGCGTTTATCCAAAATTCCAGAACTACGAACGTGAACGTGTCCAAAATTAAATCTTTTCGATAGCCTCAAGATTTATGGAGGATTTGACATAAATTGGAGCGATGGAGAATATTTTGAAGTTGTGCACTACCAGTTTCTTTCAAGAATGTTGAGCCAAGTTCTACAAAGTTCGTATAAACTCGAGGTAACGCAAATTTGATTGATCGCTCGACTAGTGGTAAAACTCGTTGAATGCCCGTGGGCTTGAGGAAAGATGTGGAACGCGTAGCACGAAACTTCTGACTTTTCTTAGCTCCGCGGAGTAGGAAGGAGCTTCATGTACTCGGGTTTATGTCAACAATTCTACATTTAGCCGGCTGATCACTATGGAGCGCCAAAATGAGGATGTGAACAAAATCGGCCCAACAACACCAAACAAAACCCCCAACAAAATTAACCAAACTTTTTTTCCCGTAGAACCACTGGAACGATTTCATTTGGTACTTATATTGGCATAAGCACCTCAATAAACCTCTTTTTACGTATAAGTTATGTTTTACGACTTCATACGCAACCGCCTGGTGGTTGCGTGAACCAATCTGTGGATTTAGCGAATCTGCGATGGAGGTATCATGCTCCCAGGAACATACTAGAACTGGCACGAATGCTCCGTTACGCTGCAGAGACTGAGTTGTTATTATTTATGGCAATGTAAATTATTTTATACAAGTTATGAATAGGTAAATAATCAAATGGCAAAAGAAAACAAATAGTAATGCACAGAGTGGAGAAATAATCCGTTTTCTTTAAAACTCATCCCATTTTTACTTTCCTTGGCTCTACTAAGTTGAAAGGAAAGTGATGTAATCGGCTGAAAAAGAAAGTTTGAGTTTTCTTCAGATCTTTACGTTTCAGACCCTACTGAGTCCGAAAAACACTATTTGGTGTCGTGTGTGTGTGAGTCTGTGAACGATTTTTAGAGAAAACCACCGTACCAAATCAGCTCAAACTTCATATCTCGTCCGCAGGTTACCATGGAACGCCAAAATAAGGGTTTGAACCAAATCCACCGAAAGTTAACCATAGTTATCATAGTGATCAAAACACCAAATTTTTTTCTCAAAAACGGCTCTAACTATTTTGATTAAGTTTTTTATATTGATAGCTCTCAACAAGGCAATTATACCATGAAATTCCCATTTGTGGGAAAATGACGAGAGCAGCACAATAAATTACCAAAATTTTCGACGTAATCGATTTTAGAGTGGTTTTTAGAGAAAACGACCGAACCAAATCACCTCAAACTTGATATTTAGCCCGCTGATCATCATGAGACGCCAAAATAAGGGTATGAACTAAATCCACCGAAAGTTAACTATAGTTATCAAAACACCAAATTTTTTTTTCTCAAAAACGGCTCTAACGATTTTGATTGAGTTTTTTACATTGATAGCTCTCAATAAGGCAATTATACCATAAAATTCCCATCCGTGGGAAAATGACGAGAGCAGCACAATAAATTATCAAAATATTCTACGAACAGCGTTATTAGCGCGGTTTTTCCTTATAAACTCCGCTAAAATGTTACTAGAATGTTTTAAAAAAAATTGGTATTGTAGTCCAATCCATTACCTATAGGGTGAGTGTTTGAAAATGCTCGTAAGATACATGGGGCTCACTCCAGAAATTCCTGAATTTCAACTACCGCCGTTTCGCTTACTACCATTTCTAGCGGTTTTACTCGATAACTCTGCAAAAATGATTAATATCCTCTTCAAAACCATCGGGCTCCCAGCCTCATTAATCCTCTGTGCACCTATTCCCCAGTAATGGTTCTGCAATGAGTACGAGCAGCACAATAAATTCCGGAAGCTGTAAGCGCTACCGCTTTCTGCTGCCGTGAAGTGTCGTTTGACCAAGTTCAAATGAACTGAGTGGTAAATGAATTGATTAAGTGGACAAAGCCATATAGAAAGTGAATTGACGTAGAGCTAAGGAAAGTTGTGTGTTGCAACTGCACCAAATATTTTATCTTATGATAGTACAGTGTCCGGATTTGGAGCCCAAGTTCAGTATTTGTTTTATTTGATTATTCAGAGACGATAGTTTAAATTTCAGAATGTTGTTGGTATGGGCACTAAATACCTTTTGGAGCGTTGTTAATTAACGTTTTTTTTCCACGGAGCGGTAGTTGATATTTGCTACACCTACAGTCAGACTGGCTAACCATGAAACGGCCTAAACACGCCAGGAAAAAGCCGTTCATCCCGTCAATACAGTAAATCAACCCTCAATTCGACCGAACCGTTGCTCGAGGAGCGCTAATCGTCAGCTCAGGGCTAATCCGTTTTTCCCCAGAAGACCACACGCTTTTCATATTCTCTCTCCGGGGAGGTAAAGTTGCAAAACTCCTTTTCCTCGTCTAATTGGGGCGAGAGAGGCTTTTAAAAGTAACGGCACCCGAACGAACGGGCGTTTCCTAACGGTCTTTTCGCCCACGAGCGACGACGAAAGTGACACTTTGTGTTGGAAAAGCTGAAGTGACGATAACTTACGGGTTGGCGGTGGTCCGTGGTGCTTCTTACCTGCAACAAAAATACGGGAGAAACGTCAGATAAAATGAAATTAGAATTTCTGCAATTAACTACTGATGACATAGTGCATCACTTCACCATTTAGCCTACACAATATACGACACCACTCCCGCGCGAGTACATACATACCGCTACTAAGTATTTCCTCAATTGAACGTTTCAAACGCCGATTTCACTTGGAAAACGAGCGGTGCGTAGCAACACACAACTTTCCGCCATCCCTCCAAGTTCGAACACCAGCTACATGTGTGGGCGCTATATCTTCGTTCAACGCATTTCTACACGAACATTTATTTAGAACGAAATGTAGGGACTAGTTAGCTGAGAGTACTCCGTAAGTTTGATCGTAATCGTCGAAGCCATTTTTGAGAAAATTTGAATACCGATAAATTAATATTCGACAAATCTCCTTTTCTAAGTAAACTTGGCTTATATCTTCGTTCAAAATATATACACGAAAATAACTATACGGAACGAAATGTGGGTACGGATGACTAGAAGACACTCCATTAGGATTTATCACATCTGGTGAAACAGTTACCCCACAATTTACAGAAATGTTCGAAAAAACGTTATTTGCGACACATTTTAATTTTTATCTCTGCTCAATGGACGGTCTGAGGAACATTTACTGAGAAAAATATGTAGGTATTAACTATTTGAAAACATCCTGTGAGCTCGGTGAAAATCGCTCTAGCCGTTTTACCAAAAAGTGTAAAAAACCTATTTTTGCTTCATAGGCCTATATCTCTGCTCACCGTATTTTGATGGAGATATGTATGGAGATGTAAAGTTAGGTATTGATTACTAGAAGGTAATTTGAAAGTTTAATCAAAATCGTTATGGCCGTTTTTGAGACAAAGGCGAAAAACCCTAGTTTTTGGTACATTTTCGTCCTCCACCCCCTCCCTTCGCATCGGCCGAAATCGCCCATAACCTGATTTTGGTGTCTACAAATAATAACGAACAAAACAAAAATATCTGGTGCGTTGCAACACACAACTTTCCTAAGCTCTACTTCAATTCACTTTGTACATGGCTAATTCTATTCAATCAATTCATTTACCACTCAGTTAATTTGAACTTGGCCAATCAACGCTTTACGGCAGCAGAAAGCGGTAGCGCTTACAGTTCCGGAATTTATTGTGCTGCTAGTACTCATTGCAGGACCATTATTGAGCAATTGGTACACAGATAATTAATGGGGCTGTAAACACGAATTTTTTGAAGTGGATAGTAATCACTTTTGTGGAGTTATTGGGTAATAACTGTTAGAACTGGTAGTAAGCGAAACGGGCGTAGTTGACATTCAGGAATTTCTGGAGTGCCCCCCATGTATCTCATGAGCATTTTTAAACACTCGCCCTTTAGGTATTAGATTGGACTACAATACCAATTTTTTTCAACACCCTACAAGAATTCCAGCGGAGTTTATAAGGAAAAAACTGCGCGAAAAACGCTTTTGGTCGAAAATTTTGATAATTTATTGTGCTGCTGTCGTCATTTTCCCACAAATGAGAATTTTATAGTATCATTGCCTTATTAAGAGCTATTAATGTAAAAAATGTAATCAAAATCGTTAGAGCCGTTTTTGAGAAAAAAATTTGGTGTTTTGATCACTATGATGACTATAGTTAACTTTCGGTGGATTTTGCCCATACCCTCATTATTGCGTCCCATGGTAACCTGTAGGCTAGACATCAAGTTTCAGCTGATTTGGTACGGTGGTTTTCTCTAAAAATTGCGCTAAAATCGATTTCGTCGAAAGCTTAGGTCTGAAACGTAAAGATCTGAAGAGAACTCAAAATTTTTTTTTCTGTCGATTACATAACTTTCCTTTCTACTTCGTAGAGCAAGGAAAGTAAAAAAATCCAGCTCAATCGGATCAGACGATTACTATACTTTCCTTTTCCCTTGGGGTAGCGGAAAATAAAAATCGCTGGGTGGACGCGGAGGGGGCAATTTTACTCCGTTCTTATGAACTTGTTGGAATTTGGCTCAACGTTCCGTAAAGAAACTAGAGGAATTTGAGGTTCTGCAATTTATTGTGTTCTCTCCGTTCATGTCACGGCTTTCGTTGAGTCACCATGGCCATGTACAGTTGATTTGAGAGTCGGTCTAGACGATTTTGTTGGAAGCACGTTTATACTTCTGGAATTATAAGGAAAACATCGTGACAAATGTTAGTCAAAGAAACGAAAATATTCCGGAGTTATTTGGGTTGCTTCTAATTACTTCACGAGAGTTACGAAACTAAGGCCGTTTAGGCGTAATATTTGACTATGAATTCGATTATTTTGTGAACGCCAGTGTCGTATAAGCGAGAGCTCTAGGGAAACAAATATACTAATATGTACGCATCATTTATTGTGCTCCTCTAGTAATTTTTGTGAGGATGAAAATTCCTAGCCGAGCACGCACAACGAAGCGGTGCATTCCACCAAGAATTATCAGTCTCCCTAGGATCAACGTCCTCAAAACCAGCCAGTGGGATGACCAAGGGCGCGTAGCTTATGCTGCTGCTTCGGCAAATAATCACCAAGGTCCACAAAACGTCCAGCAGAGCACTTCGACATTCGACCTGAAGTGGCGGGATCTACCGATGTCGAAACCCACATCAACGAGCTCCACGCGTTTGAAACTACTCCGGCGTGGCAGAAGTGAGGGATCGGGGGGATTGATGTGCAATTGAGAAAGAGAAGAGGAGACATTGGTGTTGGCACGCAAAAAGAAAGATGTGAAGGTACTGGAATTAAGAGCCGCCAGGCCTCAGGTACCAGGAAGAATTGGTTTGAGCCCAACAAGGCGGTCCATTGGCCATTTGGCGCAATCCATATTTGTACCACTCACCTCCTCTGATTGAACATTTAAGTTTGTGCTCTAACTATTGCTCCTCGTGCCAGTACGTGCGCAACCTTCTTTCTACGTCGAGAGCTCAGCTGCTCTGAAACTGACTTTCACCTCGATAATCCGTTTTGTCGACAATACGGCATCAAAGATAACAAATCACAATTTGAACGATTCATTCCCCATCAAGGGAAGGGAGTGTGCAGACTAGTTGCTAGATTTTGGCCAGTTTCTCAGCGATAACTGAGGAGGTTTCCGTATTGCTAAAAAGGGGGTCCAATTACAACATTCCCGTTCCTTGAGAAGAAACGTAATGGCAGTTACCAATTAAAATTGTTAAATATCTGGTGCGTTGCAACACACAACTTTCCTTAGCTCTACAACAATTCACTTTGTACATGGCTAATTCTATTTAATCAATTCATTTATCATTCAGTTAATTTGAACTTGGTCAAACAACACATCACAGCAGCAGGAAACGGTAGCACCTACAGTTTCAGATTTTATTGTGCTGCTCGTACGCATTCCAGGACCATTAGTGAGCGATTGGTACACAGATAATTAATGAGGCTGTAAACACGAATTTTTTGAAGAAGGATAGTAATTACTTTTGCAGAGCTATTGGGTAATAACTGTTCATTCAGGAATTTCTGGAGTGAGCCCCATGTATCTCATGAGCGTTTTTAAACATTCACCCTTTAGGTATTTGATTGTACTACAATACCAATTTTTTTTTAGCATTCTACTAACATTCCAGCGGACTTTATAACGAAAAAACCGCGCGAAAAACGCTTTTGGTCGAAAATTTTGATAATTTATTGTGCTGCTCTCGTCATTTTCCCACAAATGGGAATTTCATGGTATAGTTGCCATATTGCGAGCTACCAATATAAAAAATTTATTCAAAATCGTTAGAGCCGTTTTTGAGAAAAATAATAGTTGGTGTTTTGATCACTATATCACTATGATGTCTATAGTTAACTTTCGGTGGATTTTGCCCAAACCCTTATTTTTGCGTCCCATGGTAACCTGTAGGCTGGACATCAAGTTTCAACTGATTTGGTACGGTGGTTTTCTCTAAAAACCGCGCTGAAATCGATTTCGTCTAAAGTTTTGGTAATTTATTGTGCTGCTCTCGTCATTTTCCCACAAATGGGAATTCTATGGTATAATTGTCTCATTGAGAGCTATCAATATAAAAAATTTAATCAAAATCGTTAGAGCCATTTTTTAGAAGAAAAATATTTGGTGCTTTGATCACTATGATAACTATGGTTAACTTTCGATGGATTTTTTCCAAACCCTTATTTTGGCGTCCCATTGTAGCCTGCCGGCGAGATATCATGTTTGACTGGTTTTGGTACGGTGGTTCTCTCGAAAAATCGTCCACAGACACACATACAGACCATTTTCCCAAATAGTGTTTTTCGAACTCAGGGGGGTCTGAAACGTAAAGATCTGAAGAAAACTCAAAATTTTTTTTTCAGCCGATTACATAACTTTCCTTTCTACTTCGTAGAGCATGGAAAGTAAAAAACTTGGAATAGAAGACTTGTTCAGCACTCGCCGACGTGCGCTATCCATTCACCCGCACGCGGTGCAAAAGCCCGAAATCGGCCCAAAACATCGAGTTTAAGTGCAGAAAAGTAGTTTTTCCGTGCAAAATTTCTGGCACGTCGAACCGTCCGAACAGTACATGAAGCCTCCCGATTCCTCGAAAAGTCTCACTCACTTGTAATCCAAATACGGACATGTAATAAGATTACTCCATTCCAACTCGGCTGCACATGTTCGTAATCCGCGAAATCATCCGCTGCTGACTTCAGGCCCAGACCTTAATATTAACACCACACATTTCCTTTGTACACTCCTGAGCCAACGGTTAAAGAACACCTCCGCGGCCGTAACGACAAGTTCTTACGACATTGCTGAATGTACGTGAAGGAGAGGAAAGTTGAGTGATGCGTCCTGTTGGAAGGGGTGGGAAAACAGGAGGGTGGCTCAAGTCTCAGGGCCCTGCGTCCTGGCGCCCTTCGACGGGTTTTGAGGGAACTACCTGATGGCCGCCTCCTCAGCTTTCCCACGCCAGTCGGAGGCGGCACGTCGTAGCGCTCGGAGGTGAGAGAGTCTGGCTCTTCCGAGCGACTGATGGAAATCACACTTTTGGAGACTGACGCTTCGTTAGTTGAAGAACTCATACAAGGTATAGGCGGAGTACTGCCATACTAAATGAGAAGTGTACATGAGGTTAGCCTACTACAATCACTGAGCGTTACCTGAAAATGTACTTTCGAGTGAAATCCGCCCGCGTATTCACGATGAAAGCGCCTAAGAAGCAAACTAGTCTGCAAAAGCCAAATATTTGGCTCGTAGCACCAGACAACACTCCTCTTGGCCCAGTTAATAACTACGTAACGATAATAGGGAAATTTGGAATTTGGTACGAGGGAAAAATGACGAGAGCTGGCGGAATAGTATCAAAAATGTTTACAAAAGGCGATTTCAGCGCCGTTTTCCACTTTCCGCTACCCCAAAGGATAAGGAAAGTATAGTAATCGCCGTGAAAATTTGGGTTTTCTTCAGATGTTTACGTTTAGTCTAAAAAAACCTAATTGCGGCGCGTGTGCACGTCCTATAACATGGAGGTGCCAGAAAAGGAAAAAAAGATGCTGCTTCATCAGTGAGATTGACGAAAGCAGCACAAAAATGTCAAGAATACTAATCGTACACTAATCGAGACAAAAAAAATTTGGGTTTTCTTCTGATCTTTTCGGCGCGTGGTCCGTGTGTGTGTGGCTGTAGCTCGATTTTCGGGAGAACGACTGAACTGATTGAACTGGTTCTTTTTTGGTTTCCTTCGTAGACTCGTAGACTTTTTGTAGACACCAAAAGAAGGTTATGGGCGATTTCGGTCGCTGGGAAAAGAGAGTTGGGGAAGAAATTGTAACTAAATAAAATTTCGGAGTCAGTATCAACCAACACCTATTTTCAACCAATACTAGATCAAAATTCTCTCCTAGCATTTTATTCGAAATTGAGAATACTGTTACCCTTGATGAGGTCTTGTGTACTGAAGCCAATAGAATGAAGATAATTGTCAGTGCTCAAGAAAGGGTATACACATTACAGAAAAATGCTGCAAATTATTACACAACGGTTATCCTCTTGCTCAGCTTGACGTAGCCTCACACCTCTGAGATACATCCCATTCGATTCAGCATCGAAAAATACCAGTAAACGATACGAAACATGACCTGACTACAACGGAACTACACAAATTACGTATGGACAGATGGTTAGGAGGGGATGAGAGAGAGTGCAAACGACGAAACGATTACTTTGCTGCGTTGTCCCGCTCACTATAATTCCTGTAATTTTACTGTTATCGATTTAGATTCAATCATACACCTCTGAGACTCGTTCCATTCGACCCAGCATCGAATAATACCTAAAACCGATACCAAAAACTGCGTAATTTGTTGCCCAAAACGACCATGGGTTTTGCTCGATCGGATTGCCGAATGGGCTGGTAAAACGTGATCCTAAACGCAATTTCTGGGCAGAAGGACGGGGTTTTCATGGCCTGGACGAATCTTCAAACGTCCAGGTGTCCAATTTCGTGGGGGAAGTGTCGTAAAAAAGTTCCTGCCTGAAAACAGGTGTAGTATTATTCAAAATGAATAGATGAAAGGAATTCGCTCCTATGATATCACTCCCATTGTTTTCGCCATGCCATCGTACTTTTAGTTAGCCTCATGAACGAACGTTAGGCACGTCGGTCACCTGCCAAATGCCCGCGGAACAACGAACCTGAACTAAAACCAACGGTCAGGTCAGTTGACGCGTTTTTCTGTCAGTTTCTGGATCTTCAACGGCGAACCGTCGCGATTTCGTTCCGTGAGAACCTCCGTCCCGAGGCTCCTGAACGAGCTGCCGGTTTCCAAATTAAAACAAAGACTGTCCAGAAACAAAAAGAACGGTCGGCTCATTAAACGTGGCCAGCGGACAGCGCGAACCGACCGTTTCATTTGAATATCCACAAGCGGACCCCTCCTTTTGTTCTTTAGAGAGTCCACTTTGCCTTAAAACTCACCAGCTTAACAATCGGATTCTAATATATTACACCCCTCATTTCTGGTCAGTTCCCAAGTCCGGATCCACCCCGAGACTCGTCTTCTTTGGGAATCAACTTCAAAATTCATTTCACCCTCTCGCTTCTTCACGCTGAACTGGACATCAAAGGCTCTTTCTTCTCTTGACTTCCCCCCCTTCGCGAATCTTCCCCTCCTTTTTCTTTTCTTTTTCTATGGCCCAGAAGTGGACGCTGACCAAGTCGACGAGGGGCGAGTTCAGGTTTTTGATAATTAGGTCCACCCTTCGGCTTAATACTTGTTTTTTCGCCGTCAACGACGTTGAAAAGGCGCTTCCAGTCGACAAGATCGTTTGAGACAATAGGAACGGATTACAGTCGTAACACAAACTTTGAGTCGAAGGGTTTATGAATTTCAGGACGAGAATATCAAGTGGTTCTCCAAAACCGGACATCAATTAACCTTTTGTTCTCACTCAACTTCCAACAGAAAAAAATTCCTTCGTATTTCAGTGCATTTCTTACCTTTGGCCAATGCAAAGGAGTTCTAATTTCAAGAGTGCCATTCACGTTTCATTCGCCTACAATCACACCAAGGTGAGCTGGCGTGGTGATAGGAGGTGGGGGGGTTCCAGTGTAGCTGGTTGGGTGGCCAGAGTATAATAACATTGTCTTTTGTACTGAACGTACCAGGGAGCCCAGGAGGGTACCGTGTAAACCAGCTTCATTAGGCTTAGGCGAGGGGCATCGTAGATTGGCAGACAATTTAGCTTCCTGATGTGGTATCGGATCATAGTGGTGATTTCTGGAGTATCATGAACCTAATAATTGTACAGAAGACATGCCACTTTGGGAGTCCTGACTCGAGCTGGTTTGGTTGTATAATTTTGCTTCCTCAACATCCAAGAAGAGCCCAGGCACTCAGGAGGAGCTCGTCTACCAACCAATGGCTGAGAAGAAGGTGTGTGCGTGCCTCTAAACGAGATATCGAGAAAAAGAACTGCTGGATCAACTGGGCCTAAATTTTACATTCAACGCACAGGTGAATAAAGATATGAGCAGAATCAATCGAAAACTGGTTATAGTCAGCCAAAGTTCCACAGTCATCCAAGCAATCATTATTTTTACCAACTTTTCGTATGTAAATACGAATGAATTGGCACAAGTTTAGACAAAAATTAATTTTGGTACAGTTTTTAAAAAGAAACCTCGCTCATATGGCACTACAGACACAGATCGCTGCTAGATAAGTAAATCAAGGCTAACCTGTTTCGTTCACACCACGCTAGTCGAAGACATTGTGGAATGCGCTAAGGATAGCCGTGATTACGCTGTGATTAAGCCATATCGAGAAGGCAGTGGACTAAGTAAAGTAAGTGTCACGTAAACGTAAACGGCCCCGTAACCGTACGTCCCCCCTAGATGCCCAACCCTCGACAACCCAGGATTGACCAAATTATTGTTTTTAATAATTGTCAAAAGCCAAACTGGTCGCATTACCCTCTGCAGGAGCTGGAGCTGGCGAGGGGCATACTCCAACTGCAAGAGCTGCAGGAAAAAGCAAACCTTAGTCCGGGAGAATGCTTTGAGTGAAAATCGAAAGTGGTACAAGGAAATGAGAGCTGAGCGAGAAATAATAAAAACCGAAATTGTGGGGTTACAACTCTTACAAGCAAGGAACTTTAACAGGGAGTATGATCGTGTTTAGTAAAAGTTGTTTAATACACTAACGTGTGTGTTATTATTTAACATTTCCTACCTATCTGTTTTTAATCCACCCCAGTCAGCCATTTGTGTTTGGTATTTCTAATACGGGGATATGACGTCTCTAGTTTTTTTTTTAAACTGCTCAACACTCATTTTACGTGAACAACAACATGTTTTCGACGATCGTAATACTTTCGTCCGCAACAGAATGGAACGCCTTTTGGCAATTCCAGCAGCGGGGCCTGCCACCCATTCAGGTCCTTAGGCTGCTCAAGGTGCAGCCATATAGAATGGGTACGACGGGGGCTTCTGCCTGCAGCCGGCAGCGTGGAGCCTCTAGGGCGTGGCGCTGTCAGTCCTGAAGCCAATGGGTTTGGCCTCGTGGGGGCCATGGTTTCGCTGGGAATCCACCGACAGCTGTCTGGTGCTGGCTGGAAAGGGGTTTAGGCCACAAGGCTAGGTACCCTCTCCAAAGCCATGGGCTTATGCCCGGCACTAATACAAATGTCCGCAACAGAATTTAAATTCATACATCTTGAACTCTGGAGCGCCAGACCACACCAGTTTCCACGCTAAGGAAGTTGGCGAAACCATTAAAGGCCTCAACAGCAGTAAGGCCCCTGTCATCGATGGCGTATCCAATGTAGTCCTAACAACGTTCCCTAGGACCCACACAGTAGCCCTCTATAACACCATCGACACCTCAATGCGCCTTCAGTACTTCCCGGCAGCAACATAGGAACAGGCCACAATCATCTGCATCCCCAAGGCAGACAAGCCTCTCCCGAACTTCCAACACAGCTTCAGGGACCACCATGGGACTTGCCACCAGCTCCCAAGAGTGCCAGAATACATCGCTCAAAACTAGAACAAGAGCCACACGTCTATGCTCCTACTGAACGCCCAACAAGCCTTTGCCAGGGTCTTGATCTACACTGCCCGCCCTTCCTCATTGGCTTAATTCATTCCTTCCTCTCCAATAGATCCTTAAGAGTCAGAGTTGGCAAAATGTTCTCCGCTGTACACAGCGGGTGTTCCCCAGGGCTCAAAACTCTCGCCTGCCCTCTTCAGTGTTTTCTTCCGCAACATACATATTCACCGGAAGATCATCATTACCCAATACGCAGACGACATAGCTCTCCTATACACCTACAAAACCAAGCTGCACTGTGCCACGGCCATGTACTGCGCCATATTCTTCTTGCGCCAGAATATCAAACCTCCCAACATCCAAGTCAGACACCACTCATTCCCCTGATACAGGCAGGCCAGTGACACCTACAAGTCCACGCCGCCTCTGGCAAAGTCAATTGAGCCTTCCTTCACTGCTCTCAGACCTTTCTTCAACGACAAACAGGTCTCCCAATAAACGTACACGCTTTCAATGCCATCATCAGAAGCCTCTGTTCTTTGTCGGCTGGATGGCACCTACATGAAGACTCTCTGATGGTTCCATCATGAAGCTTCCACTTTACTGGAAACTGGCCTCCCCTCTCTCAGTGGGGCAGCCTCAATCTACGCAACCTGGTGGCGGGTCACTCCAACCCATCCATCAGTTACCTCGCACAGTACACCCCCAACGCCTCAAACATCGTCTGCAGGCCCTGCTCCTTCATCCCACGCTAACCCCGTCCCAACCTCCTACTCTCCCAATTGGGCATGAGTCTGACACTACCCAATTGAGTCTCTTTTGAAGATTTCCTCTGTGAAGCGTCCAAAACAAAGTTGAGATGACAATAACCTAACGTATTAGATCATCATTGTTGGGAAAAACCAACTGAAGTAACTGTGTACGTGTGAACAGCATCTTTGTTTATAAAACATGTAAATTATTCACAATAATATAAGTGAATAGTCTACGAAGCACGGTGATGGAGAACAGAAATCAGGACATGATAAAGAAAGATAAGCGCTAACCAGACATAACCTAATGGGGGCAACGAGCCAGGCCAGGGCCCTACTGGCTGCGAGTAGAGGGGGGTAAAGGGAGGTGGTTAATAAGAACGGCCCTCACCTAGGTGGGCTCCCCCATGGACTGTGCGAGGAGGGATCCATAGTGCCACAATATGGTCATGGTGGTGGGTTCGCCTCAGTAGGGGAAATCCATGACTTCAGCTTGAGCCTCTGAGCTGCCCATGCTTGGGCGAATATGACAAATCTCCGCCTGGCTGATTCACTGGAGAGAAACGCAGTAGCATCTTCGAGGGGGTGGGGAGGCGTGCCCTAGCCAGCACATCCTGATAGAGGGGGCAGAGGAACAGGATGCTCGATCGCAGAACTGCCAGGTCCAGGACGAGGTCTGAGGGGCGGGACACCCACTAGCACCTGCAGTGCCAGATGGGACGTCGTCCGATATGCTGGTAATATGGCCAGGAGGACGTCCCTCTGCTGGTGAAACCCGTTTCTGTGGCGTGTCGGTTAGGTACTGCTAACCGAGTCTAAACGGGATCAACACAGTTGGCGAAAATCAAGATGGTAATTCCGATGAGCTATCTATAGGTTTGAAGGTCCATAATGATCATAGTAAACTCGGGAGCAACCTGAGAAATTCCGGAATGCAAACGACTCGTTTGAGTGACTAACGTTTTTCTTAATGTTTACCCTTCAACGTCCTCGAAAGAATTGTGTTGACTCTCCCGTAAATTATTCGCACGTTGATGATTACATGACGGTCCTGACAAAAGTAGAAACAACGCAATAAATTCCGGAACGTTCACCACTTTAGTGGCAAAGCGTATTGCATTGGTTGGCACAACGGTGAAATGGTTGAAGGTGCGTGGAGCTGAGGAAAGTTAGTGTGATTCGGCCTTTCCCGCTAGTTTTATGTTGAACGAATGAGCAGCGCAGAACAAAAGCTGAAAACGTACCATCCACCGCAATCTGAAGCTTCAAATCGATCCTGTACCAATCGAAAAGTGCGAGCTCGTATTAATAAAAAGTTTTATAACTTCATCTCGTATGATGAGAATTATTGTCGACTACAATGCGCAATCAAATTTTAATTATTCGAGTCTTATTTTACGTGACACCAGAGCTCCTCCAGAGTCTTAATTATCCTCATTCCGAAGTTTATTGCCGTCCTAACACAACAAATCGATAAAAGCAATCAAACTCGACCGGTGGAAACCGTGAGTTTATTCAACTGGCAGTAATTGGGTTATTGTTCATTTGATGCTCTCGTGCATCTCGAGCTTTCGTGCTGGTTGAAGGACCAATGTCATTACAGCGGGTAGCAGGAGGCTAATGAGGGAGAGCCTCAGCATCCTCAGGAGAGATGCTATCCGCTGTGCACTCATATTGGTCATGAAGCCCTCTTAGGGTGATTGTTATGGTCCTCGACGATTCTTCCATTCCCACTACTGGTTCACGTGCTCGCACGTTCTTATTCCACGATAAAAGAGGTCAAATGCTAGCACAACAACCAGTACCTCGTAACATTTAAAAGCGGACGGCTATTCATAACTGAACTGTCTACTTATTGGGTATTAACCAGCAAAATGAAACTACAAGCGAAATAGTCCAGTCAGAGTGCATGGTGGGCAAATGTAGAGTGAAACGAGAGCTTCCCGATAAATGAATGGGAATTAGACAAATGATTGGATCCTCGTCAAAGGGACGTGACACGTATGAATTTTCCTCCAACATCCGTGACCGGCTTGGGAGAAAATGGGTGGAGCCAGACCACAGGACGAGCCTGTTCCTTACAGGGCATGGCGAGTTCCCTCCATTTCTTTTCTTGCAAAGACTCTCCACCTTTCTCCAAGATCTCTCCTTGCGTTATTGTGGAGGAAATAAGAAACCGTATGCCATTCCACCACGGTTTACAAGAGCTGTTGGAGGAGCAGCCAAATCTACTAGCGGTCATTGCTACTAAGCAAGCCAATAACTGTTTAGGAAGTTTGTGTAGAAGGTCATGGCGAAGAAATCTAAGTCACAGTTTATCTGTCCCTTTGAAACTTGCCACCGAAGTAAATATTTAGATCAGGTGGGAAACCAGATTGAGAACTCCTCTCAGGTGGTACGGGATTCCCTCGGGTCGTACCTCAGCGCGGTTTCACGCTGGCAGCAGCTCTCAACTGGCAAAATGACAACTGCCGAACCTTTCACAGGTCTGGATTCGATGGAGTGGCTGGGCTCTTGCAAGAAAGCGAAACCACAACCTCCATGACAGTCGACTGACTAACTATCTCACGAGAGTTCGGGAACAGTCATATTGATAAGGAAATAGATCTATCTTGCTAACGTGTGTCCCTTATTTTCTGTCGTTTTTTGCTCATTTTGGTGTAGTATTCAGAATGTCAATACACTATGTTTTTGGCCAGGAAACGTTTTCTACAACTCCCCCTCAAAATTTGACGCTTCACGTTGAACGACATCGGAATTCCACCGTCCGGGGCATTACATGCCAATAATGGAATCAAAAACCGTGCTTCCTCACGAAAATACCATTTGTTATCTAGTTGTGCTGCCAGCTTGGCAATGCGATCGACCAAAACCCATGGTTGGTAAGGGCAACAAATGGTTAACAAAATTGCCAAACACGATATTTAGACAGTTTAATCGCAATTACATCGTGTTTGGTATTGTATTCTAGGTATATTTCGACGTTGAGTCGAATGGAACGAGTCTCAGAGGTGTACGATTGCGTCTAGACTGAAAACAGGAAGTCAAAGTAATTATAGTGAGCCAAAGACTACTAACTGAAAGAACGCTCGCGACAATACAACAGTAATCATTTTATAATTTTTACTCGCTCCCGTCTCATTAAAACCAACTGCCAGTTCGACTAGTCACGTCGTGCCAATTACCTGCTGGCGCTTGGATGCTTAGTTTTCGTCGAAGTTAGGTCATGTCTCGTATCCTTTACTGGTATTTTTCGATGCCGAATCGAATGACATGGGTCTCAGAGGTGTGAGACTACCTCAAGCTATGCAAGAGAAGAACGATAAACCATTGTGTAGTAAGTGGCAGTGTTTTATTATTATTTTTATGTTTAGCGGCTTGTACTTCGTAAACTGCGTGTAACAATTCGTGATAGAGCGCAGTACAACGTTAGGGAGCGCCAATTAAGCACTAAAGTGTACCCGATTGATTAAAGGAACTACCGTCCCTCTCCATCTCTCACTCCATGAAAATATAAATCCAACAGTTCTCTCCTGGAATCCCCCCCCCCCACCTTAATTCGTACTGAATTTTTTGACAGTATACGCCGTTCACTAAGCCTTCGTTTGTAGTGCCTTAAGGTATTAACAATCCGAGACGCGTTTGACATTTTCTTCCCAAAAAAAGTCGGCTTTGGAATTTTACAACTTTTGGGGTAGCAGGCGATTTTTGTGATTTTACGAGAGTTACTCCTCTCTCTCCAATTCACCCATAATTCGTCAATTTTTATAACTCCCCCCCCTCTTTTTTCTCCTCTCTCTCATCATCCATCCCTTCGGCATCGGCTCGACAAACATCGGCCTCTATAAAGTTCATTCGAACAAAGAGAACGGGGGATTCGAAACGTTGACCTGCTCTTCGAAAAGGAGCGAACGTCGTAAAAAGGAACGTATTAGCGCCAAGTTTTAGAAGGTACGAATCGTACGAAAAACCTTCAGAACTTTTTTTTTACAACGGAGAACAGGAACGCGGCTGAGTCGGCTTCTTTCAGAAGCTTCTGTTGGTTTTCGTGTTTGTCGGGGTCGTTCGTTAATTTTTACAATTGTCGACCGGTAGGCCGTGGAAAGCAGTATATTTGGCAGAAAGATGAGTTCTTGTTTGCTTTGTAAACATTTGAACATAAACAACAAACAACTTTCCTCACCCGCACGTACATTCAGCGGTTGTTGTCGTTTTATGTACTAAACCGATCAATTTGCGCTCAGTTCGTTATGAACTGTTAAAAAAACATAACAACGGTCTTTCAAAATGTATTTGTATCGCTACTTATCCCACTTACTTCATTCAAAGTCTAATGTATACAAGAGTGATGGGATCGTGAACGCGATTTTTCTGAAAAGGTTAGTATTCGCATTAAATTTCGCCCCATAGGTGGCTTAGTTTATTACCACGGTAGCAAGAACGGCTGCTTCATCAACATTTATAATGAAATATCAGGTGCACCGCATCACACAACTTCCCCTAGCTCCACATAAATTCACAGATTCTTTGATTTGTCTACTAATTCAACATATTTTTCACTCGGTTCGTTTGTACTGAATGAAACATCCATCAACTCACGGTAGAACTTACAGCGCCGGGATTTATCATGCTTCTCGTACTCATGCCCTGACCGTTATTGAGCAATCGGTACGCAGGAACGAAGGATAATGTCAACTTTTCCAAAGTTATCGGGGATAAACTTATAGAAATGGTAGTAAGTGAAACGGCGGTGATTGAAATTTCGGAATTTGTTAAGTATCCTGTGTACATCAGAAGCGTTATTGAAGACTCATCGTGTAGGTACTATCATACGAATTCTTGTGATGATTCAATTCAAAAATCGGGTTTCTTCGAAATGTTTGTTAATTTATTAAAGTTTACGTATCTGTTAGGTGAGTCCGTCTCCTCTGGCTGGTGTGTTGCTGTGGGCAAGCGCTTTCGATGAAAAGACATCATCGTCCGGCCGTTAAGTCAGTACTCTTAAGTAAGTAGTCAGTACTCTACTACTTAAGTAAGTACTGACTTAACGGCCAGACGATGATGTCTTTACATCGAAAGCGCTTGCCCACAGCAACACACCAGCCAGAGGATACGGACTCACCTAACAGATTCGTAAACTTTAATAATTTGCCTACTGGCGGACATAACCCTATTGCTTTAATATTTGTTAATTTATTTTATTTCTCCCGTCATTCTCCCACGGATGAGAATTTGATAATAGAGTTGTGTTGCGTTGAGCTGTTGATGCAGAAAATTTAAGCAAAATCGTTCGAGCCGTTTTTGAGAAGAAAAATATTTGGTGTTTTGATCACTATGATAACTATACTTAGTTTTAACTTAATGGTACGGATCAGGAGACTCCCTACCATGTCCTGGCCCAGTGCCGGAGATTTGAAAGGGAGCGAATTTTGGTCTTTGGTACCACTTCTCCCAGGATAGATACCAACGAAAGCTCTTTCAGGAACCACCTGACTTTCCTCAGGAGGCTAGGCATGAACTGTATGACATAAGGATTGGCACAATAGGTCATCTGGCCGCGGTGCACATCCCACTTACGGGACAGTCAGAAGACTATATATTTTGAACGGATTTTGCTCATACCGTAATTTTGGCGTTACATGGTGATCTGCAGGCTAGCTACCAAGTTTGAGCTGATTTGGTTCGGCAGTTTTCTCAAAAAATCGTTCATACACACAGACCATTTTCCCAAGTAGTGCTTGTGGGAGTCAGTATGGTCTGCAACGTTATTTGAGTGGGCGTACGCAATGCGTAAAGACAAAAGACTCGAAATGGTTGTCGGGGCTCATATCAGGAAGTAATTCAGGGAAGGGCGCCGGGGACTTGCACTTTTTCCAACTTATTTAGATCGTCTGGGCCCATGGTTGATATTTTTCTTTTGTAGTGACTCCTTGGTGGGATGGAAGAGATACGGAGACTTCTTGTAGGTATGAACGGCTGGTTGCTCTGAAGGTTTCTCACTCTTACCATGGAAAACACAAAATACATGCTCATAGTACCATCTCCGATCCCGATACCGTCACGAGGATCTTGCGGTTATGTGTGCCGTCGCCTACAAATATTTGGGTATTATGGTTGTATCGGTGCTTCTGTGGGACCTACACGTTCCTACCTCAACTCTAGACTTCGCGTATATTAAATCAAACCTGTCTAGAGAACGTCTGAAGCGGGTTTACTTGCCGGGCAATCGTTGCTACAATATGGGGTTTTAGTTTAGAGAAGAACATCCTTCAGTCTTCAGCATAGATTATCTGCACTACAGACAGCTAAACCCTGGGTGTTGGGAAACCCTAAGCGCCATTCTAGCGAAATGAGGTGTTTACCGTGCGACAGCGTTTCGTAAAGGGCATTTCTATCATCAGGAGATCAAATGACCATCTTCACTCTACCCGATTTCAGCTACTGCATGGATAATCTGAATCCTAGAGTGAACTAGTCCCTTACCTCACGAAGCCTACAGTACCTAATATATTTAGTTTATAGTTAAGGGGCAGTCGATCATAGGAGATGTACCCGATTTACTCGCTCAGCATTTTAGAGGCGATTATTTACCTGGCTGATTCATTTAGATCCTGACAATGTGGACAGGATTCTCTGCAGCACTTGTCTAGACGAGATTACGACTAACTTTCCCCTTTTTCAGTCTTTATCAGCTACTTTTGTAGGGAAGCCTAAATATAGCACACCTGATCGGTCCACAAAGGCACTGACGAGTGCTGTCCCTTTCTTTCGTGCGCATGAAAGAAGAAGTGTGGTGGAAGGTGCACACCTGCTGTTCCTGACTGGTGGGGAGATGGTTGCGCCTAGGCCTCACTGTGCCCCACAGCACCTTTCTGCACTTCGGTGGCCTTCCCACTTGTTTCTGCTTTTCTTTTCCGTCCCCAATTAGTTAGTTATTCCGGTCACCCCTTTTCTGTCCTTTTTTCTTCCGGCTCGCCTGGGAACAGCAGGCCACCCCTGCCCTCCTGGCATTAGTCATACCTCTTGGTATGTTCAGGCTGGACCCCTTGGCGGAGCCAGGTTTTGTTTGGCTGAGACGGAGTTTCTGACTAGTTTATTTATTTTTGTTTTCCTCTGGTGATAGGGCAGGGGGAGATATGAGGCACCTAGTTCGTCGGGCTAGGTACTCCGCAACCTCTTCTTGTGTCTTGAAGTTTTCTCATTTTCGCCTGAACTATTCGAATGGCACACCCACGGTAGGTAGAAGAGACACGGTAGGGGTCGTTAGGAAGCGGTCGACGCAGTGTGACGTCACTGGTGAATAGTCCAGACCAGCGTTCCGTTTCTCTTGCATTCAACTGAACGTTTTTCGAGAAAGCGCCAAGTGGTTCAACCTATATCCTCATTTAGAACTTGTTCTGCTAATTGTTTATTCCCTCTCCAATCTTGACTAAGGAGGAAGGAATACCTATAATAAAAAATTAAAAGCAAAAGAGCCAAACTGACGAGTGTAAACAGGGTTGAAATAATTAAAAACATGTCAAAATTCCCATGCTTATGTTAAGTTTATTTAAATAATATCATGAAATAATGTATACACATATATTTATATATCCTTACACATGTTGTGTGAACATTCAGTCAAAATTGTATTCAGTTGTACAATTAGGTACATATTTTACACTATTTAACTATTTTACGAAATTTTTTCGCGATTTTTCGTTCATTTGAGTTTTTACGTTTTCCTGGCTTCTGCTGCTTCAGTTCTGACGCACTCTTATTAAGTCTCTTCATTCTGATGAAGGTCCGAGTTCCAACTTTTACACCAACCAACCAACTCTTACACTCTTACATCTTCCTTTCAACAGTGCTTGCTTTTGATTCGAGTAAAATTGGCCATCAAAAACCGTTGCCATATCTCGAAATTTAGCTAGTTCTTCCGTTAGCTCTTCAAGACGTTGCTTTAAAATTTCATTTTCTTTTTTCAGCCTCATATTTTCACTAAAAACGAACACTAACTCTGATGGCTGTTCGTTGTCATTCATTTCAATGGAAATCGTAGCCACATTTCCGTCTAGCTCATTCGTAATCTCATCTGTCACATTTTCATTAGTTTCTTTTAATGGTGATTTCAAAAGATCGTTAAATTCCTTGCGCGAACTCCTTTTGTTTACTCTTACCTTCCGAGCCAGAGAAGAAGGTGTATTTGAGTCGCCCAAAGAACAATTTTTCGGCAGGAACAAATGCGGAACCGCATCCGGTTTTAGCTCAAATTTAGGGGTGGTATTGAGCAGTTCATTTCTCAAGTCTCGAATGTAGTCCGTGTTATCAAAATGAACAGAACAGACGCGCGAATGATCCGCCGAAAATGCGTCAGCCCGCTTGCAAACATTCACCCACATTGACCGCACTATTTTGTCCTTCGGAAAACGGTGAAAATGAAATTCAGACTTTTTTTTAGGTACATTGTAATTGTGACAACCAGCAATTGCACAACACACCATATCCGAGTAGTAAGTACCCTAGCAAAAGCAACAATAACGATGTTCACATACGCGAGAGAACGGTGAATTGGAAAGGGTCTTCACCAGTTACGTCACTGGAGCTGGGTTTTTCCCGAGCGCCGAGCTGACGACCCCTACCGCTCTCTTCTACCTACCGTGGGCACACCTATCAGCTTCTTGGAGTGTCCAAGGTCCAGAAATGCCTGAGGGTTCATTTGATAATGAATAAGAGCAACTCAGGTAAAAACTGAACGGCTAACGATAATTTTGAGCGGAGCCGTTCGCAAACTCGTTCGTCGATAGGAAAAAATAATTGGGGAAACCCTCCCGAAATGAGTAGTGAAAAGCGAGTTGAAACGATTTCCAGGTGAAACGGTACCTTAATCTAATCTCCGGCTTTGCGGGGTCCGTTACCGTGGGGTCAATTACTTATTAATCCGAAGGAGCTGAATAGCCGGCCGAAAGTTCAGTGACATTACGAGCTAATTGGAAGGATTAACTCTGGCACTTGTTAACGAAGAAAGGAGTTGAAGGGGTTAAGACTTCTCAGTTGATTTCATACCTGCGAGATTCGTTGGAGCGAGGAGATTTCGACGAATTTCTCGGCTCTTGGATTGGAAGTTATTCCGTAACGGAGCGGTACACGTTTTTGTTAGTCGGTATTCGCACACTGCAGCCCCATTTCAGCGTTCGGCGAACATTGCGCGCTCTCGAGCAAAACGCTTTCGTGTCATCAACCAAGTTGGGTTCATCAATCTGGAGGGGGTTCGAATGACAATGTTCACGTTGTGCGCACGGGATGTGCTTCCATCACCTCTTCTCCGTGGAGCTCTTACGATAGTTACGTACTGATAACTAGAAGGTAACTAATTGCAAAGTTTAATCAAAATCGTTAAACTCATTTCTAAGGAAATAAGAAAAAAATCGTCTTTTTGGGTACATTTTGGTCCTCCCTCACCTTCCAATCGACGGAGATCGTTCATAACGCCTTCAACAATTGTGAACAATACAAAACCTCTAGAGCGTAGCAACACATAACTTTCCTTTGCTGTAAGTCAATTCGCGGTGGCGCTTTTAGATCCCGAATACATTGTGCTGCTCGTACTCATGCCTTGACAATTATTGATGCACAGAGAATTAATGAGGACGTAAACCCGATTCATTTGAAAAGGATAATAGTCCTTTTATGAAGTTATCGGGCAGAAAATGGTAGTAAGCGAAACGGCGGAGGTGGATATTCCGGAATTTCGGGAGTAGCCCCTGTATATCTTATGACTCATCGTATAGGTACTTGGAGTAAATTTTTCTGACGAATCATTTGAGCGGAATCTACAAGGAAAAATTAACGCTAAACACGATTTTCGTCGAAATGTTTGGTAACTTATTGTGTTGCTCCCGTCATTTTCCCACTGATGGAAATTTTATGGTATAGTTGCCTTATTGGGAGCTGTACATATAACAAATTTAATCAAAGTCGTTCGAGCCACTTTTGAGAAGAAAAATATTTGGTGTTTTGATCACTATGATAACTATACTTAGTTTTGGATGGATTTCGGCGTTTCATGATCTCTTGAACTGATTTAGTTCAGCCGTTTTCTCCAAAAATCGGTCACATACCATTTTCTCAAATAGCGTTTTTTGGATTCAGTAGGGCCTGAAACGTAAAGATCTGAAGAGAACTCGCAATTTTTGGATTGGGTGGGAAAGTTGGAAAGTGCGAGTTATGTGGGCATGCGCTCACACTGAGACTAATGGTAATCTGGAAACTGGTTGTTTGGCAAAGGAAACAGCTGCAAAAGGGCATCTCCCGGTATCCTTTGAGCTCATGTTGGGATCGAGAGTGGATGAGGACCAAAGAGCGTGCAGCACTGATAAGAAATGCCACGAAGATACGCGAATAAGACCACCACAAAAGAATTCTTCCCGACAGTGATCGCTGTGATAACTACCTGAATGATGACGTCGTTGATCGGTGGTTATTGCAGGATTAAGAGCATACTAGATCCGTTTTGGACTCGAGAGCAGCCCGACATGCTCCTGCCCGTCCTCACACAGGTGCTCAGGACTGTAAGCAACTCATATTAGGCTGCAAGACGTTACACAACCGAGGGATTACCATGGCCAGTAGCGGCGCATTTTTAAATCCTTCTAGGGCTTGGCATGAGCTGATATTTCTAAACTCAGTTAACCATGACTCGACATCAACATGTTGTGAGTTTAAGCATCAATTTTATCTAGTTTATTTTAGTCATTAGAGCACGCGCGAATAAAATGCTAAAAGTACACCCGTACGGACCTTACCCCATAATTTGGTTGTGTGGATTCCGAAAAAGTAAAGATCTAAAGAAACTCCAACTTCGTTCTATATGACCGCAATACTCCCCTTGCCCTTTGGGTAGCGGAAAGTATGAATAGTAGTAGTAGTAGTAGTAGTAGTAGTAGTAGTAGTAGTAGTAGTAGTAGTAGTAGTAGTTGAAGCTGGGCAAATGAGCTGAGATTTTATTTTGCATCGTCCTTGGAATAAATTATGTAGCACTCTTTTACTTTCCTTGGCTCTACAAAGTAGAAAGGAAAGTTATATAGTTGGCTGAAAATTTTTTTTTTTGAGTTTTCTTCAGATCTTTACGTTGAAGTCCGAAAAACACTATTTGGGGAAATGATCTGTGTGTGTGCCTGTGAACAATTTTTAGAGAAAACCATCGTACCAAATCAGCTCAAACTTCATATCTCGCCCGCACATTACCATGGGACGCCAAAATAAGATAATAATAAGGGTATGAACAAAATCCACCGAAGGTTAATTATAGTTATTATAGTGATCAAAACACCAATTTTTTTTTTCAAAAACGGCTCTAACGAGTTTGATTAAATTTTTGATATTGATAACACTCAATAAGGCAACTATACCATAAAATTCCCATTCGTGGGAAAATGACGAGAGCAGCACAATAAATTATCAACATTTTCGACGAAAAGCGTTTTTAGCGCAGTTTTTTCCTTATAAACTCCGCTGGAATTTTTGTAGAATGTTAAAAAAAAAATTGGTATTGTAGTCCAATCCAATACCTATAGGGTGAGTGTTTAAAAACGCTCATGAGATACATGGGGCTCACTCCAGAAATTCCTGAATTTCAACTACTGCCGTTTCGCTTACTACCGGTTCTAAAAGTTTTTACCCAATAACTCTGCCAAAGTGATTACTATCCTTCTTCAAAATATCTGGTGCGTAGCAACACACTACTTTCCGCCACCCCTTTAAGTTCGAACACCACCTAAACATGCGGGCGCTATATCTTCGTTCAACGCATTTTTACAGGAACATTTATGGATAACAAAATGTAGGGACTAGTTAGCTGAGAGTACTCCGAAAGTTTTTTCGAAATCGTTAGAGCCGTTTTTGAAATAATTGGAATACCGATAAATTAATATTCGACAAATCTCCTTTTATGAGTTAACTTGGCTTATATCTCCGTTCAACATATATATACAGAAATAATTATACAGAACGAAATGTTAGTATGGATGACTAAAAGACATATCATAAGGATTTATCACATCTGGTGAAAAAGTTACCCTGGAATTTACGGAAATGTTAGAAAAAACGTTATTTTCGACACATTTTGATTTTTATCTCTGTTCAATGGACCGTCACAGGAACATTTATCGACAATAATATGTAGGTATCAACTATTTGAAAACATCCTGTGAGTTTGGTGGAAATCGCTGAAGCCGTTTGGCCAAAAAGCGTAAAAAACCTATTTTTGCTTCAGGGGCCCATATCTCCGTTCACCGTATTTTCATGGAGATATGTATGGAGGAGAAAAGTTAGGTATTGATTAGGAGAAGATAATTTGAAAGTTTAATCAATATCGTTAGAGCCGTTTTTGAGAAAAATGCGAAAAACCCTAGTTTTTGGTACATTTTCGTCCCCCACCCCCCCTTTCAATCGACCGAAATCGTCCATAACCTTATTTTGGTGTCTACAAAAAATAATGAACAAAACAAAAAAAGAACCAACTCAATCGGATCAGCCGTTCGCCCGCAAATCGAACTACAGACACACACACACACAGACACACACACACACGGACCACGCGCCGAAATTAGGTTTTTTAGACTCAGTAGGGTCTGAAACGTAAAGATCTGAAGAAAACCCAAATTTTTTGTTGGGCCGATTACTATACTTTCCTTCCCTTCGGGTAGCAGAAAGTAAAAATTCGTGTTTACAGTCTCATTAATTATTTGTGTACCAATTGCTCAATAATGGTCCTGCAATGAGTACGAGCAGCACATTAAATTCCAGAACTGTAGGCGCTACCGCTTCCTGCTGCCGTGAAATGTTGTTTGTCCACGTTCAAATGAACTGAGTGAATTGATTGAATAGAATTAGCCATGTACAAAGTGAATTGACGTAGAGCTAAGGAAAGTCGTGTGTTGCAACGCACCAGATATTTAAAGCTTGGGTCGATTTGTTCATACGCACTTATTTTCTTTAGACTTTATTTTAATAAAAAGGTGCAGTACGTCAAAGTTAATTATAAGCACCGTTTTAATTGCTGTAGCGAGAAAATCGATGTTTTTACGTTGATGAAGTTTCGGAATGTGGGTGCGCCAATCTATCAATGTGTTTGCCACATCAACAGTTCTGGATAGAGCACAAGGGGTCAGCCAAACCTGAGGGAACGATGGTATAAGCCGAAGGAGGCCTATTTTCCATCTCCTTTGGACTGTAAACGTTAGGAAGTCCTTACGAGTCCTTCGCCACTGGCACCTTGACAAACCGATGTCCCCAACAGATGGAACTAGCCGCGTCCTTGCACTTTTGATGGCGAATTGTATCCTTCTGGAGGTTCATTATTAATTGGTTCTTTTCTTTTCATTTTCCACAAGGAGTTTGGCAAACGGACGAGGAATCTGTCGCGTAAAACTTCTCATTTTCAAACTGAATATGCTCTGCTCATCATTGCATTAGAGGGAGTTCCCACTCAAAGAGCACGAGAACTAGTTCCACTTCTCAAGCTGCCCCTCGAGTGCACCGCTGTACCAGAAGTGCAAGACAACTAGCCTTCACCGTGTCAGGGGCGATTGAATATTCGAGCTTAGCAATCCCATCGTGAATGAGTTGAGGGGGCAGTTGAAAGAAAAGGGAAGCTGCGTTGAAAAATACTTGTTCTAGTCTGAAGAGTTAATTGGCCTATGCCCGAATCAGTGCAGCCGTATCCCCACCAAATTATGAATATTTTCGCATATAAAACCTGAACCAGGCATCAAACTGAAACCGAACTTCCCACAGGCGGAACTCCTCGTCTCACAACATTCACAACGAAAACGGTTTCTTTTCAAACGCGAAGGAAATCAGGAAATTTAACGACTTCTAGTTTCTACGAAAGACGTCGGTCGGATCCAATTGAAAAGACCGGTGGCCTCTGCCCCAATTTTCAGAGGGATAATCCTTGGAAACAAGAGACTGACAGGTCTATTCCTCGCTCAACTGGCATCAGGTAGCGAGACGGACAGTTACGTTGTAAAACTCGTCTGGGGCGGTCCTCGCGGAGGGCTTCTTTCGGACTAATTGCCCTCTGCTGAAAAACGGACGCGACGATGAGGGACGTTCTATGGAAAAGCAAAACGAGGTTCCAACCTTCCAAAAGCCACGTGAAGTAGAAATTAAATGGGAGGAGTTTCAATCTGCGTCTGTACTTTCCTTAGCCCTGCGCATTAGCGAGGTAAGTTGGGCGCTTTAATGAAAATAAAACCGTGTGATTCCTTCGTATCTTTCCAAGGCCTGATAGTCCTAAACTGAACTGAGAGAGGAAGACGGTACTCAACCCACAATAAGAAAATAAGCAAACTTGGTCTTTTTTCTAAAAGCAGCTAACAGATTATATTAATTTTTTACTTTCCCCGGCTGTACGAAGTAGAAAACATAGTTTTGAAAATTTCTTAAGATCTTTACGTTCCAGACCCTGCGAGTCTGAAAACCCATATTCGGGTATGTGTGTGTGTGTCAATAAACGTGATTGAAAGAAAACGGCTGAACGAAACCAGCCTACTTGATATATTGCCCGCAGGTCACAAAGGGGCGCCAAAAACTAACTATAATTATAGTTATCGACACACTAAATATTTTCTTCTCAAAAACTGCTGTAACGATTACATTATTTGCCCATAAAATTCCTATTCGTGGGAAAATGACGATAGCGCCACAATAAATTACCGAACATTTTGACGAAAATCTATTTTCACCCATGAAATGTTCCAATCATTTTCAGAAAGATTGAGGTGGTAGTTCAACGTGGTGGTGTACACGATGACTAACAGCGCTCATAAGATATGTAGGGGCTACTTCAGAAATTCCGGAGATTCCCCGCTGTTTCACTTTTACCACCATTTCTAAAAGTTTTTACCCGACCACACTGAACAGCGATTATTATCCTTTTCAAAAAATCGTGTTTATAGCCTCATTAGACCTCTGTGTCTAGAGGACTCCGTTCAGTCGGATGGAATCTCCATTATGATAACGTTGAACAGAGGACTGTGAAACATCTGTTATTCGCTGATGATTTGAAGATTTTTTTGTGAGTGGTCTCAATGAGTTTGGTTCTTCAGAATGGTCTTACAGCCTTGCACGGATGGTGTTTGAAGAATGAGCTTGGACTGAATATTGATAAGTGCTCAGTAGTCACTTTCCGTCGAGGTGTATCCAGCCTACAGCATGACTACTCGATAGGAGGGGCGCTGCTCCAGCGTAAAACCCTGGTGCGGGATCTCGGAGTTTTGATCGGTTCAGAGTTTTCGGACCATATTGGCGAAATATGCTCGGGAGCAATGAGAAAACTGGGCTTTCTCAAAAGAAATACGAGGGATTTCAAGGATCCAAACGCCCTTAAGCTGCTCTTCACCTCCCTTGTCCGTACACCTCTCGAGTTTTCCTCCCCTGTGTGGTCGCCGTGGTATAAAAGTGCCAAGAATACCTTGGAGCGTGTTCAGCGCCACTTCCTGCGCTATGTGTCCTACAAGAGAGGCGATGGGTGGGAGGACTTTTCCTACGCAGTGGCGCTCAGGAGAGAAGGCATGTCCTCTCCGGCATGGGTTCACAGCGTGTCGAATGGATTGTCCGCATCTGATTTCCAAGTTGAACTTCTACGCCCCTCCATACGCTACCAGACTCCATCAGCCTTTTTATGTCTATACCTCTTCGACCAACTCCGCAATAATTCCATGGTGCGCTTCCAGGATGATTTCAATTGGTTGTCACACGGTGTTTCGGAGGACCTACTGTTGTTGTCGAAAGACTCTTTTAGGTCCAAAATTCGACGGTTATTGTGATTTTCATTAGTTGACTCGGGATTGCTGCTGATTGTTTTGTGATATTTATTGTGGTTTATATTGTCCTACTTTTATTAACCTTTGTTTCTCACGGTCAAATTGGGCACTGCCCGTATATGTTATAAATAAATAAATAAATTAGTTCTCCGCGTACTGATGGCTTAATAATGGTCAGAGTGTATGTACGAGCAACACAATAAGTTCCGGACCTGCAAGTTCTACTGCTGAGGTTCATACAAACTGAGTTCGAAATACATTGAATTAGTTGCAAAATCCATGAAAACCGGTGAGCTTATGTAGGGCGAAGGAATGTTGTATGATGCGGCGCACCTGATAGTTTGTAAGGACAGTTACAATTTTGCGTTTGGAGATGTCAATGGGAGTTCCGACTGGGTGGCCAATACCTCCCTCAGGTTCCGCAGTTTAAAAACGAAGGAAGGGATGGGAGGACTGTCCTCCACCGACCACCACATTGCCCTAGGTAGGGGTTGGATTGCTCCATTCTACCTACCTTGCCTTGTGGAGGCAGCCACCTAGTCGTGGCCTTAACCCATGATGCACCAGTGCAAGTCCCTGGGCTGTGCATTTCCGTGGTACCATGTTTGGGTCAAGCAACCCATAAAGCCAGAATGGTCGCCAGCCCGCCCCAACTTTCGACGGCACTCACGGCTTTTCCTCATCCCAGGACGAGACAGTTTGGACTTTCAGCCTTCCCTGAGGTTGGGAAGGACCCCAAGCCCCTACTCACTACTGAGGGGCTCATCTGGAGCTCATCTGGATTTCCGTCCTCTTATTTCATATAGACATCCTCACACACAGCGGTATCATAAAACTCTTATGGACCATGCCGGCAGTGCGATGTGTTTACAATCTGCTCTTTAATTTTGCGCCAAGTGCCATGTGATTCCGTCCGATGACAAAAGATTAGACGAAGATCAGCTTCAGCTCCGACCTACACACTGGCAGATCCAGCATTTCCGACTTCTCCCATCGTTCTCTGTGTGAAATCAACCTAAATGCACGACATTTTGACTCAACTTAGTGCAGTTAGCGACCATTTAGCTATCGCCGCTATCGTGTCTCATAATTCACCATCCAGAACCCGAACTTTTCACGTGACAGTACGAATACCCTGCCACGCGACTTCCTAGGTCAGGCGTATTGATTACACTGAAGGGACTTTTAATTTATCGATTTGTTCATTTGCTCATCTATAATTTTAAGTAGCCGATCAGAGTTGTCAAGATTTCAGTTTACTTTAAATGTTTAATACTTCGATCCGATACTGATTAGTCGAAACAGTTCGACGAGACTGAAACACGATGAATTATCAAATATGTAGGAGAAAAATGTTTTTAGCGCTGTTCTTTTGCCTTATAAAACCTGAATCCTGAAATGATAGGATTCCAGCGTCTCCTAGGGCTCTCTGAAAAATTAAATGGGAAGTTCAATGTACAACTGTGACGATGAGAGTTTAAGATAACTCATACAAAATTAGTAGCAAATTAAAGAAATTCAGTAATTAAAACCACAGCCGTTTCACTTATTATCAGTTCTCACAGGTTTAATTTGATAACTTATAAACAATAAATTCACGTTGACAGTTTCAAGAACACCATGTGCACACATCAGCTTTGGCATGATTAAGAGCAACTCAATAAACTCTTGAATTTCACGAGCTAGTGCTTTCTACGTGAAGTCGTGTTTTACCTAGTTTACATGAACTGAGTGAAAAACAGATCCAACTAGTAGCTGACGACTTGAAAATAGCTGAATGATTGTAGGGCTGAGAAAAGTTGTGGGATGCGTCGCAACAGTTACTTTACGTGGACACCCAGTTTACCATTCGACGATGCGCTTTGCAATTGAGATTTGTGCACCTTCGTGCTGAAAACAATAGTAAGAACCCTTTTGGAAGCACCACCAACCATATGCTCAAATGTATTTTGACCTATACTCATTCTAGACGTTCTAAATGATCACGAAGGATACAAATATTAGGGGTCGTGTGGATGGTTAAGAATTTTATGCTGTGGTCAGAGTATTGATTGTACTGTCACAGTGTAGGGGAGATGTGGCGTTTCAGCCAAACTTCCAGTTCTTTTACGGCACCACCCTCGAAATATTTACCTCATTACGAGCAGTTGTCAAGGCCACTCAGGGTGTACAAGGCTACTGGTCCACTGTTTGTTATACTCCCTCGTGTTACAATAATAAATACGCACCGAGTTATTCAATATGCGCGTACGAGTATGTGCTCTGTTGTGGCAGCGCCATTCAGATTTGCTTGTAATGCTTACCGACGTCACAACTTCTAGATTTAAGAGCCATGTGGACCAGGAATAGACGCAAATAAACCGATTTGAAAAAGTCGGTTTCAGGCCGATTTCGCTCAACTTTTTACGGCGTCCCATATTACCCAGCAGGCTGAATATCAAATGTGTGCCGATTTGGTTCGGCTGCTAAGACTCACAAACAGACTGTCTTTCGGGTGGAGAAGCCCTTGAAACGTAAAAACGACGATTTATTACACAGCTTGACGTAGCCTCACACGTCCGAGAACCACGTCCGATTCAGCATCGAAAAATACGGGTTAACCATACGAAACATGACCTGACTACACGGAACGACGACAATTGACATTTGAGACACTAGGCAATCAGCATGACTTGATGAGTCGACTTGACGGGTAGTTGAAGTTAGACAGGAGGCAGCGGGGGAGATGAGCGCAGGTCTGGGAGAAACGATAACATTCGCTACATTGACCTGCGAGTTTCTTTGAGTAGTCACCTCACTGCAGTTGCTGGGATTTCACTGTTCGACTTAGCATTAAAAAATACCTATGAAACGATACCGAACACGACTTGGTTGTAACAAAACTGTCTGTTCGGCAGGCTGAATTAGCTGGGTTGTTTTTTTACCTTTGAACGTCCACGCTTATCTCATGTCATGGTTTTCCCGAGCACCAACCCCTCTGAGCTGTGGGAAGTCCCGCTCCTCAGTTATTTACAAGTGACAATGGATTTTCCCCTTTTTTGGACCATTCCAAAAACTATCCTTTTCTTGGACCTCTTTTTACTTTTCTATCCTCAATAGACAGCTCCTTCCAAGTCAGCCATCCATCAGCACTCGCGAATGATGGACATGTTCTTCCAACGATTCCTCTCTGCGTGCACTACTAACAACTCCTCTCTCTCTCTCCCTCCACTTAGTGTCTCACAATCGGTTCACGTGTATTTAGAGTCCTTCGTTCGCGTCGTTCGCGTATATACACTCACACTCAATCTGATAACGCTATTCTGTCAAGTATAATACAGTCCTCACTCACGCTCACCACGTCCATTTATTTCTCAGTTTCAAGCCCCCCCCCCCTCCTCGTGTGCCCAAGACTGTCTAATTTTCGTTTTTTGACAAATTTTTAAACAGTTTTTGAAATTTTGAATGTGTGTTGAATAATTCACGAAAACCTGAAAACAGTTTTCTTTTATCAGTCAATTGCTGAACACTCCTTAGTACTTGTTTGGGCTTTAGGGAAGGAAAAATGATCGTGCATTGTTCCTCCGCAACGCATACGCTAGATCCATCCATCATCTGATGGTTTGACCGACACCTGAAGTTATTTTCACGCTGCACTTCGCTTCGTGGGCGGCTTTGGACGGAACGAGGGTTTACAACTGCAACCGTCTTATATTTGTCCGAGGTCTGACAGCTGATACTCCTCCATTTAGCCTCGAATTGAGACGGCCACTGTTGGAAGGCTGAGCCCGCTCTTCGAGACGTTTTGGCCGGGTTTAATTGTTTTGATTTGTAATGGACGAGTTAAGACGAAAATGCCAGCTGGCAAACGAAGGTGCGCGTCCATTAGCGCGGAACCCCCCCCCCACCCCCCTTCAACCCTTCTGGGGCTGTCGTCAGAGCGGACCCATTTAGCGAATGACTGGACGTGATCTCGATGAGATGCTGATCTTATTTGCTGTCCGAACGTGAATATCTGGTGCGATGCATTAACTCATACCCTGAATGTACACCTTCGTGTTGCGCATTTCTTCTTAAACTCTTACCCGAAAGAAGATGTAGGTAATACTCATTAAATTCATCGAAATCGTTGGAACCCTTTCAAGAAAATTTAATGTTCAGTAATCAAGCTACTAATGTACGCTAACGATATTTATAATACCACAGAAAGCGTTAGGGATCTCCAGCGTAACATTAATGCACTCGAGGATTACTCCGAAGCTCGGGGCGAACAACACAAGGGCGGACTGCTTATGTCTTCGGAATCCTGGACGTTCAGAGCTGAGCCAGTGGAGATTGTGGTCTCGTACTAGTACTTCGGAGTGACCTTAACCCCAGGGATGTCTTTTGCTTCTCATCTTAAGGAAAGAGTTGACGCGTCAAAGAACAGTTAAGCCAGATTGTACTGCCCGTTACCTAAATGTCCTCACTTCCCAGTACAAAGTTTTTTTGACATCAGTACGAGCTGGATTATATGCTGTAATGCTCAGGTTTGAGGGCGGCTGGGGAACCCGTGATATTCGTCTTCGCCAAAGGTCGAGGGACTCAAACATTCAAAAGTTGCAAATTAAGCATTTTCCTGAAATACATTTGGCAGTAAATGACAGGGCATCCAATTTCTATTCTGTGTTCGCTGAACGGGGAAGTTACAAGTGCGTTAGAAATGTACTTTAACCTCACCTGCACAATGTTATTACACTTGATGTTGTAGCGCTGTCAGCTGGACTGATACCTGAACCTCTTACTCCCAAGAGGTTCGTGGATTTCGAGGAAAACTGTTTGCTCGCGTGTATGCAGTTCGGCCCAGAGTGACGGCAGCTTCCTTGTCACTTTACACTTGACCACCGCGTACTCAGTGGCCAAGTCAACGAGTAACTGGTCAGTGATCACTTGACCCGCATCAGAAACGTGTGCTGTTAACACACACCTCATGTGGCCTTGCTGGCACTTCCCCGTCGAACTCTGCTCTGTTTTCTTGCGAAGGTCATAGCGACATTTCCTTTTCACGCATTTCCCCTTCAATCGTCAGTGATGCTTCTCGTTCGCTCGTTACAATTTGCTTCAGCCCTCTTCTGGGTGTTGTGGGGGTGGAAATGTGGACAGTGACACAGTTTCTTCGTAAATGCCACTTTCCCCCTTCATCACTTGGTTGTTGACATGGCACTGTGAACCACACAAACGACTCAGATATGAACTAAAGATTTTTCGCCATTTTCGAACAGCACTGAGATTGTCAAGTGAGGCGTTCTAAGTCATCGGAAGCTCTTTGGCAATTACAACACCCATTCTCCTCGTATTTACCTGATGTGGTCGCACCGAGCAAAGCCATCTCTTCCCAAACATCTCCTTTCTGGCAGTAGTTGGTGGCGGGCGGTGTTCGGCATAACTTTTGATAGCGTTCACCCTGCGGGGCTAATAAATGGGAGAAGTTGTAGTCTGAGAACTGGAGAGGGACTTCGTGGCCCTCGTAACCCCCAAAAGGTGAAGCGAGGGACTCGAGGTTTTTTTTACGGCCCGCTGTAATAAAAGTTTTACGGCTATCGCTGATATTGATATTCCGCTGTAAAACTTGAAAGGCGAGGGAGGTGAGTGGGGGATGTAAGGATATGCATTGAAGGGTTGAATCAGAGTAAGGCTTCTTTTAGACGGGAACTGTCTGAAGGTGTATCGGTTCCTTTTGATGTCAACTCGTTTCGAAGTTTCGCGGTTGACGACATTCCACGTGCGGTACTTTTGGAAATACTGTGCCCTGTCTGGTGTACGAGGGTCAACTCTTTTTGGTTAATTGGCAGCGTTTAGAAGCGTTGTACACAATAAATGAAGAGTGGGGTGAGAGCGGAGTGGTGCGCAGTACACATTTTCCTCTTTTCAACGAGATCTTGTGCACACGCAATGACAGACGTCCAGTGGGAAGCAAGCTGGCGAAGTGACCGTAGGTTAATAGGAGCGACGGGATCTAATGCGACTCATCCCACAACTTTCCTCGGCCCTACGTGAATTCAGCCATTTACGTGGCTTCACCTACTAATCCCATGTATTTTTCACACATGTTCGTATAACATGTTCTACGTGAAGAGTGATAACGCTGAAAGTTCCTGCTACTACTTATGCTACCATCTTAATGGAAAATCCACCGATAACTTTAGGTCTGTCAACTTGGTTTTTTTGGAAACAATCGTACTACAGTTCCGCAATTATGGCGAAAGTGGGGGAACACTTCGATTAAAGTCAGTCAATAAAACGACCATTTAACGACCAATAGCAGCTAGTAGCTAATTAGACTACTATATTGATTGTTGGGAATGGCCAATGCCACGGGTGCAAGATTTTTAATGAAAAACCAACATAAAACTCGGTTTTTGTTGAGATTTTTGACAATTTAATGCGCTGCTTCCGTTGTTTTCCCCACGCATGAGAATTTTATAGAGTCATACTTCCTAATTCACTTGGAACTGTCTGTATAAGAAATTCAATCAAAATCGGTGCTGGCGTTTATGATAAAATATGAAAAAGACGAATACATCTGGGATAGTAAGTTAATAACGTTCAAGCAAAGCATTGCTGGGCCATCACAATGAATGTTAAAGGGTATGTCAATAAGAATATCAACATAATGGCTGATAGTCAAGCGTAAGGCGCTGAAAAATTACTGCAACGACCAAACTGGCGAGGGAGTGCAGGGTGCTGCTCAACTTCTTAGCAAAAACAAATAAATTAAACATTTATTGGATTCCTCGGGATAAAATGTAACGAAAAAGGAAAAGGGAATAATAAAACAAATTCTATTGGGGATGAACCCATGAATTTAGGGGAAGGAAAAGCAACTGAGACACATTTATACGGGAACTATGTATTAAAAAGAAATGGAGTTTCCTATACAACCAAAAAACAAAAATATTTGCTGATAAAAAAAGAAATTGAATTAGTAATTAAGCGTCTTCTCCTACCTATGGCGTGCCAAAAAGAAAAAAAAATGAAACAAGAGCAACAGAATTCAAGTGACGTTCGAGTTTTCTTCCTCTTCGTTCGAACCGATGCAGGAAAACGTTTTCACGCGGGAACGAAGCTGGGAACAGAAGAAGAAGATCGAAATTCTGACAGGAATATGTGCCAGGACGAATCCAAAAACGGGAGACGAAGACGGCCTAACCTTTCTACAGTAACCGTCCGTGGGCCTTCGTTTCTGACGAGGTTTGTTCCTAGCAGCTAGGACGGTTCAAGGGTTTTTCGTAGCCTAAACCCCGAAACTGTTTCCGTCGGGGTTTATGTCACAAAAAGGATCATGGGAAATGAGAGGGCGGACCATCTGGTTCGTCCACTGTACATATAGCTCCCTCCACTGTGGAACTGCTCTGTCACTAGTCAAAAAGACATGCATCGGACAGTATGGAATGCTGCGGGAGAGAGGCACTCCAAATAATTTATCTCAGAGCAAACACACGAGATAAGACGGAGTTTACTGAAGATGGAGAGAAAGGACCTAAGGTAGATCGTGATGATCATCACGGGGCACTGAAAATGAACAGGCCATGCGGCCTTTACACCTCTCCTGCCAACACCAAGCAAAACGTGGGGAGCTTTTCACTCCCACCACGAGCCCAACACCTTGGCTTGGAGGTTAGAGACACTGTCTCACGACACCATGTCGCAGGCACAAGCCTTCCACAGCACCATTTGAGTAAGCAACGGCTTCAGGACCTGAATGGGTGGCAGAGCCTACTGCAGCAATTGCCTAAAAGCGTTATCCCTACATGTACGCTTTATTATCACAGGTGTTCAGAGTATTGAACTTGCCCTCATCTACACATGAGAATAGGCGAGCAGGTTACATGGGACCTGAGCTGCACTCCTCTTTAGCCAGGTACTTGTGTTCAAAGCGTTGGCCTTGACAGTGGCAGCACCTCTCACCGTCACATAGGAGACCTGCCCTACCCAGACAGTTACAATTCTGCATTCGGGGATGTGTGTGGGAGTTCCTACTGGGTGGCCCCTACCTTCCTCAGACCGAAGGAAGGGATGGGAGAACTACCTTTTACCAACCACCACGATGTCTGCAGAGCAAGCATGTTGCCCTAGGTAGGAGTTGGATTGCTCCATTCTACCTATCTTGCCCTGTGGAGGCAGCCACCTGTCGTGGCCCTGACCCATAATGCTCCAGTTTTCCGTGGGCTGTGCATTTCCGTGGTACCATGTTTGGGTCAAGCAACCCTTAAGGCCAGAATGATCGCAGGCCCGCCCCTCTTTCGTTGGTACTTACGGCTTTTCCTCATCCTGATGGACACAATTTCCCTGGCTGACAGACCCCCGTCTGTAACGTGAGAAGCGAGACTTAACATGAAATTACTCTCGTAACAGCAGGCACTTTGTAGACATGAGGTTGTCCTGCGTAAGCTTCGCTACTGCCCACGGGTTTCCACAGGACATTTATGAACAAAAACTAGCTACAGTTAAAACACCAAATCAGTTTCAAGTGTTCCTTCACATCTTCACGTTTCAAGGATCCTAAAACACTTTTTGGGAAAATCGTGCGTGTGACAAACTGATTTCTACTAACCATGCCTCGCTGTAAAAAACTGGTTCTCACACCGCATTGGGTCCTAAAAGCGACGGACCTCATCCTCACATACTCCTTCCCTGAAATGCCCCATTCTTCTCAACTCTGGCAGTCAAGTATTCCCCAGCCCTCCAGTCACAGCTTATAGTAGATTTCTAAAGATCTGTTAGAGCTGCGAATGCGACCACCCCGAGCTAGAAGAAGGGGATAGCTGTGGTGCTGACAACAGATAGCAACTCGACCCACACATATTGAGGCGCATGGAGTGTCCAGTTCTCCTACGCAACACGGACTTTTCAGCTTTCTGGTGTTGCATCTTCTTTAATACTCTCCAGATCCACAGTATTCATCCAGCACTCCAGCCCCTGTCACCTTCAGTCCTAACCCTCTCCGCCACACAGTCCAGCGGTACCTCCTTCGCACCCCAGTTCATATCTGGAGAACTGTCTTGAGGTTGAGGACGTTTAAAAAAAACACTAGCGGGTCGCTTTTGTCAATTAGTCGCTTTCTGGCCGTAAAGTGGAGAGGCAGGTTGGGCAATGGGACTGAGTATTGCTGCGGTGGATGGGTGAAGGGGCGGGGGGGTGTGGCGGCGTGGAAGGTCGCACGTTGGACTCATTTTTGTTCTCGAGCTGCCAGCCGCCTTGACGAAGATTCCTGCGCCCATAACGCGAAGAGCGCGAATTCCACTGTGTAGCTACAGGAAGAAGTTGACCAGGCACGCGGGACAACAGGCCCTTTTACCGATACGGCCGATCGAGGACGAAGTGGTGGTAAAAAAAGGGAGCAAAAAGTAAAAAAGAACAGAAGTGTGAAACGTTCCATCGTCACGTACGTCAGGCTACGGGTTACCATCCAAAAAATGTTATAATTGGAAGTAAACGCTGGGACGGTATCGGAGGGAGCTCTCCCTTTGGAAAACGCCTTTCGGGCCGCTTGATTCCCTCCGCGACAAAAACCGAGGATCCTCCGCAACGTGTTTTTTTTTTTTTTGTTTTAGTTTTGTTTTTGCCGAAGCGGTGGAGCTGTAAAAGGCTCGTATTGCTTATAACGATTGCTAATGCCTAGTTTGAAACTTGTTGGACGGATCCGTCGTATCGATCGAGGGAGAGTTTTTCGGTACTCAGCGGAGGGAACGTGATAAATGAGGGAGATACCGGAATTTACAACATTCGCGAGAGCTTCGATTTTTATCATTTTGTATTTATGACTCAATTTATGCACGGGACGCCTTTTTCTTCAAACGGCAGTGGCGATTTGCGGGCAAATTAGCGCGTTCATTCGGCTCCGGCAATTCGGTCTCGTCTTGAATTCAAGTGAATCAGTCAACTGGAGGGCATGGGGACGATAACCTAATGTGGCAAAAGCAGTTAAGCCATGGGACACAGTTTGTAGGCACATAACATCGTGAACCGAGCTGGTTCCTGAGCCCCTCGAATTGTGTCTTTTTTGTTTACTTTTCAAGGCATTTCAAGGGGTAAAAACGCTAATTTGGAAAACAGTGTGAGCCCGTGAACGCGTATGAGAGAACTTTATGTACAGCCCGCAGGTTACCACTGGAGAATGAGCAAAATCGGTTCAAAACTGACCACAGGTCTGTTTTCTTATCAAATGACTGTTCCTGAACCCTCATGAGGGTTATATCAGTCTACTGTCATGTCAAGTTGCGGTTTCGCTATCACGCAAGGGATTCAAAACTGACCACAGTAGTCCCCATAACGACTTCCATTAAATTTCTTGTGAGGGCAGTTTCATATGACCCGAGAGTACTGGGAACGTTTCGTTTTGGTTTATTATTCATTCTGAATAATAACCCTATGTTTTCGGTCACAAAAAGTTTTTTACAACCCCCCCTCAAAATTTGATACTTTACGTTTCAAGACATGGAGATTCCAAATTTGCACTGTCCGTCCGCCGTCCGGGCCGTTTTGTGCCTTTAACGTGGTCTAAAAAATTCGTTCTTTCGCCCAAAAATCCGATTTGGTATTAGTATATTAGTTGTGCCCGCCATCTCGGCAATCCGATCGGACGAAGCCCATGATTGTTATGGGCAAAAAACGGTCAAAAAAATTAACGAAACGCAGTACAATGCGGGAACTACAGCGGAAGTCAACGTTTCGTCGTTTGTACTCCCTCCCTCCCCGCCCGTCACATTAAAAAACCACCCCCGCTCGCTCGCCTCCCAACAACGCCACCACTCAACTCCCCTTTCGACTCACAAGGGGTTCGCTCGAAGCGCCCCCGTTCCAATTTCTCCGACCTGACGGGGCAAAATCATCAGACGTTTTGTTTCCGTAGTTCCATTGTTGTCAGGTCATCTAGTAGGAGCCACGGAAATTCCGGAATTAAAACTACCACCGTTTCATTTTCGTCCATTTTTCACAGTTTTTACCTCATAATTCCAGCACACGATTATGCTGTAGTGACTCAGGTAGGAGCGACTGTATAAACCTCGACGTCTTGCTGCGAGAAACTTTCAGCACTCAACGTTTCTATTTATTGAGCCGCAGCTACTTATGTCATGACGTTCACTTTAAAACCAACGAGTAGGTAGTGAATTGGACTGTAGGGAAGCTTTTGTTAGCAGGTATGGAATTATACTGAAAACACTGCAAAAAATATCTGGTGCGTTGCAACGCACAACTTCCCTTAGCTCTACGTCAACTCACTTGTGTACATGGCTTTTCCTACTTACTCATTTGAACTTGGTCAAACAAAGCTTCACGGCACCAGAAAGCGGTAGCGCTTACAGCTCCGGAATTTATTGTGCTGCTCGTACTCATTCCAGAAAATTATTATTGAGAAATTTGTACACTCAAAATTAATGAGGCTGTAAATACAATTTTTTTGAAGAGGATAGTAATCACTTTTGCAGAGTTATTGGGTGAAAACCTTTAGAACTGGTAGTAAGAGAAACGGCAGAATTGAAATTCACGAATTTCTGGAGTGAGCCCCATGTATCTTACGAGCATTTTCAAACACTCACCCTATAGGTAATGGATTGGACTACTACACCAATTTTTTTAAAACATTCTAGTAACATTTCAGCGGAGTTTGAAAGAAAAAAACGCGCTGAAACCGATTTTTGTAGAAAATTTTGATAATTTATTGTACTGCTCTCGTCATTTCCCCACAAATGGGAATTTTATGGTGAGAGCTATCAATATAAAAAATGTAATCAAAATCGTTCCAGCCGTTTCTTAGAAAAAAAAAATTTGGTGTTTTGATCACTATGATAACTATAGTTAACTTTCGGTGGACTTTGCTCATACCCTCATTTTGGTGACACATGGTAACCAGCGCGCGAGATATGAAGTTTGAGCTGATTTGATACGGTCGTTTTCTCTCAAAATCGTTCACAGACACACACACAACACCAAATAGTGTTTTTCGGACTCAGGAGGGTCTGAAACGTAAAGATCTGGAGAAAACTCAACATTTTTTCCTTCAGCCGATTAGATAACTTTCCTTTTCACTTTGTAGAGCCAAGGAAAGTAAAAAGTGTGTCCACGAAACGACCAGTAGTTAGAATTATGTGTGGCTACTCCTGATTACGGCCATTGCTAAACCCCCAACGTATATGTAGCTTACTGGACTAACTTTTTTTTTGTATTGTCATATGAAAAAGACAATTGGCAATTTATTGAGCTGCTCTCTAATCTTTCCCAAGAATGTACATTTTACAGTGGTTTTAGATCATTTTTTCCTTCTCATTAAAAAAAATATCTGGTGCGTTGCAAAACATTCATTTACCACTCAGTTTATTTGACTTGGTCAAACAACACTTTACGGCAGCATGAAGCGGCAGCGATTACAGTTCCAGAATTTATTGTGCTGTTCGTACTCATTCCAGGACCATTATTGAGCAATTGGTACACAGATAATTAATGAGGCTGTAAACACGATTTTTCAAAAAAAGAATAGTAATCACTTTTGCAGAGTTATTGGGTAAAAACATTTAGAACTGGTGGTAAGCGAAACGGCAGTAATTGAAATTCACGAATTTCTGCAGTGAGCCCCATGTATCTCATGAGCGTTTTTAAACACTCACCCTATAGGTATTGGATTGGACTACAATACCAATTTTTTTAACATTCTACAAAAATTCCAGTGGAGTTTATAAGGATAAAACTGCGCTAAAAACGCTTTTCGTCGAAAATGTTGATAATTTATTGTGCTGCTCTCGTCACTTCCCCACAAATGGGAATTTTATGGTATAGTTGCCTTATTGAGAGCTATCAATGTAACAAATTTAATTAAAATCGTTAGAGTCTTTTTTGAGAAAAAAAAAGATTTGCTGTTTTGATCACTGTGATAACTATAGTTAACTTTTGTGGATTTTGTTCATACCCTTGTTTTGGCGTCTCATGGTGACCTGCGGGCGAGATACCAAGTTTGAGCTGATTTGGTACCGTGGTTTTCTCTAAAATTCGTTCACAGACACACATACACACAGAGTGACACACACAGACACTCAGACCATTTTCCCAAATAGTTTTTTTCGGACTCAGGGGGGTCTGAAACGTAAAGATCTGAAGAGAACACAAAATTTTTTTTCAGCCGATTACATAACTTTCCTTTCTACTATGTACAGCCAAGGAAAGTGAAAAATTTAATTAAAGTAATGGAGTAATGTTTCCAACACTGTGATAACTATAGTTAGTTAGGTGTCGTACCCTCACGTAAGTGCCCAGTGTTGTTCTGGAGGCCAAACATAAATTTAGAGCTTCTTTGGTTTAGCCGTCCTTTCTCAATCGCATTCATAGACACACACAGATAGTTTTCCTAAATTATATTTTTCTGACGCCTCAATGTTATTTTGTAGGGTTATGGAAAGTAAAAATGAACGTTCGGGGGGCTTGGGGTTCATAATTAGAAAAACAGTGATACTTCACAGTTAACCGAAGCACTCGGGTAAAACACCACCGGCAACTTATTCATGTCCTTGGGTCGTTAAGCACCTCAGATTTGAACGGTGAACAGTTAGGAAACCGAAGCGATGAGTCTCGAGATAAAATATTGGAAAGTGTCGAAATTAAGCGTTGAGCGCTAATTAGAGCGCATCACGGGGGATTCCCTTGTGGCGAGGAATTTCTTGCCTTGTCGCTTTCAATCGCCAGTTACCGAATTAGCAAATGGGAACGGAGCGGACATTCATGTGACAACCCGTGCGGGCACTCCGTGATTATAGTCGAGGAAGCAGCGGTTGGCTCAACTTCCTCGTTTGTCGGTTTGCGGGATGAAGGAGTGACGTTGACATTAGGGGAAACCGCAGTCGTAATACGCACCAAATCTGCTCAACGACTACTAAATCACGACCTATCCAACTACTCGTTATCTCCCAATCACATTTAAGTGACTAAGCAAACCCCGTTGCTTTACTTACCGCAGGTGCTGGAGAGACTCAAAAAGGTGTAACGAGATCCAAGAGCTCACTGCCAATCGAGGCATGGGCCCAATTATCCATTCTCCTGTTGTGTATTTCGGTTCTGTCGATCAAATATAAAGTAGTTCTGAGCACAAATATTTCATTGAATGACCGGAGGTGCTTAGATTGCTAGTTGCCAGTGTTGGACTCGATCTTGCTACCTCTTCACTCCAATCACACCACAACGTGAGTTTCGTCACAATTGGACCTATGGCAGCGTCTGCATCCAGAGATTTATTGGAAGGAACTGCACAAATATCGCTTTTCGTCGAACGTATTGTGCTACTTTCGTCATTTTCCACGTCATAAAAATTTCCCAGTATTTCTATACCATTTGGAACTTCCTATACAAGTAATTTAATCATAAGCAGTTGAAGTAGTTTTGACAAAAAAACTCTGTGTCAAAAAACTCACTACGATAACTATAGTTAGTTTCGACCAGTATTCCCAAAATGTTAACCTTCTCAAACCACACAATGGTCGGAATTAAGGTTGAGATGAACTAGCTACTTGGGGAAAGCCACCTCACCAGAGCGGCTCAAGTTGTGGAAGACCTAATGACGCCTGGGGCACTCTCAGATGTGGCAGTTGAGGGATCAATGAAGATTTAATTAATCAGGTCTGGGAGAGAAATTTGTTGATAATTCTCGGTCGATAGGACAGGTATAACGCATTATTATTTTCCTTAAATGTATCTACATTTTAACTTTGTCTTTTAACTCACTTATTCGCCATCATTAATTCGATGAACAATAATGATTTACAAGAGGTTACGGATATGTACACGTAATTTGACTGACTTATGAATGAAGTCTGTCCACTATTATAAAACAAAAATTATTAAAATTAATCGAATATAGTCAGTCACTGACTGTTGGGGGACTAGAGGGAGAGTTTGAGGTAAAGTATGAAAAATAAATGGATGAACGTGGTGAGCGTGAGAAAGGATTGTATTAATATTTTGGTTATGGGAACAAGAGATACGAGTGTGAGCGAGAATTTATGGGACACAAGGGTACCTCTGAATAGGCGCACTGGGTAGAGAGCGAGTGAGTGGCGAATGAGTAACGTGACAGCCTACAGACGAATGTGCATTTTGGGTTGGATCTGGGAAGAGCTGTGAATTAGAATCTGAGGAGAGGAAGTAAACCGAGTGGCGGGGAAGGAATATTCTGGAAAATCCAATAGGAGGAAAATCCGTTGTCGGCTTCAGAAATAAACCTTAGCTTTGTTGGCTGGGAAAGCCGAATGAACACGTGGTTCACGTTCAGTTAGCAGTATTTCGCGGTGCTACCATTTCTAAAGCTTCAGGTCAGGAAGAGCTGAACTCCAATGCTTGAGGGAAGGCACGAGGCTTTCTGTTAGGGGCAATCATTTAACTTATTTGGTGAGAGCTGAACACCGACAAACCACTACTTTGCTGGACATTATCGTACTTTATTTCTTCAAAAGACGTGTGCATGTTAAAATATTTAGTAAGAACGTCGGCTAACTGGTACTCATAATGGCTCTTTCAGAGCCAGAGTTCTCGCATTGTAATATTGCGTTTCCTGGTAAATAAAGCCAGACTGGTTTTGTCTGAATTGGCATACAACCCTGGCTCATCGCACCATCTTTGTACAATGTTCATAGAGAACTGCACTGCACCCGTTTGTCAGTTACACTCGCGAGTCATCCACGTATGCGTTCGCTTTACAGCGATTCCACTCCAGGAACTCTACAAGGGTATCTGAAACACGCAACCAGAGCAATGGAGTACACACTTCTGGGACACCTCCTAGTCCTGAATAGATTACTCTGCTCTCCAGCTTTTCTTTGATCCAAGCAATCAGGTCGGCACTTACTCCCTTCCTCGATGGCCATCTGTGATGGAGGCATTTTACGTATTGTCAACCCCCCCCCCCCCCCAATATCAAGAAAGCAGCGCAAAGCCCTTTCCCCCACCTGCAATACATTCTGGAAAGAGAAAGTATATGGTTGGTACAAGGCAATGTTCCCGCACACTGCCCACTATGATACCATCTGGCTATGACTCAGCGGTACAAAGTTGCAAATCCTGGTGGAGTTGGAGTCATACTCGTGGCCACACCCCCACTGGATCTTTTGCTCCTCCTCACAGTCTTGCAGTCCTCCATCTGGCGTGGAACCTTGGACACATACCGGAGAGTGCTGACTTCCCTGATACTGGTGATTCGACAGGAAGGCTCAGATCAACGTCGACTCCTCATAGGTCTTGAAGGGGTCCTGGACAAGGGCCCCACCGCCTCCTGCACGCAATTATCTCATCGGTGCGGCAGCGGGTGCCCATAGATTGGTGGCACCCGTCCTTTGCCGTCATGCAGCTCCTCTCTGGCCATGCCGCGTTTAACGTGCGCCTCCAGTTCTTCAGACGGTGCAATTTCAAGGGGTGCCCATGTGGAACGGAGGTTAGGGAGGACGCTCGCCACATTCTGTTTGCCTGCCCCCTATACCTGGACGTACGACAGCAGGCCTGGCTTCCCCTCCTCAATGAGGCTCCACTGCACTTCAGCAGCAGGGCACCAACCAGGAGGTTTGCAACGTTCGTGCAGGGGTGGGCAAACCGCAGACGTGGTCTGGAGGCGTGGCAGTCACCCCCACCTATTTATCAAGAGACACTGTCTCACAGCCCCTCGCACTCACATTAGAGCAGCCTTAGTGGCCCGTCCTCGAAGGGGTCATTTAGCAAAGCTCGTTTCAGCACACAATGTGCCAGTAGGCGACTAGGGGTTGAAGTCAGCAAGTCATGCACTGTGTATGTGTTAGCGGCTGGAGGATGAGGATTCAGGAATGGTACCTTGAGATTCTCTCGCCTCTTGACAACGCACCAGGGAACCACCAGCTTCATGGACGCCACACAATGAGCCCTTCTGAGGCTGCAGTGAGGGTTTTCTCGGATGCCACCAGTAAAGGAGGAAAAATATACTTATCCTCCACCAAAGCTCTCGAGCATTTGAGCTCATATCGGGAATTGATTTCTGTAACGCTCCGCTGTATATTTCTATATTAGCATAAAACCTCTCAATTTAATGTAAATATGTGTTTAAAAATGGAGATGAAGATTTGTGCCGGACTAACAGTTAAAAACGATTTACACAGAACTCATTTCAACACGATACAACGCGCATACGCCATGATACGATGACAGCTCCTAAATGACTAGAATCGGCATTTGGTGAGTGGACAGCTGAACACCATTCGACGACTGAAAAACACGGAGAACATTTTCGACGTGAGGTCGTAATTCGGCGGAATTCAATGACACCCCTTCCATCCCCCTCCCACTACGAACCAACCCCTCACTTATGTTCTCCTTGTTTTTCCTCTCCCTTTTAGTACAACACTAAAATCCGCTTTTAGACCTTAGAAAATGGCCCAATATAACGAAAGCTCTGCGCGGCCCATCACCATCTTCTATCACCGATTTAATGCTCAGAACCTTATGTTTTACAAGGCCGTAAAAAGTAATCTATTTCGACGACTCTCTTCTGACCTCGATGTTACTCGTTTTTAAAAGACGAATCAAAAATAAAAATAACTCGAAAAAAAGAAACAATTTTTTTTTTTCCTCAAAGTTCTCTTTTCGGCTCCTGTTTCGTGTTGGAGCTCTTTGTCACCTCAGCGACGAGCATCGAAATTATTTCGGTTCAGCAGTAAATCAATGGGCGCGATAAAAACGAGGTGGGGTCCACACAGAAAACTCTCCTGTTCGTTTTGAAAGGTTCCGAGGGATCAGGAACTTGTGACTGTTCTTCACGTTTTTATTTCTCGATTTAACGACCCAAGCCGCGGCATTAGGTCTCGTTTTTTTTGAGTCGGATAAAACCACGTTTTTTTCTTCTTCTGAACTTGCAGAAAACGGGGAGGTCCGGTCATTTGGGCGGAGTGTCTCTGGTCAGGGAAACTAGATTTGAGGTAGTCACAACGAGGGGCAAAACAGTCAACTCGACGTTTCTCAGGTCAACGAACAACTTGGACACGGTGAAATGTACACAGTGGCGAACAGTGAGGCTCAAAACTCATGGTGCATATAGTACCCACGCCTGTTTGTGCTCTGAACGGATTAATTTCGCATTGAGTTGGATGCAGCGTCATCGGTGAGCAGGAAGAAGTGTGGGAGCTGACAATGTGCCGACCAGCGGGTCTGCAGTGAGCTGGTCAAATGGGAGAAGTGCTAGGAGGGGTATGACTGTCCAAAAGCAGCCAGAGTGGTAGTTTTTGACTCTCCAGGATGCGAGGGGGATCCTCAGTCACCATTAATGCACCATATTGCAAAATTTGGGCTAGTTTGGATTTTTCAATGGTGGACTCCTTCTTTGCGTTGCAGAACTTCTCAGATGTAGTCGTTTTCCTCGCTTTCTAGGAGAGCCAGGTGCTATTTCTCATTCAATTCATCTGTTCATTTCTAATGGAGCCATGGTACCCTCTGTCTACAAACCCAACCCCAGCCCTTTTATCTCTCCCCAGCCTCTCACTGACGGCTGTAGCAGGCCAGAGCTCTCATATCGCCTCCTAAAGTCACTGGGACGGACGAAGAATACGTGCATCGTACTGGCCTGCCTGCAGTATTCGCCAAAGAGACTCCATTTTCTCTATTTTATGGAGCCAGCTCTGAAAAGTCATACTCCTCCTTACAAACTAGGTAAGGTAACAATCTCCTCTTGTACCCCCGTCTATCGAGAGCACTAAGTGTGAGTTCTGTCTCTAACCAAACCTCCTAAGCCGGGCCAAGCGGCGTGTTCTCTAATGACTCGTGGTCTGTCCCAGTGTGTCTGACAGCCTCCTTTTTTTTTCTTTTTTTTTTCTTCGGACGCTTCCGGGGAGGAGAAATCTTCAAAAGACACCCAAATGGGTAGTGTCGGATTTTTACCGACTAAAACCCGTCCCCTGCGGTTGCCAACCCGGAGGTTCTAAACCAGAAGGACGGGAGGCCAGCCTGCAGATGCAGGGGGACTCATGCGTATGTGCGATGCAGGGAGGGCGGGACGGGGTTAGCGTGGAATGAGGGAGCAGGGCCTACGGACGATGCCCGAGGGGTTGGGGGCATATTGTGTGAGGCAGCTGATGGACGGGTTGGTGTGACCCGCCACAGAGTTGCGGAGGTTGAGGGCGTAGGTTGAGGCGGCCGCGCTGAGCGAGGGGAGGCCTGTTTCCTCTAAGAGCTGCCGGTTTCTGATGTAGCGGGGTGAGCAGAGGACACCTCGGAGGGACTTCATGTAGGTGCCCTCGAGTTGGCGAAGGGAGGAGGCCGTGCCCCAGACGGGGATAGCGTAGGTGCTGATGCTCCTGATGATGGAGTTGAAGACACGTATTTTTGTTGGATGTGAGACCTTTCTGTTGTTGAAGAACGGCCGGAGAGCAATGAAGGCTCCGTTGGTTTTGGCGCGATCTGCGAGGTTCTGCATGTACCAGTTGAGTTGCCTGTCGAAGGTGACACCGAGGTACTTGGCCTGGTGTTTCCAGGGGATTGGATGGTTCCCCACTTGGATGTTTGGGGGGGGGGGGGGGATGTTACGGCGGGAAAAGAAGACGGCTTCTGATTTGGATTCGTTGAGGCGTAGTCCCCATTTGTGGTACCAGCTGAGCAAGAACGGCAGGAACTTATTCATGACTGTGGCACAGTGCAGCTTGGTTTTGGAGGTGTAGAGAAGAGCTACGTCGTCCGCATATTGTGCAGTGATGATCTTCTCGTGGACAGGTATGGCTCGATTGGCTATAAAAGACCCCCCCCCGTACGACTGACGAGCAGCCACCCCCTACTCCTGCACTTGGAGACCCTTCACCCTTTCCCAGTGCAACAACAATCCTTCGATGCCCTCAGAACCGTGTCAGGCGAATGCACAGACTTGGCCCTGACCTGCTCCTTACGAGACTGACAAGTTTCTTCACTATAAGCGCCTTTGGCATTATAGCCTTGATGTGCGTTTGTGAGGTAACACAGCACGAACTTAAATATTTAGCCTGCAGTTCGCCATAGGACTCGGGATTAGGCGTATGAGGAAAATCGGACGAAAACTAACCGTCGTGATCACAACACCAAATATGTTTTTCCTCCAAAACAGCTTGAACGATTATGAGTGACAACTTTTTGTGGGCAGCTCCAAACGACCAAACTGCTCCACGAAATTCCCATCCTTGCGAAAATGACTAGAGGAGAGCAATAAACTATCAAAACTTCTGAAGAGAATTTATTTTAGCGCGTTATTTTTCCTCATAAATCAAACTTATACTATGCCAGTGTTTTCAAAAGGTCAGCGGTAGTATAGTAAATTATAAGACGAGAGTTCAATAACGGTTTTCCCTTAAGGGTCACCCACCATCATTATCTCACTACACATGGTGTTCCTGAGCATTCCCCACAGAACGAGTAAAAAAAAACTGTCGCTGGCAACTCTTGCAAGTCCTCGAACTCTTGCGAGTTACTTCGAATTATCTCTTCTAAAATCAGTGAATGGGAGTTATTCTTACCTGACATACTGCATCACCAAAGACTGCAATGTTCAGAACAAACCTGCAGCACCAGTCGAAATTCGGCAAGTCGTAAATTAATTAATATTTACCACTGATCAATGTACTTGTTGCCTCAACGGAACGAGCGATAACCGAATGATCTTCCGCTTTCACGAACAATGAGAAGGAAGATCCCGTTCGGGAGTTGAACGGATCAATAAATTAATTAGGATATCGATGAGCCGCCCTAATTGAAGAGAGGGATGTAATCAAGATTAGTGTTCTTTTTCTACGACGGAAGCCCCGCTCAATGCGCCAGAGCTGAAGAGCTCTCGTACTTCTTGTCGCTTTCGGTTGGGCATCGATCCTCGGTTCCTCGCGATTATTCAAGTATTGCCAATTTATGCGTTCAATGTCGTCGTACTAGAAACAAAACTTCATGAGAGAACGCCAGGTAGAACCCCTCTCTCAAAGTCTGTCAAGTACCTACTCGTATGAGTTCACCTGGTTGAGCGCCTATCGACGGGGTCGTCGTTAATGCCTTTGAGGGACTTGGAAGATACCACAACCTCCTGAACTCAGGGCCGTTGAGCACACTCCTCACTCATAAAGCCACATTCGACCTACGATGACACATCCCAGTCCTGTACGGCGAACAGTTCCCGGCACTCATTTCAACCACTTCCCATAATGTCACGACCGGTTTATTTCGCACGAACTCATCACGCTTGTGCGATAACGTCCGCATGGAAAACACATTTATGCACCAACGGTTTTGGACAGAAGAGGAACTCGGTTCTGAGGATGGCGTCAGGCTGAACAGCTCTGCTCGCACACCATTACATTAGGGTTTTTACTTCATACCCAATGGGGAAATGGGCCAGGTCTGTGCTGGCCTGCTGGCTCGGTCCAGGGGATGGCGCACGCCTCTATGCTAAGGCAGTTGTTAACTGCCTGTGGAGGCGCAGTGCTGCAAGTTCGCAGGGCTGGGTCTAGGTGGGAGTCGACCTCCCCAGTCCTTGACTCATTTGGGGCCATAATTCCAGACCCTCCCGCCAGTTGGCCAACACCTTTGCACAGGCGTGGGCGAACTGGCGGACCTGTGCCTTGCGGGAGAGGAGTTGTGAGGCCCCTCCCCCGGCAGGAAGCCAAGCACGCTAACGAGCGTCGCTGTAAAAGTGGCAGGCGAAGAGCACGTGGGCAGCACTCTCCATGACACCTCCACAGGGGCAGTTGCTGAAGGGGTGGCGCCTGAAGAAGGGCAGCCGCTCGTTGAAGGCCCGCATAGCACGGCTGCCACCAACTCATCCGCAACCTTCCCTCACTGGAGGGGAGTATGGTGTGGAGGTGCCACGCAGTCAGCACAAACCCTCGTCCCACTGTGCCTGCCACCTGTTTAGGAGAGCTTCCTGTCCAAGAGCGAGTCTCCTCTCGACCGATTCCTCCCGTTGTAGTGAGGACTGGAATGGCCCTCAGTACTCTGCTACACAGTCCCGCTTTAGGGGGAAAGGAGCGCCGCCAAATCAAGGACCAGGTCTAGGTGTGGCATACCCGCGACCATCTGGAGGGCCAAGTGTGAAGTGGTGCGGTATGCTGGCCTGATGACGAGGAGGGTGTCCTGTTGAAGGGAAAGGGCAAGCTGCCTGTCGCGGCAGGTGGGAGCTACCCACCACGTCGCTGCAGCATACTGCACTACTGGAAGGAATACTGCCCAGTTTTCACCCAATAACTCTGCAAAAGTGATTACTATCCTTTTTTTAAAAAAAAATCGTGTTTACAGCCTCATTAATTCTCTGTGTATCAATTGCTCAATAATGGTTCGGGAATGAGCAGCACAATAAATTCCGGAACTGTAAGCGCTACCTCTCCCTGTTGCTGCGAAGTGAACTGAGTCATACATGAATTGATTAAATAGAATTAGCCATCTAGGAAGTGAGTTGACGCAGAGCTAAGAAAGGTTGTGTGTTGCAATTCACAGGATATTTTTCGAAATTTCCCGAGTAACAGCATAAACGAATTTGATTAACCTGACCGAGCGTCTTCTAGCCACGACAATTCAGGAAATGGGGTTTTTCGAGCATGAAATCATCGCTTCGCCGATTTCAATCTAACTTATGGGGTACTTTCAATCAACATTTGTTTCCGTCTGAACGTTTCTGCTGAAACGCATCGAACGAAATGGCCGCTGTACATAGTAAATCGAACTTACAGACTGCGGACCAGATATTTTTTGTTGCAGTCCATATTATATTGCATTTAATATTATTAATACTGGTATTATATTCAACCATAAGCATCAAGGCTCGTTCCATTTTTCTCGTGCCTCCAAATATTCTGCGGCCATTCCTGCCCCCAGAACCAGACTGTAGTTTACCTACCGTCACATTTTTTTTTGGTTTTCCGTGAGTATTAACAGCCCAGCCGCTTGATCCAAATGTCTTACGGAGTTTTCTCGCTCTGCATGTACAAAAAGGTCATCTGGTTGATCAACATTGGTCAGGAGTGTTGCTGTTTGGCAATGTGAAGCAGTTATGTTTAGGAGCGTGTCGTTTTGTTTCTGTTTGTTTAGTTTCTACCACCCCCTCTCTGTCACCTATATAACCTAGTGGAATATTTCGTTTGAATATGATACTACTGCCTTACGCCGCTCAGGGGGTTTCCAGCGGTGCTGGGGCGTTTCCTCCAAATCAACAACTTCCAACGCTGGAAAACATTTTTTTTTGGTTTTGGGTGTTATAAAGCGTATGCCTTTACCGTAAAGTGGGTGTAGTAAATTCATTCATTACTGTTTCCTTTTCTGAAGGTGAAGTCTCGAAGTAGAATTAGTCTTCTCGACAGTCTCATTTGGGTGTCTTCCGCTTTTCTCACGAAACGAGTAGTCAAACAGTTTCGGTCCTCACAGCGCGTTGCCCATTTCAGACATCCTCCATCGATTCGTTTTTAACTCAATCGAGGTTGAATCATCAGGACCAAACCGGCGAGGTCAATGGCTACGTAGGGGTTAAAAAAAGCGTTTCGCGCCGCCCAAATAGGCACAAACGCAAAAAATAAAAGGGAAAATCCCTAAATCCTCAAGGTTGTGGATTTCGCGAGGCGAACCAACTTTGAAGGGCAGCTTTGAAGCGAAATTTATTCGATAACGATAAATTAACCGTTTTAACTTCGAGAGACAGTTGACGGAAACACGACATTCACTTTTACTAGTTTTCCCCAGTCGACGATTGTGTTGGTATATAATGATTTGTTCGAGACGCCTCTTAAATTTCTTGACAGTCGTCTCTTTCTCTTGAAGAGTTTGGCAGAAGCTCAGAAACTGGGAGACGAGCTGGAGTAATAAAGAGACGCCTAGGAGAGGAATTCCCTTGCCGATTTCGAGCTCCCAAGTGGCCGTTGGGACAAGATTGATCGACCTTATTTGTGCGATAACTTCCAGTCGTATTCGTACCTTCATTATGCGGGATATGCGGAAACTGAGAGAGATTCGACGCGAAATAACTGGCTGTTTGCCTCGTTGGATCTGTACTAGTCAGCCCACTAGGCGCTCGCGACAAATACCGCTCGCGATTTTTTGGGAGTTGGAAAATACGAAAGTAAATGCCTGACTCATCGACGACTACTTCAAATCTTCGAAGCTTCCATTTTATTTTCTCCTGAGGTGCATATGATTCAGGTTCCAATCCTCCCTGTGGCCTGTCCAGTAGATGAACGTATCGCGGGTTTCGCGGCATCTCAGCTAATGATCTTGGTGTGTACTGTATAAACCAACATTATACACCAAAATCAGCACTCATGAGCAAAAACAGTCCAAAAATAACTATAGTTATCACATGTTTTCATGTAAATAGGTGTCACGGGTTTGATTTTTCATATAAACAGTTCAGAATGAGATGACAGCAATACGAAATTTTGATTGGTGGCAATATTACGAGAGCAGCGCAATAAATTATTTTTAAAATGTCGGAAATCGGTTTTAGTTCAATTTTTACTTTCCTTGGCTCTACGAAGTAGAAAGGAAAGTTATGTAATCGGCTAAAAAAAAAAATTTCGAGTTTTGTTCAGACCCTCTTGAGTCCGAAAACACTATTTGGGAAAATGGTCTGTGAGTCTGTGTGTATGTGTGTCTGTGAACGATTTTTAGAGAAAACCACCGTACCAAATCAGCTGGAACTTGATGTATAGCCTACAGGTTACCATGGGACGCAAAAATAACCGAAAGTTAACTATAGTCATCATAGTGATCAAAACACCAATTTTTTTTCTCAAATATGGTTTGAACGATTTTGATTACATTTTTTCTTTTGATAGCTCTCAATAAGGTAATGATGCCAAAAAATTCTCATTCGCGAGAAAATGACGAGAGCAGCACAATAAATTATCAAAATTTCCGACGAAAAGCGTTATTAGCGCAGTTTTTTCCTTATAAACTCCGCTAGAATGTTGATAGAATGTTTAAAAAAATTGGTATTGTAGTCCTATTCAATACCTATAGGGTGAGTGTTTAAAAACGTTCATGAGATACATGGGGCTCACTCCAGAAATTCCTGAATTTCAACTACTGCCGTTTCGCTTACTACCAGTTCTAAACGTTGTTATCCAATAACTCTGCCAAAGTGATTACTATCCTTCTTAAAAAAATTCGTGTTTACAGTCTCATTAATTATCTGTGTACCAATTGCTCAATAATGGTCCTGCAATGAGTACGAGCAGCACAATAAATTCCGGAACTGTAAGCGCTACTGTGACGAAGACGTTTGGAGATGCTTTTGAAGAGCTGCTGACTAAGGCAAAAATTACGGCAATCGCGCCGGGGATTCGATCCACAATCCGAGAATTATGAATCGACCGTCTAACCGCAAGACCACGATGAACCGCTTGCCTTTGATAGGAGTCAGTCAGCACACTACCGCTTCCTGCTGCCGTAAAGCATTGTTTGACCAAGTTCAAATTAACTGAGTGGTAAATGAATTGATTAAATAGAATTAGCCATGTACAAAGTGAATTGTTGAAGAGCTAAGGAAAGTTGTGTGTTGCAACGCACCAGATATTTTCTTCATAAACCCAGCTCACATAAAACCAGCTTTCTTATACAAATCTCCTTGCTATGGCAGTAAAGTAACTATGTGTTGAAGGTTCAGTAATGTTCATATGATAATTAGGAGCAGGTAAAGGATACTAATTCCAACTTTTTGTTTCCCCTATAACTCCATAACGCTAAACGTGAACCTCCTTGAAGATCGTGGCCTGAGTAGCAGTAGCCCTATAAATTCCGAAACTTCCCATAACGTAAAGTTATGTTTGGCAAAGTGCACATGAACTTCGACAATACTAAATTAGATCAGTGGCAAGAGCAATAAAAATTGCTGCGTGTACTGAGACAAGGTTTGTGATGCGCCACATCTGACATTGCAAATGCCAAACTATTAAGGTGAGCTGCCGAAGGCGTTTATTGTCTTGACTGTAGTCTGAATCTAACAAACTGAATACCACCCTACCCAAACGAGAGAACCTCCCACTTTTCTGGTGTCAGGGATGGCAAATTGCAGGAAACGAACATACCGAGACGAAGGACATTATTACTATGCCTTTTGGGGCACCTGAATACAATGCCACTCTCGAGGTATTCCTGTACGCGTCAGGATTTCTCGCTTTGTCAAAAAATATCGAAGATTATAGCAATGAACAAGGAGATCATTTTCATCAGGATATCAAAGATATGGAAGGAAGATGTCTTGGAAGTTGGGATGATGGTGGGCTACTGCAGGAATCTGAAGGGAGATCCGGGAAATCCAACCGCTTTGGAAATCATCAAAAGGAACGAGATACGTAAGAAAGAGGTTAAAATCGCGTGGAGCCAGGACCGTTGAGGAAGGGCCCCAGTACGGCGTTGAGTAATAATGCGTTGGACGGCATTATTCGGGGTTTCGTCGTTGGTTTCTCTCAATGGCTTCGGCTGAGGTATGTTAGCTTGGATAGAGAATAGTGAGAAGTCACGACGAATACACAGGAAACCGATTGTGACCCGAAAAAACAGGTAGAGCGGTATTCAGTTTGCTATTTGTGTCCCGTCTTCCTTGTATTATAGTCTTTCCGTTCAATTTCAATTCCGTCGTTTACTTCATCACTTTCACTGTCACTTTGATCCATCGAATCGCACCCACACCTACTTAGCGCAGGAATTTAAGTTGCTTCCCGATGACCAGATACATTGAAGGCAATCAACAATCGTAACTGTACTAGCAAGCACTGCACACATTTATAATGAGAATTTAAGCATAATCAAGTGATTCCTCACTTGGTTTATAGGTCCGTACAAATAACTACCCTACCAACAGAAAACTTTATCAATAAGAAGGAAGTATTTACTATTTACATCTGAATCCTGTCAGTACATTTATTTTATTTTTGAAACAATTTGTGCTTGTCTATTACTTGATTTGTGTTATCGTCTTTTATTTTTATATTTTATGTTAACGAGGGCCCCAGTGGCCTAATTGCACCATGGTAGAGGAGTAAAACCGTCATTCATTCAATTAATTAAAGGGGGTAGACATTTTTGTGAAACTCAAATCACCACGCTTTAACGAGTTTCATCAACTACGGTGTAGATATGATAATTTTAAATCTTCAGGACATGTGTCAAAAACGTGTATTTAATCTTTTCGCGTTCTACAGCGTGAATGGCGATATGAATTTAACCGATCTGAGCCAGATTAGTTGTTGAGTGATTAAACTCGCTTAGAGCACGTGAAGTTGAGGAAAGTTGTGTGATGCACTGAACCTGTTTTGTGTTTACCCATTTCAATGTCTTTCGCAATTAATAACTGTGTGGGTAGCGAACGGTAAAATCGAATTTGTTCACGTTGGGCACCGTTAGGTTTGTTTCGGCGTCGAGAGCGGCGAATTTGTCGAGCCTCAGAGCAGGACAGTCAATGCGTTGAGCGCGCAAGTTCCGCCTTTTATTTCTCTCGTTGCTGTCTGCTGGAGAGAACGAAGACTGGAGGAGGTAGATTCCATTCCAATGTTTGGATATCGAGGATTCCAAAAGGGCTCATAAATAAACGCGTGCTTTACGCCGACGCTTAGCCTTATCTCCAGTTAATACGAGGAAAGGACCGGAGAGAAGGGTTATAAGAGGTAGAGCAAGTACAGTCATACTCCGATTGTCCACCTACTACGAGGAAGAAGAAGACGGGAAAAAGGGAAGGGGCTGGCGAACGCCCATTGTTCCACTGCTAGATAAATATACTTTACCGCCCTGGGCCGTCGCGAAGAGGGAGGGAAGGGAGAAGACAGAAGGAAAGAGAGAAGTGTCCACATTAAAATGCTCCAAGGCCTCCAACGCAGTAAGTTTTGCAAGTTAGAGGCAGCTGGGGCGTAAGTTAGAGCTACGGCCGCTATCAATTACGTGAATCGATAAGTCGTGTGGAACAGAGCGCGGGGGCGACTCAGGTCGCGAGCGAAACGGAGCAAAAGAAGGAGGACGAAGAGGATTGGTGGTGAGAAGAGGAGGGGGAGAGACTGGCGAACCTTTAATAAAGCCAATACGAAATCTTATTCTGGAAGGGACGCATCATTTTGAAACGTACCTTGCAGTTATTTCTGCATTATTCAACACCACCTGAGACTTATAACAAACCCACGAGGGATTCTAACACAGTCTACTAACGTCGGACAGAAAGGTTAACAAACCTGCACCACCAGCTCTCAATGGCTAGCGTCACTTACCATTCCTGGAAGTTACTTGGTGTGGCGATATCGTGATGGTACATCAACACGGCGTCACATCCATAAGACCTATTACAGAGTGGCAAAGAAGGTAAGCACCGTGTGTCAGCTTTTGAAGCCAGAGGCCCTGCCTGAGATCACCCCACTGCTGGTGGTGTGATGGTGCGAGCGCGTCAAAAATTCCAGAAATAAAACCGCTTCCTCCTCTCAAAGGGAAAATGAAATAGCCAATACGTTTTGACGGTCACAGGCTCCTTCTTGAGAATCAACTCAAGTAACAAGGAGTCAACTTAGCTGAGAGGTGGCGTTTTGGCCAACACTTCCAGTTCCTCAAAGCCCCTTGCAAGGTTTGCCTGATTAAAATCAATTAGTCTGGCTACTTGGGGTGTGCGTTACCGTGACACAATCCACATCTACTGGGCTATTTACCTAGATCGGCTACCGCCCCATTGTCTACGGCAGCAAAGGAAAGTACTGGCACAATCCTGGAGAGCTACGTTAAAGTGAATCACCAAATCCTACTTGACAGCATCCACTGAAGTACTCCAAGGTTCGATCACTGGTTAGCTACGCATAGACCATGGCCATTGAGTGCATGGTGGAAAATGGAGCTTCCCCCACTCCGTGCCAAGCTCTGTATAGACCTCTCCACTGAAATAAAACTTGCTTCCCAAGATAAATGGAGATGGAAGTCCACGTCGAAGAGACGTAACATGTATGGGCTTTCCCCCCAACATCCGTCTTAGAAGAAAGTATGTTGAGCTTGGGGACTCACGGCTCAATTTCTTTTCTTTCAAAAACTGTCCATCCTGCCTGTCTTGCTCCTCCAGTGCGGAGGAAACAAGAAACCACATTCTGTTCCAATGCAGTTTTTACAATCGTGAGGGGCAGTTGTTGGAAGAACAGCCAAACTTTCTTGCTGCTGCTACTAAGCCAACTTATAACCGTTTCGCCCAGTTATGATTTAAAGAAACACAGTCACAGTTGATCGCTTCCTTTAAGATTTGTTGGACTAAATGGAAAACCAGATTAGGAAGTTCTCCCAGAGGGCATGGCTTCCCCAGGGTCATACCTCTGCTGGCAAAACATGGGCAACAGCTCTTTACTGGAAGACTGGCTAAATAATAACTAGCCATACCTTGACAGGTCTGAGTTCCATGGAAGCCATACTAGCGAAACATGCTATCGGGGGATGATGCTAAACAATCTACGCCAGCTGAGCTGTAAGTGTTGCTCTTCAGAAGATGGCAAATACCTCGAGCACGAAGTTACTTGGAATGGAAACCCTGAATGACATGCCAACATTGTTGTTGGGAACCTCGTGAAGACTTTGAGCAATTCACGTCAGTGGCAGAAACTGAAAGTAACCGCCCTAAGATCAGCCTGGAGCTCTGGTGGGCGGTTGAGGTATTGTCCCTGGCGCAGGCCTCGAGCTACCTGCACAGCAATTCTCCCCGGCGCTGGGACCAACAGATACGTGACAATGAGGTGATTCTTGGATGTTGTATGGTGTATTGTCTTCCAGGCCGCCTAAGAATTCCGTCCTATTCAGCACATTAAACATTGACCTAAACGCACAGATAAATCAGTATCGAGTCATTTGCAATAATGAGAGATTGTGACATCCAAATAGTGGTACCCTTTTGCAACATTCAACTTGGTGCCCACCACGTAAAATGAACAATCAGATCTACGGCCTTTTCTTCAGCTACAATTAACTTTTAAACCGTTTTCTGAACAAAGTCAGGCAAGACATGCATTCTCACAGGACTATCTGATGGAAGCGCCATGTCATCAGGAATATCAGAGCTCCTTGTCAGTGCAACCATCAACTTTGCAAACCCTCCGACACTTATTTCATCTTTCACAGTCCCCCCAAAGGTGGGTTTCTTAATCACAGTTCCAATGCTCTTACCTGCCACCTCTTCTTGGGCCATTCCAACTCTCAACTCTCGCTCAGACACTCGACTCTGTCCTCACCCAGTTACTCAATCACTCCCTACAGAAAGTTCACACATCCAGATACCCCCTTGTGTGGTACTAATGCAGTACTCTCTCATACACTCACTTCATTCTCAAGTCACGAATGCATCAGTGCACTCTTCACCCTCACTCATCTCATTCAATAGCTTTTATTCTATTCGTCTCATTCATCTCCTCTGGATCCCTACGCGAGCTTCAGTTTCTAAATGAGCCACGTAGTGAAGAACCAACTGTTGGCCGTCGAATTTACCTCATCGCTGATCCTCCTGAAAGCGAACGATCATTTTATCTCTGTCGTGAAGTGAAACCTCGCTGTTGTCCGAGTGACAAGAGGCGAACTCCTGGTTTTTCGAGTAAATAATATGGCGAGTCACGGTAAACTATACCGGAGTCCCACTTTCTCCGATTCGGTGTACAACTGGGGTGAGAGTGAAGTGCAAGATTACGATCCCTTTGATCTGAACTCCGTTTATAGATCCACAACCCCGTTTTCCCTTTCTATCCATCCGAGCTCATCAGGATGAGAAGGGCGGCGGGTAGTGGAGGGGGAAGTGGAGAAATAATGCGATCCGAAGGTTGAAGCGGTTCCTCGATAAAATCTGAATCTATTTCCGTGAGCTCCTGGCTCCCGAGGGTGACGTCAATTGTGCTCCCAGAGCGTTCGCGAGTTGATTAACGGCCCCAAGAACCGACTTGAGAGGGAAATTTGAGGGAATCAAAGCCTAATTGCGTTCGGCCGACTAGGCCTAGGCAGCGACGGAGTCTAGCAAAGCGGCTGCCTCTTCGGTTTTGAAGATACGGAGGCGCTAGGCGGCGATAGAGGAACGGAAATATTATTGGCGACGCCAGATACCGAGTTATTACAAGAAACCGATACTTGAACACGTGATTTCGTTAAACGTTCGAGGCCTATTGATTTCCTGGCGCCTCACTTGGCGGATGATGGAATTGGCTTTACAAAGGGATAATTACAACCCATAAATCACGTGGTATAAAACGACAAACTGTCGTGTAGTTCCAGAAAAGTTCCCTAATTCCGAGCTGAAGAGTTGGCTCAAGGTAAAACTGCTACTTTACACGGGCTTCACATTTTGAAGGGAGATAACAGTGGGACATAGGCTGATTGGGACATTGCAGGCACTGAGTTAGGAATAAGAACACGTAGAATCTATCGTTGACGCGTTATGAAAACCTGTCATTCCATTTCCCTGCCCTCAGTTAATATTCTCTATGGCCGACTCTGAGCCCAATTGTGTCCTACACTGCGTATGGCCAGCCCGCCCATCCATCATTGTTCTGCAGTGCAGGCAGTGTGTCCTTCACAGTCTAGCCAATTCAGTTCAGGAACGCCCTATACGCTCCAGAAGGTAGATACTCCTCCCCAGTGGTGCCACTTGACCCATGGGCCAGTCTCATTCGTCTTGCCACTTCCCAACAGTTACACTCCTTCTTCTTCTCTTCTGGTACTATCTGTCATACAGACCTTCGAAGATGGTTCAGTCACAATGAAGCCGTAGTCCTCACCATATACCAGCTCTTCTGTGGCTGACTGTAGCAAGTTTCTCAGTCAAATTAAGACGTTACGTTGGAAAGTTACGAGCGATTAAGTCTAACTCGTTTGTCGGCAATTCACGGAAGAATTATCCGAATAAAATCATCTTCCCCGCAAAATAAACGGAAATTACTGACAAAAAAAACCGCTCCCTTCATTAAAATATTGCGAACGTTTCCGAGTCGCCCTCTGAGGAACGAAGAGAAACGATCCCTCGCCAATTACTGTTTTTGTGGAATGAAACTGATTACAGCTCTCCCTGGCAGCTCTGTCCACAGCCCGAGAGATCGCAATTAAACCCGGCCCGAGCTCCTTTAAAAAGGGTTTGGTTTGGTGGGGAAAGTTGAACTGGAAGAGTAGGAAAAAGGACGGAAATGCTGCGGAGTGGAAGGGAGTGGAGGGTGGAGGAGTGTTGAAAACATTGCTGTATTAACGCCCTTCTGTTTTTCGCCCTTATTCCATTCTTTACTCACCATCTAACAACAAGTGGTCTAATTAATTTCGACACCCTTTTTCCCTCTTCGTTCGTCTCGAAAAACCTCTTCAATGGGCGTTAAAAACGTCGTTTATTCCTTTTTAACGCGATTTAATTGCCCGTTTTGTGAGGAAGAGAGCTTCATTTTCTCGTCGAATTCTTACGAGTGGGGAAGGGCCTTGTGAAAGGTTTTTTTTGGCACTCGGGAGCTTTGAAGTGCTTTGAATGGACGTAATCTAATGATAACGACTCGAACTGCTTTCATATAATTCATGTTAAATATCTGGGCTACGTCAAGGCTGGAAATGATGAGATTGAAGAGGAGAAATGAATATCTGGTACGAAACTCCACACAACATTTCACCACCCTTTCAAATTCGTTAATATGCTACAAGTACTTCCCCTATTGCCATGGAAGCATTTATAGATATAAAGCACAGTAGGTACAAGAGCCTCGTGTTTTGGCACAATAGGTAATTTAGCGGGCGGCACATCTCATTTTCGACGGTGGTCCTGCCAATTAAAATGAAAGGTGAGTGCTGGACTATGGTTGTTAGGTGCGCAGCATCACACAACTTTCCTTAGCTCTACATCAATTCACTCGTCTTGTAGCTTTTTCTGCCAACTCAATTGATTTTTTTGCTCAGTTCATTTGAAACACCACTTCACGGCGGCAGAAAGCGGTAGCGCTTCCACTTCCCGAATTTAATGTGCTGCTCGTACTCATGCCCTGACCATCATTGAGCAATTGGTGCACAGATAATTATTAAGGCTGTAAATACGATTTTTTTGAAAAGGATAATATCCACGCTTCCAGATTTATCGCCTAACGCGTTTAGAAATGGTAACACGTGAATCGGTGGTTGAAATTCCAGAATTTCTGAAGTAGCCCCTGTACAGTTAATGAGCGTTATTAATAGATGATCGTGTAGGTACTCGTGATTGGATTTTCTCCTGAATTTTTCTGAAGAGCCTAGTAACATTTGGGCGGAGTTTCTAAAGACAAAACAGCGCTGAAGTCGCTTTTCGTCGATGTTTCGTAATTTATTGTGCTGCTCGCATCATTTTGCCACTGTATAAGAATTTCATGGTGTTGTCATCTTATTAGCAGCTATGCATATAAAAAATGTAATCGAAATCGTTCGAGCCATTTTTGAGAAAAATACCCAAATAGTGTTCTCCGGACTGAAACGTAAAGATGTGAACAGAGCTCAAACATTTTTTGTTCAGCCGATTACGTAATTTCCCTTTCTACTTCGCATTGCCAAGAAAATATATGTGAGAATTGACTAGTTGAAGACATCTCGTGGTTCTGGTGAAAATGTATTGGCCAAAACGTGAAAAATGGATACGATTTCCGTTCCTTGAATTGTCACGTACGAAGAATAGGTACTAATTATTACAATGTTAACAAGAAGAAGGCGAAAACCCCTCGTTTATGGTACATTTTGCACTCCCCCCCCCCAATAAATACAAACCCTATTTTAGCGGCTTCCAAAACACACAACTTTCCGCAACTCCCGTAAATTCGACGACCTCCTACATATACGGGCGCTGTATGTCCGTTCAAAGCGTGTCTGCAGGAACATTTATGGAGAACAATAAGTAGGTATTAGTTATCTGAGAGTGCTCCGTAAGTTTGATCGAAATCGTTAGTGCTGTTTTTGAGAAAATTAGAAAAACGATCAATTAATGTTAGACACATCTCGTCTTTCGAGTTATTGTGGCTTATATCTCCGTTGAAACAGATAGATAAAGAAATAATCACGAATAGGAATATGTGAGTATAGGCTGCTTCAAGACACCCAATAATTAAAGAAATTGGGTTGTGTCCGCCAGTAGGCAAATTACTAAAGTACGAGTAGTTACTAAAGGACGAAAAATACGGACCAGATACTCAGAACACATTAAATCTCTTAGTAGGAACAAAGACGATTCAAACTTTGCCAACCACCTCAAAACAACTGGACATGAACCCACCAAAATACAGGACTGCACCATCTTACTACACAAACAATACAAAGGACGAAAACTGAACATATTAGAAAACATGGAAATTTATAAACAAAAAACTTCAATGGACAAATCATAAATGAACAAATCAACACAAAATGCGACACCATATTCACACCACTCAAAACACTACACAAACGAAAACAACCAACTGACGGAATTACAGACCACCCTACACAAAAAAAACGCAAATACCACAATTGACAGACCATCCATCCAACACGTCCCATTTATCTCTAGGGGGTATTCACCCTGTGGTACATGACCTCCTTCCCCGTCCCTTCACCGACGCTCCATCACACCTTTCACTTTTCTCTTTGTATATAAAGACCACGACTAACCGACTGACTCCAGTACTGACTTAACGGCCAGACGATGATGTCTTTACATCGAAAGCGCTTGCCCACAGTAACTCACCAGCCAGAGGAGACGGACTCACCTAACAGGTACGTTAACTTTAGTACACCCAATAATATTGATCAAATCCAGCGGAGCGGTACTCTGGATATTACGACAGTGTTCAAAAAAACACATTTTCGATACATTTTAATTTTTACCTCTGTTCAATGGGCTGTCAGAGGAACATTTATTGAGAACAATACATAGGTATTAACTATTCAAAAACATCCTGTGAGTTTGGTGAAAATCGTTCAGGCCGTTCACCCAATTTTCATGGAGATGCTTTACGCAAACGAAAAGTTGGGTATTAGAACATAATTTGAAGATCGTACGAGCCGTATTCGAAAAAATGCAAAAACCCCTGGTTTTTAGTACATTTTCGTTCTCCACCCCCTATCCCATCTACCGAAATCACCCATAAGCTTATTTTGGCCTCTAAAAAAATCACAAACACAACAAAAAAGAAATCTGCTCAATCGGTTCAGCCGTTCTCCCGCAAATTGAACATTCCATTATCGGAAAAATTAGTGTCATAGTTCAATTTCCTGTGCATTTATAGCTCGATGTTGGTCGCGTGATCACGTATACGCGAAGTTTTGTTTATCCAGGTTCGCACGAATTGATCGGATAAAACGCTGGAAATTATTACACGACTTTGGGTGAAACAAAGAATATGGACCGACTGCTTGATAACGCTACGACTGCATGTATCGATATGCGTCCGTCAGTTATCTCATATTTATTTCATATTCCTATTCTTAATTTCATTGAATTAACTCCTTTTCATAGTCTTTGTACATTTAAAATAATTATATAACGGGGTATTACATAATGAACATTAAATAATTGGCATAATCGTACAGCTGTCGTTATGTCCAATTTCAAACATGGCGCCAGAGCCTACGCTGTCGGGCATATCGACAACCTGACCTCGGTCGTGATATATCGATATGTTGCCTGATCAGAGTTAGCGGTCCCTATTCTTTGCTTTTACCGACGACTTTTTACCATTCCTTTGCTTCTATCAGGTGCATAGTCAAATACCATACAAGACCTGATGTTGCATTCCATATTTCTTGGTTATCCCTCTCACACCTCCGAGACCCATCTCATTCGATTCAGTAGTACGCAGTATGTAGGTGAGGCTGGTAGAAGTTGTGTGAAGCACTACCTAACTGTACGTGGAGTCTGAGGGAAGTTGTGTGATGCGGCGCAGCGTATATTGTGATTCGAAACACGGCTAGTGTCATGCACCATTTTACTGAATTAAGACGTGAACCTCGATGAGCCGAGCGCTGCGATGACAGTGAGGATGTGCGGTCGTGGCGTGAAAAATAGTGACGAAGGTGATTGGCCCAGGGGGGGGGGGGTGAAAAGCAGTTGATTGAGACACGAGCTGAGCCTGAAATATAAAATGACCCGACGACAACAGTTTGAAGGCTCGTTGAATTTTGGCGGCAGCTCAAAACTCGGTGGAACTGGCCCCTTCGATCGGCTCCTCTGATCCGAGAAAAATACCGCTTTTGAAACGAAGCGCCTCCAGGTCAAGGAATTTCTCTTCTTGACAAGACCTTTCGTCGTACGTGAACTGAAAGTGAAGCGCATCATTTCGGCACCTCCCGGTTGTCCGTTCAATTTTGAAATGACTCAAAACGCTGTGGGACGACCAGGGAAGTCTGTTCGACGACTGTTTATTCGACATCTTGCAGGTTCCAGTCGAGTTCAAGCGCTCTCACGAAGAACGAGAAATGAAACGCGACAAATAATTGAACGAACAGGCCAGTCCTGAGCCCTCATGAGAGAGTTGTGTCAGTCGAAAGCCATGGAGGTTGCGGTTCCGCTCTCGTGTGTGAGCCTGGGCACCCGCTCCGCATCCACCGAACCCAGAGCTGTGGCCCATCTGTTACCACTCGAAGGTAGGATCCTGGGATGTTCCCAGGATGTCCCACCTGATTCAATTACTTGCACGAGTGGCAAATTTCACGACTGATATAACTCTCCCATTCAGGTTGAGGAGCGGTCATACATACCTGGGTGACAAGTTTCAATTGTAGTCAAGTTCCATAGCCAAAACGGTAATAAGATTGGTTAGTCTTAGCTGGAAAGTTTAGGTGATCTTCCGACTGCTGTGGAGCATTTCGTGGTTTTTTGCTCCCTTCACATTGAGGCGTGAGTTTCTGGAGAAAAGAAGGGGAGCTGCCCATTGAAATCATTGGATGGGCTTTTGAGAGCCTTGTCCTGATGAACAGGGGGCTAATTCTAATATGCCGCTATAGATGTTAATAAATATTTTAAAAAAAGATACGGCTTGTATAATGGAAAAACAAAATATGATCGAACATAAAAGAAACGAAATACACACTTTAATCTTCTGATAAAACATATAAATTAATAAAATAAGACAGTGCTTTGGAGACAGTTGTTTGGTTAAATTCACTTCTTCCACCCACGGATAACTCACAGCAGATAGTTTTTCTAAGCTTGCGGATGAGGTTGGTGCTGAAGAAAGTGGGTATAAACGATGTCGAAGACTGAAGTTGGTAGTAGGTATGGTTGGCGGTGGTAAAAAAGGATAAAACGGTATGTAAAAGAGGTATAAAAAAACACGGCGATGGTAGATACGATGATGATGATAAAAAAAGGAAGATTTCTCCTCTGGATTGTTTTCGTCGGTGGCGGGCGAGTCTACGGAATCAACGACACTACGAACTACATCCCGTCACAAGTCGTTCCATAATAATAATAATAAAAGAAAAACCCTGCAAATTATTACACAACGGTTTATTATTCAGATAATCAGCTTGACCTAGCACTAATGCTCCGAGACCCATCCTGTTCGATTCAGCATCGAAAAATATCATAATGAAACCCAAAAAAAGGTCGAAAAGAACTGAATCGTAATACTAAAATAAACAAAAAAATAAAACGAAAGTATCTAGAAAAAACTGAATTTTAATATGAAAACATGCACGCTAAATACTAATATCAAAATTTAACCAAAAATCTATGAAAAAACCAAAATGAGAATGAAACGAAAGAATCTAAAAAAATTGAATCGTATTAAAACCAAAACGTCGGGGAAATTGGAACGGGGGCGCTCGAAGTGAAAGGCGAAAGGGGATTTTAGCCACCCGCCCGCAAGGCGAGGACGCCCCGCCACCGGTTGTTTTTTATTCAGACGGGAGGGAGGGAGGGACGCTGTAGCTCCCGCGTTGTACTGCGTTTCGTTAATTTTTTTAACCGTTTGTTGCCCATTACAACCACGGGCTTCGTCTGATCGGATTGCCGAGATGGCGGGCACAACTAGATACCAAATCGGATTTTTGGGCGAAAGAACGAATTTTTTAGACCATGTTAAAGGCACAAAACGGCCCGAACGGCGGACGGCGGATGGGGGACGGGGGACGGAGGACGGCGGACCGACATTGAAAATCTCCATGCCTTGAAACGTAAAGTATCAAATTTTGAGGGGGGGTTGTAAAAAATTGTTCGTGACCGAAAACATAGGGTTATTATTCAGAATGAATAATAAAAGAAAAAAACGGATAAACAAAACATTTGGTTGTATTTGTGAAATTAAAAATAAAATGCCTTCTTCTTTCCTAAGTTGCCACCTTATGCGTGGTCCCGTCCGAAATGTGAACAGCCACACCAGTCATCGTGCCCCCTAAGGAACTGGCTCGTCCAGTGGTCTCAACCCCCTTTCTCCTAAGACGTTCACCGATTTTTGAAAAAAGAACTCATGCTCATCCATCTAGTGAGGCAAGTTTTTGTTCACTGTAGAGTTGGCCCAGATCAAAAGAAGCTTCCTTTATGCTCTCCACTTGTCCACCATGCAGCCAATTACCAAGTCAACGGGTACATGCCAGTGATCACTTATGATGCTTCAGTGGAGGAAAGTGTCTCGGTAACACGAACCCTCGTTAAACGCTCGTAATGAGGCAAACTTTAGGAAGGTAATGCCATAAGGGAAAGGAGGTAATAACACGCACACACAGCTCAAAATGTGTAGAACCTGATGAAGACTTAACTTATGTTTTTTCCCTACGATCGCTAACACTTTCGTTACTCTGTAGATAGCTGATAGGAAAAACATCTAGTGCTTTGATAAACATGATTGCTATCGTTATTTTTGAACGAAGTTGAAGTTTTCTCAAAAGGTGGTTTTAGGACACAAACTTTTCAACGCAATGGCCTAGAAAATAACCCCGGCGCTTTAAAACTAACAGCAAAAACCGTTAGCGTGAAGAACGCGCCATGTTGCTGATGAAACACGTCTGTGATTCCTGTAGTAGGTCACATACGAGCTGAATTAGACCCAATGGTCCTCTTCCACAATTCAGACGGAAAGGACATTTGGTAGCCGAGGTGTGGAGTTTTCTTGCTGTCTCTGGCACATCGATAAAGTGGTAAATAACACAGCGTGACATAAACCACATAGTCAGTAACTGCACGTCTCGTAGTTTCCACAAATGCCCCGCCCAATAAATAAATATAAGGGAAAAAAGAGGTAAGGAACACAAGTAGCGCGTGGGCGTCTGTTGTGGGAGTAGGGCGAGCGTTACCGGGTGCGGCTCCTTCACCGCTGACCTACGGACTCGTTCCTCTGCCAACCGACCGGTTTTTGGACAGCCAATGCCCCCACAACTGGCGCTGAGCCTCACCTTCTCGGCACGTGCTCATCCAGCTCGTCTGGATCCTCCGGTCCCCTGACCGGTTCCAAATTGGCTCCTTTTCGAAAAAGGACGTTTAAGGTCGGTGGAGAGGTAAAGTATCCAGGAAGCCGCGAGTACGTTAGTCACCTTATCGGTTATGTATCCAGGTCAATACTCCTCTTAAGGCTAATGGAGTGACGGAATTGGTCATACTCTGCTTTGAATGTTGAGGCCTCGGTTATTTGATCCCACGCAAATGATGGTCCACGTTCGAACAACCGACGACTTTTGCGAGGGAGCTGAGCTGGTGGGAGACAACACACACACACAGGGCTCTCCATAACTCTTCAGTTCTTAATTACCGAACGTCATGTGCCAATCACTACAAAATATCAATTAGTTGCATCAGTCTCCAACTGTTGAAGTGCGGTGCAGGAGACCTATTAAGAAGTGCTTGTATTGCTCTCGTTATTCGCGGCATCACCATCCATCGGTTACTTTTGTCAGCCATCAAAAGGCTTTGAAGCTCTTCCTCCTCCCCATGGAGACTATAATCGGATGTAACTCAGGTGTAACCCGAAATCGCTCCGCATCGTGAGGTAGGATTGCACAGATTGCACCAAACATAGGCGCCTTCTACTGTCTTTTTTGTGCTCGGGATGGTGCTGTAACGGGACGAATCAAACCCGTCGATTCAGCGAAGGCTCGTCCGGGGCATTTATGCTGACTGGGCACCTCAAATGCCCCGATTCGCTGCCCTCAGTTGAAACCGAGCCAGTTCCCTCGTCGCCGTGTCGCCCGCGCTCGCGTTCGCTCCCACTCAGTTCCCTGTCTGTGGTGGTGAAACTCCCTCGAATGTAATTGAGAATAAAACTCTGTTCCAGTTGCATTCAGCTTGATATAGTACGCCTCAACTCTGTTAGTGTGATATCGCTCCAATATTAATCTCCCCCGTAACAGTGCAGAACTTCCCCAACTGCTCCGTGGTTCGGTTCTCCACTACTCAGCAAATGTCACTTTGTGTTTCTATCCGTCTCCGCGTTATTGCACTTTTTCCAATAATTTCCTCTCTGCCAGCTCTAGCTGTGGAACTAGTTCCTAGGGTTTTATTTACGTATTAGTCCTGCATCCTCTCAGTTTTTGTTTTTTGTCCTTTTTGATCTAACTTGGACAATACGTCTCTATTTTAAAGAGCTAGGAGGTTGGTTGGTTCGTCTCTCCATTCTGCATCGTGGGTGGTTGCAGGGGTGAGCTCACTACAAACCCAAGTCTCCCCAGGGGTTCCCAATCTTACACTGTCCCCGGTGCAACGTTATCATGACCGATCATGAAGAGCTCAGGCCAGTGGCTGCTCCTTCACTTTGGGTTCTCACTGATGTACACTGTGTGGGGGGTGCGGTAAAGACAAGACGAACTCGTGGCAGAAAATTGCTTTTGGCTCACTTTTGGAACTCACCAAAGAAGTGAAGGCGCCTAACTGGTCGTATCCTTCACCTTACACCCCTATACCCTGTTACCCCTTTCCTGTAACAGTCTTGGAATTTCTCCCTATTTCTTCAATTTTTGTTTATTCCAGGGACTACCACCATGGGTGATGTTTGTACAAAAAGGACTAACCCGAGTCTACTGTAATTTAATATTTAGCTCCTACATAATCCCAAGACTCCACAATTAACAAAAACTGTTTTAAAAACTAACTATGAGTGAAGTTTTGAAGGGATCAAACATGACTTTTTTTTCAATACCCGTTATAACCGCTCAGTGGTTTTAAAAAAAAGTTGTTTCTGAGTTGGTTTCTTTTTTTATTGATTTATGTGTTACTATGAGTGGTTTTTTCTTTCTGTTGATTTTTAGGGGCCGTCTCAGGACCTTCACTGTAACAGCGCTCTGCATGTGGAGTTCAGAGGAGGGTGGGCTTGTGGCTGGCTGGGGGTTTTCACCCATCTCTACCAGCTGGTGCAAATGGTGTGTGAGTGTGTAGACACTTTGAGTGTTATTTACTTATTTACAATTAAAGTAACTTATTTTGCATGAATATGTGACTAATAGTATTTATTTCACCCGCTGTTAGTGAATATATTCTGATTATGACTATATTTACATTAGAAAATTATTAAATTTTATTTATGTGCCTAGAAAAAGCTGTCAATCAGTGAATGTTGTACTGCTTGTTCTCCAGGGCGAATGGAAGAGAGGGCCTAATGGTCCTAATTCTCCTTGGTCGATAAATCAGTCAGCCAGTCTAACGATTTCGATTAAAGTTTGCTATAAACACTTCCAACACAACAAAATAGCCATGGAAAAATAAAGAGAGCACCGCCATCAATTATCAAAAATTCCAAAGAAGACGCGCAGTTGTTTCCCTCTCACGTAACCCCCTCCCTTCGCAGAAAAATACGTTAACATTTTGAGAAGCCACTTACGCATTGATCACTTAAATACGATGAGCGGGGTTTCAACATGTTCATATTAAGGTGAATAGAAACAGGTTTAATGCAAATCGCAGGACGTACGTGGGGCTGAGGACTGTTGTTTGGTGCTTCCTGCTAGATATTTTGAGCGTTGTGAACTGTGTATTCTCGGGCAATGACACGATTCGACTTTCCCCCACACTTTTGCAGAAATTATCGTCTTTTTTACGGAACTTGTCAACGATTTTCAGTCAATTCCCGAATAAGTTCGAGCTATTCGCACACAATTCACGACGTCTGGCGAATTCACCAACGATTTTTGAAGAATTGACGATCTTCTCGGGCACCTCACGATTTTGTCAACATGAACGTAATTTGGGCGTAATTTTTGTTCGTCTTGTTCGAAGAGCTCGAGGACATTCCCTCGAAACCTAAACGAGCTCGTCCTCAGAAACAGCGAAGAAATGAGGTACTCGAGAATCCGGCTCTTCAATTAACTCCTTTAGGGGTGGAAAAAAAAATCCCCGTTAAGGGAAACCCGCAGTGCGGAGCTCCTCAACCGCTAACACCAAGACAAACAGAGGGATATTAATCTGAAGATATGAGGGAAGACTCGAATGGAGAGGAGAGCGCGTGGTTGAGTGGTGGCATGGCATAGCACGGCGAGGCCTGAGGGGGGCTGGGAGGGAGAGTGAGGGTGAGGATATAATGAACCGCAGAGCTATGGTATGGTATGAACTAATGAACAAACAGTGGAACGGAGGGTAAGATATGACTAATGCTGCGCTCTAAGGAATTGGCAGAATTTCTTTGCGAGGGGACGAGGGTAAGGAATGAAGAGAGTGATTGTGGAGGGGAAACGCTTTACCCTTCGATTCCTCATAAGGCTCGGACCTTGGGGCATTAAAGGCATTTAGGCTTATTCCATCCCACGCCGTAATAAAAGACGAGGGGTCGATTTTTCGGAGCGGAAAATATTTTCGATCGCCCGACTTAATTTATATTCCTTGATCAGTCGACACAATGGAGCATTTAATTATGATCAGCGTTCGGATAAGGATGAGAGGACGTGGAAGGCACAAGGTGGTTCGTTTGAGAATCAAAACGAGGTCAATGTTGGATGCGTTGTAGTGATATGTGAATACCACGTCTACTCCAGCGCACAAAGAAACACACAGTTCTAATAATCTTCAACCGTTTCAATCGGCAATGAGACATTTTGTGTACGAGAGGTCGTTAGCTTCAACCAGCGACGTATGACACAACTTCACCCAAAGGATCTCGTGAGCCGACGGTGGATTCCTCGTCTTCTACATCGACCACGTTGCCGCCATCCACACACCCTGGACATACTCGTAAGAGACGGCCAAGACTATCCAGATAATGTCCTCGGCAGGAGGGCTTCTGGGGTCCATCAGTTTTGTTACAGATGTGGCTGGAAGAGCGTGGTGGAGCAACCATTCAAATTTTCTTGGTAACGTTACAATAAGCTGACCTCTTGAGTCAGGCTGTCTGATGCATGACACCAAGCTGAGTTACTGCCTGCACACTGGTAGCAGTAGTAGCTGAAGAAGGCCACCGATGACTGTTTCCAGCTCTGTCCTGCTATTGACGGCAGAAGTCAGAGCAGGCACACCGCATTTAAAGAAACACAAGTTGGCACGATGGTGGAGCTTCATGCTTCAGGACCAAGACAGATCTGTTCCTTATTGGATGACTGTTCATAAACCCTCGACGAGGGTTATATCAGTCATGGAACTTGCGGTTTCGCTAATATGCAGGAGGCCGGCTCATGTAGCATCCACCCAACTCAGACTTGCGGAGGTGTGGCACGTATATGGTCATGCCATTCTCCCGGTGGAGAGCTGTTTCCCATGTGTGACCACTTGAGAAATGCCGTACCATTAATCTGGATTCCCACCGGATCTAACTATTTACTTGGGTGTCAAGTTTCCAAAGGACAGATCAACTGTGACCTCATTTCTTAGCCATCGCTTTCTTCGCGATTTCGGCGAAATGGTTGTAGACTTGCTTTGTTGCAGTTCATGCTGCTAAGTACTTCTGGCCCCCTCCCCACCTTCACACCGTTGCTCACTGTTGTAGAAACTGCAGTGGAGGCGAAAGACTCGGTGATGGAGAGACAAAATGTGGAGCCGCGCATTCAAGTCACCATGTCCTTCGAGGAACTGGCTCGTCCAGCAGTGGTCTGGCTCAACCCATGGTCTTGAAAGACGTTCACGGATGTTGGGAAGAACTCGTTCGTATCACATCCCTTTTACGAGGATTCCCATTTCTCTAACGCCGATTCGTCGATGGTGGCAAGTTTCTGTTCTGTGGTGAGGTCTGCACAGAGTTCAGCCCAAAACGGAGAAAACTCCCGTTTCACTCTTCACTTGTCAACAATGCACTCAACGGCCATGTCAACCGGTAACTGACCGGCGATCGCAGGGAGTGTTTCTGTTTATACAGTCTCATTGGGTGGGGATCCACAGGAGCGGAGCTCTCTGAGATTGGGCCAATATTCTATTTTGATTGACAGTTTGTTACCCCAGACAATGTGGTGGTAGGCAATCACGCCTAGATAGATGGCCAAGACAGTCGCAGAACTTCACACTCTACCGCCGGTATCAGCTTGAACAAGTTCTATCTTTGTGTCTGACTGCCCCAATCGGATCCCGAATCTTGGATATCTATATACAGTAGTCTGATACTGACGAAGCTTCATTGGATGGGTAACACACCATTTAGAACACACAACGAGAAGGAAACCCAACACCAAGACTTCAGTTGACCACCACCGACTGATTTAAGGGATTCCACTACGACTTCTTTCGACTGGCTCCCACTCTAATGGCGCTCGCTGAGGGACCCTGCTCCATAAGTGAGAAAGAGGGTTGACTTAAACATAAACCGAATGTGAATACTCTTCTCCACTTAGCCGTGTTGGAGTATCCTCGACTAGCCATTGACCTGGGAACCCAATAGACTGATTTTACCAAGGATGGCGGTGATGAACGAGGTATTCCTTGGATAGGGGAGGTCCAGAAGCACCCAGCGCTCCGCGCACAGCAAGTTTTCTGGACAGGAGTGGGGGGGGGGGCGATGACATGGACTTACCAATCGGCTTTTCCTCGCCACTATCGACAAGTGGTGGCCCTCAAAAGGCGCATTGGCGTGGGGAAGAAAAAGAAGGGCGAAGCACCCAGATAGAATGTGAAAGAGTGACCAGGGACTCCTCAGACCTGGCAAAAGGAATGGCATGTGGAAAGTTGATGGTGATGGACCAGTCGCTGGAACGTCTGCTTACATAGCTGGACTATTGCTTTCTATAGATGCTCGCGGAGAATTGTCTTGTGGGGAACTCAGGCTTCCCTCAAAAAATTATATTCGTAATTCATCCTTAACTCTGCATTCCCCCACATTTGTTCTTCGATTTTCCTACATTTTTCGTGCATATTCCTAGATGCTGTACTTAACCCATATTCTAATCTCCGAAAATCCTTACCCAGCTTTTGGGCGTCTACTAGTGCATGTTGCCCCCAAAAGTTGACGCATTTCCCCACTTCTTTGCTGAGTTTTCTAACAATATCCAAAGAAGATTTACAAAGTTTTTCCTTTGCAATTCAAATTCCCTACATTTTGTATTGCTTTTGGTTGTGTATTTGCTCTCAGGAACATGCGGCTTTATGTGAACAGGTTTTCCTTTCCTTCTCTGGCATGCAACGTGTTGCCAGGCGCATGTCATATTTTGGCCATCGAGAAGGAAACTTCAACCTCCGGATTAGATCATGCGGTAGAAATCCAGTCGATCCAGAGTTGGACTCGACATCTCGTTAGCCACACGCAGCATTTCCCTCAGAACTGATGACCGTAATCCGTCGTGAGATCGTGAACTCGCGAAGAGGGAAAAGTATCGGTTTTCACGAAAGCGCTGAAGGGGAGCCGTTTTGGAGTCGGTTATAAAATATTTGGTAGAGCCGCGTTTTTGTGTTGATAATAAGGAAGGCAGGATACAAAGGAGAAGGTGGAGGATAAGGATAAGGGGAAGTGGACGAATGAGGTACCGCTAGGTGGACGATATCCATGCACAGGTCGGCCTCAGGGCTCCGTGCGGCCCCGCGCGTCTCATCTAATTGCCGCCGAGCGGAGGGCTCTCGTGTGATTCGGCCTCAATAGCACGGCTATGGGGCAGGGAACAGAGAGGAGCAGAGCAGAGAGCGGCAAGGAACAGCGCCACACAACGCAACACTCGTCCTCCTTCGATTAGCATAATATTCTAATAGGTAGCTCGAGGCGGGGGAGAAGGGCAACGGGACCGCGGGAAGGCCGATCCTTTGAGACGCTCGCTGATGAATTATTTAAATTGGCGCTCCGACTGATCCGTGCGATACGGGCCTTCGCCTTTTGTTCTCCCCACCCAATCAACCTTCCCAACCATCTCATCAAGTTTCTTACAGTCTCGTACAACAGTTTCGTAATTGCTCCTTGATGAGTCCACCCTCCACTCCACCGCCTGAAAGCACCAGCAACACTGACCTGCGAGGCTCGTGAGCACCACTGACCTCTGACCCCTTCAGAGAGCTCCGCCAGCCTGAGGTTTGAACAGGAGCTCTAGTTGGATCTAGAGAGCCAGCGACACTGTTGTGTTATATCAATGTTGTTTGCCCCACTCCAAACGTATCATTTCTATGGCCATCACAAGACGTGACAAAGGGTATAGCAATAAAACTGATAGTCAAGCGTCTTGCAATGCACCGAAGAACTGCTGTACAACGTCAAAGGTGGCGAGGATGCTGTTCGACGCTTTCCATTTCTTGGCATAAAGGTATCACTAAAAAACACAGGGAAAACCATCTGGCCAGACTTGGTCCGTCCACCCTACCTACACAGCCACTTCCCCTCTGTGGGGCATCTCCACCACCACCAATCGAGAGAACTGTGTGAGAATACACCAGGAGAATGCATCAGGCTGTCTGTAGTGATGTGGGAGTGACCCCAAACGCTTTATCTCAGGACCAGGACCAACACAGTTGACAAATCTTCTGATGGTGGAGAAAAACGGCTTGGGGCAGATAGTTGGGATCACTACTGCACATGTATGTTATGAGCGCAGTCCACACTCCTCGGTGCTGGTGGTGTTGGTATAGATGAGAAAACTCCATCATTTCCTGGCACAATGCCAGAGGCTTGAAAGCAAGCTTGAGGCTTGGAAGGTTTTTGCTATAATTCATCTAAAGCTGGACATAGAAGAAGACTCTTGCAATACCTGGCATTCCTTAGGAAGCTAGGCATACACCTGTGAGCCATTATTACTTTAGGCGGTGGTTCTCAGCCCATATAAGGAACAGTCCGAGTTATATAAAAAAGTTCTCTTTATGTAAGAACCTACCATTGCCAGGTGGATGAGAACGCCCAGTAGGGGTAAGGGCCAGAATCTGCTAAGTGGGAGATTAGTCGATGGGCTGAGAAGACATCCGTGAAGGCATCACCCTGTAGTGGTCTCGCAGACTTCCAACCACCATCGCCACATCCTTCTCTTTTCAACTTTTGAAGTGTCCCCATGTGACAGCCAAGGTAGATGACGCTGCTCATGTGATTTTCGACTGCCCCCAGTCAAAAGCCCACCCAAGCTTCCATATTCCATGCAGGAACACAGCAAACCAATTAATGAGCAACAAGACGGTCAAACCCCACTTTACCACCATTACCTAAGTATGGGCAAACAAGTGTTGATCACACCCCCGCTCTCCCCACGGACGTGCAGGCCATAACAAGCTGGCATGGTTATTTCAAAGCAGAAGAGCTTACAGGTAGTTCATGCCACATAGCCACTGCAGGATTAGCTCTGTCGCTCACTGGACCAAAGGTTTGGCTGATTCAGGCGTGCTAACTGTCGGTGTACAGCGATGCCATCCACATACTCCATGGATAGGATGCCTTAGGAGTCTATTAGCTCCAGCGACTGGTTGATGAGGATTGCCCACAGTATAGTAGACAGCACCTTACGAAGGCAACCAACTTTGAGCTCACTCCAGTCTCTGGGGGACTGCTTCTCTCAAAGGAACTCGCTAGTAGTGTAACTGCAGGCCACTAGACTGTGTTAAATCCCAGAGCCCAACTGACGAAGGTTTGAGTGAACAAGATGACGGAGAGAGGCGAACAAGCCTTCTGTGCTCAGAAGAAATATTAGGGATAAGCAAAATAAGTCCAGGATTATGAGCAAGCTTTGACCAATCCTAACCACACTAATCAGCCTGTCCAACCTGCTCTTACTATCCCCAACTTGCTCTACCCAGTGAAATAGACGAAGTCTTCCAAAATGTTTGCGTCTCCTGTTTTGGATTAAACGAAAAAAGCTTTCGAAAAAACAGATTCGCAAGGATTAAATTCTGAGGACCTGTTGCGAGTGACCCAATTAGGTTGTTTTGGGGGGTAGAAGAGTGGCGGGGGGAGAGGGAGGGAGGAAGAGTTCTTCTTAAGCCCTTCGTCGAGTTGGAAGCCCAAAACTTCATAAAACGGCCTCAATTACGGCAATTAAGACTTTTAGACTTTTACGTCCCCTTCCTCCCCCACTCTCCTCCATCACTCCCCCCCCCCCCCCACCAACAGGTCAGAGAACTCCCTTCTAATTTAGCGCCTAATCGAGACTTGTTCGAGAGCTCTTCATAATTTTTTCAACCCTCTTCTCGCCTTCTAATGAATTCTAGCCAACTTCTCGTTGACTGGTCGTTAAGTCTGGTCTCCCTCGTTCTCGAAAAAATGAGATTTTCACCCCCCCCCCCCGCCACCACCACACCCCATCGTTTCCTACAACATCGTCCTTCGGTGATTTGACACCTCAAAAGTCCTGAGTTTAAGTTTGTTTAGGCGGGAAGTAATTTGTGAATTTCCGCTCTCGGGAAGACTTCAAGTTGTGAGCCTCTCGGTTCGCTCGTTATTACGAATGAGGCGTCTATTAGGGTGATTAGTGACTAGGGTGGAATCATCGTCGAATTTCTGGAGTTTGTTTTCCACTCAATAAGTTTTTCCACGAGAATAAATATTGTTTACGAGGCATTTTTCCTTGAATGTGCTCGTACTTCGCTCAGATAAATAAGCGGAAATGAACGGAACCTTCTGGAAAGACAATTTTGGTCTCAGAGGCACGTCCCACGTTGGTCGCAGGTCTATCAATTGAAATGGGAGACCAATTGTAAACGTGGACGCGTTGAGCAACCTGTGGAAAGTGTGGACGTCACTTGAACTTGGTCAATATAATCAAGAGAGTGGCATTGTACATGAAGATTCAGTCACACCCCAACTTGAGGTTCGCTGTAGGTCGTTGTGAGCGGGTTGTCTCCTGGGTGGTTGACGATCGCAGCTCATCTTGCACAACGGCCACCACAGTGAGCACCTTGACGGGGCTGTGGTTTGCAATTCTGTGGCCACTGGTGCGTTGTCGAACAAAGTCTGGTAGAAGGCTGGTAGTCTGGGCTAGTTAGGTATCCAGCCTGGTTATACGGGCCAGGTAATTGGAACCAGATCTCCCATCGGGCCTGTGGAAAGTGGATCTGCTCCATTGAGGTTCCAGTGCGGTTGAGCCAAGCCACTGGACGAACCAGTTCCTTAGGAGACACGGCTCCACTTCTCTTCTCTCAATAACTCTACTACACACACACACGCATCCTGCGAGTTCTTCAGTACGAAGGAAACAAGAAACCACGTGCAGCTTCATTGCAGTTTCTACAACAGTGGGTGGCGGTTGTTTAAAGAGCAGCGATACCTTCAAGCTTTGACTGCTACTGAGCATGATTATAACAGTTACGCCCAGGTTGCGAAGAAGGTTATGTACGAAAAAAGTTGGTCGCAGTTGATCTCTCCCCCTTCGAAACAGATAGAAAAACTTAAGTGATACCTCTACGTGGTAAAACATGAGCTACAGCCACAGGCACATTAAATGACAAACTGTCGTACCTCCACACTTCTGGGTTCGGTGGATGCTCACCGAGTGCCCATGCTTTCAGGAAACAGACCTGTGGACGTGACGTGTGCTACGAACGTTCGGCAGAGCTAAGATTCTGAAGGTGTACTCGGGTCTCAGGAAAGACTCTCACTCGCCCGGCAATGGAAGGAATGAAAGTTGAAGTAGTTCTCTGAAGTTTCGGTTCACGATTGACCCTTCGAACATCAGAAGCAGTTCTTCACAATTCTATTCGAACAGTGGAAATTAACAGGGAGAGAAAGGAGTGCGCGCATTGAAGAAGACTTACAGAAGTCACGCCGCCACCTGCTTGTTCTCCCGAAGATCAACGATGACTACACCTTTAAACAAGTTGATGCCACTTAAACCGTTCCACACTGTAAGACGCTCATTACCCCGTCTCGCGAGCCCTGGTGCGCCAGAGTACTCCACCTGGCCCGAATAAACTAGGCCAAGGAAATGAAAATCCGCATAAAATAGTTTGAAGGGGCTCTCAAGTACAAAGGTTATTGCCTCGCCCTGCTTAGCTCTCAACGTACGACCGCAGCAACTGGCACCAATAACCGTAGTATGTCGAGCGGGGCAATTAAAATGCTGATTACGTCCGTCGGATGACGACTTAAAAAAAAAAAAAAAAAAGGCCGCGCTAAGTGCTCCCGTCGATATCTGCTCTAATCAAGTTATTTATTATCTAGTTCTCGATTGGAATCAAGTAAACAGCTATGAATATGTTAATTGGGGCAGGACGAGCGTCATAAGACGGTGAGATTTGATCTTGAGCCAGAAACTCAAGTCGACCGTTGACCGGATTTGCTTTTGTCGTATAACGAAAGCCGCAAATTGACGTTACTGGGAAGCAATAAAACAGAAACCGTCATTCTGCAATTTGCCAGTTTTGATTGTCGTCGGGATGCTTCATAGTTGGCGCGCCCAGGGCATTTTAATTTATTTCGTTATTCCGTAGCTTTTTATTACTGAAATGTATTTATTTTATGCGATTCCTGTCAAAAGACGCGATTCAGTAAGCCGAGGCTGCAGCATTGATTACTCACATCGATCTCGACAAATTTTGTTCATTCCCCATTACACCACTCAAACTGTATTTCATCCGGGATCCATCGTTTTGTGGCTATTTGTGTTCCACATGGTGCACCTTCAGCTGACTGACTAGCGCTCCCAACTAAACCATGCTAGCAGTCTGACCAGCCATACACACAGTGAACGATTAATAATGTCCACTAAATATCCGGAAGCAACAGCGGAAATTCTGAAACTCGAACTAACGTCGTGTTGTTGACTTTGGACGAAAACCTTCGAAAATATGTGGTGCGTTGCAACACACAACTTTCCTCAGCTCTACAACAATTCACTTCGTACATGGCTAATTCTGATTAATCAATTCATTTATCACTCAGTTAATTTGAACTTGGTCAAACAACGCTTTACGGCAGCAGGAAGCGGTAGCGCTTACAGTTCCGGAATTTATTGTGCTGCTCGTACTCATTCCAGAACCATTACTGAGCAATTGGTACACAGATAATTAATGTGGCTGTAAACACGAATTTTTTGAAGAAGGACAGTAATCATTTTGGCAGAGTTATTGGATAACAACGTTTAGAACTGGTAGTAAGTGAAACGGCGGTAGTTGAAATTCCGGAATTTCTGGAGTGAGCCCCATGTATCTCATGAGCGTTTTTAAACACTCACCCTATAGGTATTGGATTGGATTACAATACCAATTTTTTAAAACATTCTAGTAACATTCCAGCAGAGTTTATAAGGAAAACCCGCGCTAATAACGCTTTTCGTCGACAATTTTGATAATTTATTGTGCTGCTCTCGTCATTTTTCCACGGATGGGAATTGTATAGTATAGTTGCCATATTGACAGCTATCAATATAAAAAAATTAATCAAAATCGTTCGAGCCATATCGGAGACAAAAATTTGGTGTTTTGATTACTATGATAACTATAGTTATCTTTCGGTGGATTTTGTTCATACCCTTATTTTGGCGTCCCATAGTAACCTGCGAGCGAGATATAAAGTTTGAGCTGATTTGGTACGGTGGTTTTCTCTAAAAATCGTTCAAAGACACACATACACACACAGACCATTTTCCCAAATAGTGTTTTTCGGACTCAATGGGGTCTGAAACGTAAAGATCTGAAGAGAACTCAAAATTTTTTTTTCAGTCGATTACATAACGTTCCTTTCTACTTTGTAGAGCCAAGGAAAGTAAAAAAAAAAAATTGAGGTGCCGTTAATTACCTACTCGGTGGTTATTCAACGAAGGCCGTGGCATAAGTAGTAACGGCTCAATAAATTCTGTAACTCAGAACACTACAATTTTCTCTACAGAATGACCTAAGTGGAAAACAGATTGGAACCGTAGCTAAAGTCATCAAGTACTACACGTACGTGGAGTTGAGGAGGGTTGTGTCGTGCGACGTATCACATATTTACCAACGTTTCAAACGAGCGGCGGTTCGCCTCAAAATTAGTGCAAATGTTTGGCTAAAAACGTTTTACGTGCAAAATATCAGGTGCGACGCAACCTTCCTCAGCTTCACATGCATTCAGCGATTTTCATGGCTTCGGCGGCAAATCCAGTGTGTTTTACATTCATTAGCGCGAACGTAACGTCTAGTTTTATGTATTGTAAGACTTATCCTGGTTAGAGGGGGTTAATTCCAATATGCCGCTCTGGATGGAAGGCTTTAGTGTACGTGGAAAAACGATAAGGATTTTAGTGATAGATAAATATAATCAAACAGAATACAATCTGATCTTCCGACACTATATAAATTAATAAAATAATCTGTAGCTCGGAGATGAGTCTCTTTCACCCCCTCAAATAACTCACGCGCAGGTATTTTTTCCTAATTACGCGGATGAGTCAGATGACGAAGAGAAACGGTAGAAGAATGTTGGTAAATAAGGTTGGTAGACGGTATAGTTACCCCACAATTTACGGAAATGTCCGAAAAAAAGTTATTTTCGACACATTTTTATTTTTATCTTTGTTCAATGGACTGTCAGAGGAACATTTATTGAGAGCAATATGTAGGTATTAGCTATTCGACAACATGCTGAGAGTTTGATGAGAATCGTTGACGCCGTTTTGCCAAAAAGCGTAAAAAATCTATTTTTCCTTCATAGGTTATATCTCCGTTCACCCTATTTTCATAGGAATATGTATAGAGAAGAAAAGTTAGTATTGATTAGTAGAAGGTACATTTTCGTCCCCTACCCCCTTTCCCATCGACCGAAATCGCCCATAACCTTATTTTGGTGTCTACAAAGAATAACAAGCAAAAACAGAACCAGCTCAATCGGATTGGCGGTTTTTAGTCTCATCCTTAGTAACACGTAAGGATCTGAATAAAACCCACCTTTTTTTGACACGATTACAACACTTTCCTTTCCCTTTGGGAAGCGGTAAGTAAAAAAAGTGTTCGTTTGATCGCTATAACCATAGTTGATTTTTAACTATTTTTCGTGGAACAAAACCTCACTACCCGCTTTTATTTTGGCGCTCCCGAAAAGACGTTTTGAACTCACGAGTTTTCTCTCTACTGCGAGAAAGTGCGTTAACTTCATGTTAGTACCAAACGATTTCATTCGGATGGACATTATAGCAACGCCAATTGAGAACTTCGATGGAGTCGGCCGAAGCAACGGAAGTACAGACGTCTGTAACCTGGCGACGATTACTCTATATCGATAGAACGTGAGTGTTATCATCTCTTAGAATTCGCTCTTGAGCTTGTTCGTGAGAAGTTTTGGCCCACGACTAGTAGAAATAAAGATCGTACCGGAAAGTAAGTAGGCTCTAAGTATGCGAGGTATTTTCTCATTCGCCATAATTCGAAATTAATTCTACAAAAAATTTTTCGATGATGATAAAAAGGGGGTAGGATCTTTTCATGGAGTCGATCTTCTTTCGAACTCTCAGAAACTCATTTATCATTTATTTTTCCAATGGACACTGTTTAACTGCGTCCAAAACAACTGTTGTTGATAATAAACAACTCGAGAGAAAGAGAGTCGGACGGACTGCGCCCTAATTTTAGAGGGAAGCTCATAGCCCACCCAAACGGCCTCTCTCGGCATTTCACGCTCGTCGTCAGGACAAGAAGAACCTGACTCTTATTACCTGTCGACTTTCCCTCTCGTCGACGTAAATTTGGCGATATTTTGTCGTAAATTGTCGGCTCCGGGAACGAAATATCGCGTCCAAACGCGAACCCGGAGCCCATCGGAGGTTCGACGAGTAGAAAAATATTAATTCAAAAATAAAAACCATTCGATTTGTTTTTATTTGTCGTTTTCGTGTTACGAAACGTTTTGGAAAGGGGGGAGTTTTAAGTTCGTGGTGTTTACGATAATCGTCGCTGCGGACTACTTTCGAGGGCCCCCTCGAGACAAACTGTGTAAACAGACGTTCACTTCGGGGTCTTCTTTCGAGCGTGAGGACAAAATTATCGGGTTTTAACTGGGAACCGGAGCGGGGTTTTATGAATGCGAACAATAAATAGGAGCATCTCGAGGGCCGCCGGTTGACACCGAGCCAATTCTCAGTCGTGTGCGGAGTGAATGAGGGGCAGGAACGTCAGTTTGGGGACGGCAAGGGGGTCTTAGGCACGTGGGAGTTGGCCAATTTCTCGAGAAATTGACGACGTTTTGAAAGCGAAATTCAACTATACAAAATTCCTCTCCACTCAGGTGCAATTTGAGTTGAGCGAAAGTGATTGAGGACGTTTGATGCGTCAACAACTGCCAAAAACCAGGTTGCATTTGGCGCGCAAACTATACTCAGCTAATTCTGTACATCTATTTTTCAACTCAGATAAATCGAAACCTCAATTAAATTATTTGGTAGACACATGAAGCACTTCAGAATACTGTGGCCATCGGTGGTTTCCTGTAATACTTACCCACCTCTCTCACTTAACCTGACACAAGTCTCACCGGTGATATTATTCACTTCCCCTTGAATCTGGCTTCAGATGCCTCTCATTCGCACTAGTTATTGCGTTGCACGTTATATTTCTGACTTACACCTACACCTACCACTTTTATGTGCTTACAAGTTCTTCTTCGTCCCATCACTCGACGTCTCTCTTGCTTAGAACACACTGCATGTTCTGGAGCTAATTTCCAGATGGAGCCAATTCAATACTTAGTAAAACTCGCACGACAATTTAGTACTGCTCATTCTAGAAGTCACCTTCACTGATGCCGCAGTTCGATCTTACTTTGCTAGTTCATAAAATCTGCACTGAACACGAAATTAAGTTGTAAACTTCTGGGTTAGTCACGTCGATTCATGACGTATTTGTGTTAAATGCTCAATACTTATCTAATTTCCAAGCATAAGCCTGATTTCACGTTCATTTGTTTCATAAGCTCGAATTATCTGCTGATTCGGTACTGAAAGGCTCGAACAGCTCTGACACTTGGGGGCCCCTTATTATAAAAGCTTTGTGTTCAATTTTCAACTGGTTCGGGCAATCACATTCGGATTTCGGATCACATTTGGACTCAGTGAGTTAAATTCGAATTCAGCCGATTAACTCATGAGAATCTGGAAGTCAGTTTTCGCAATAAGCTATCCATAATATCACTGTATCATTAGTCAATAGAGTACATCGAATTGAAGTTTGACAGCCAATACGAAAGCTTGATTCATCTAGTGGAGCAAGACGATAATAGTCTTTAGCTGATTCAAGAACTTAATTGGCAGTTTGACCTGACACTGAATGCATCCCCGAAGAACTTCTTTATTGCAAATTGATACGAACCATTCAGATAAAGAAACCGTTATCGTTGTGGGTATTGTCGTGTTGATTGGTTTGTTGACAGAGTGAGTCAGAACTCCATACTTCGTGACGTGATCTCTATTTGAGTGCGGGTTCGGGGGTGCGGTGGCTGAGCGCGTTGGGGTGTGAGGCCTTCTGAGCCAGGCGGGGATAGAACCAGTAGACTCTGGTTTGATCCCCACTGGGCAACCCCCTCCTCCAAAGGGGGGTGAGGCAATGGGAACCGGCGGCAGCTGGGACACTGAGCCGGCCCCCCAATGGGCTCATTGGAGAGTTAGGACATGGGCCCAACGAGGCCACAGCGAAATGCCACAGGTCCTGCAGCTATGGCAGAGTCCTATGGCCCGCAGCTGCCTCCCTGCTATCTTCTCCTTCTTCTTCCCTATTTGGGTTGCCACCCTTTCGCCAATTTTTGGTTTGAGCCAAACATTGAAGGTATTTTTCCAACCTACCTGGCGCTGAAACTCTGATTTAGATTCAATTATCATGAAGTTCCACTTAGTGCGTCACTGCTTTAATAGCGGCATTTTCAACTCGGCAAATTCTGGAATTCAACTTTGGACCCATCGATAATGAAGTGAAATGCTCAACTGACAGGAGTAATTTATATATTTTTTATTTTAGACGTTTATTGTCATGGCTCAGTTTGCCTAGTTCCTCAGTACAGGGATTTTTATCGAGTAGCTCAAGTTCGAATTCACCTTGTACATACTGTTATGAGATAGGGAGAAGTAAACCGTTGGCGACTGTACGTGTGACACAAGAAAAATATTGATTGACAGCCAGCATTGATTGTTAGAGAGGGTTGCGTTTATCCTGGGACAAAATGAGTCAGAATCGCCTTCCTCCCACTCAGTCAGGAATGCACCCCTCTTGCCAATTTTGGGCCTAAGCCAAACATTTAAAGTGTTTATCACACCTACCTGACGCCGAAACACTAATGTAGATCCAATCATTGTGAAAGTTCAGTACGTTACTGACTCAAAAGCATTATTTTCTGTTGACCTCAATACTAGAGTGATTCGCAAGATTCAATTGACAAGTTCTGATACAAAATAACTAGAAATAAGAGCTCCTTCCAATGCAAACTGTATTGGTTTGGTTGATACACACAGTGAGAAATTAGATAATCTGATGCAAAGAGACAGAATACCTCACAGATCTTTGTCTTTGTGCAGTGCGAGTTGATAGCTGCACGAAAAGAAATGTAACGGCGAGCCCACAAGGTGGGGGTTTTATTCGAGGGGGTTGATTCCTGAAGGGTGAGTGGACATCCACAGTGACCATGGTTTACTTGGGGGTGACAAATGATATTCAAAGCAGTTCCCAAGAAAGGGATCGATTGAAAAGGTAATGGAGAGCATTTAGTCCACGTTCAGACAAGATGAGTCATAAACCTCGGCCTCAGCCTCACCACACCCTCTTGGCGATTTTCGGCTTGAGCCAAACATTGAAAGTGTTTAACTCACCTGAAGCACTAATTGAAATCAAATCATAATGAAAGTTCGTTTCAGCGCGTTACTTATTAAACAACATTATTATCAATTGACCTCAGTACTCGCGTGTTGCTGGAAAACTCCAGATTCCCTTGATTTAGCTGAGTTCAAATAGACGGACAGCTGATTATGAAGATTTGGAATTCAACTCATTCAAATGTTCAATTTCAAATACACCTTACATAAAAGTCATTAACTTTCCGTGATCCGAACGGTAAGGAAAGTATAATGTACCCGTTGCATCGCGGAAAGTATGGTGTAAAAAAAGGTGGGTTTTTTCAGATCTTTTCGTTTTGTTGTTATTTTTTTATACGCGAGTCCAAAGTGTCCCAGGGGGTTTTCGCATTATTCTCAAATTATCTTCTACTAGCTGTTACTTAACTTTTCCTCTCCATTAATATCTCCACGAAAATATGTTGAACGGAAATATAGTTCTGAAAAGTAGATATACGGTTTTTACGCTTTTTGGCAAAACAGCTTCAATTCAACGAATCCTAAATCTTTTAATTTCACTGGGGTTGATCAATCTTACGGAGTGCCTTCTAGCAAACTTTACCCACATTCTATTCTTCGCAACTATTCCCATACATGCTTATTGACATAAGCCATGTTAAATCATAAAACGAGATTTGTCGAATATTAATTTATTGGTTTTCCGAATTTCTCGGAAACGGCTTTAACGGTTTGGGTCAAACTCACGGATTACTCTCCACTAACTGGTACCTACATTTTGTTTTCCATGAGTGTTCCAGTAGATGTGCGTTGAACGAAGATACAGCGTCCGTGTATGCAGCAGGTCGTCGAATTGACGGGGGTTGCAGAAAGTTGTGTTATTTTGTTCGCAAGGCAACGAGTCCTCATGGAAGTTTGGTTCAACGTTCTCCTGATTCAGCGGATCTATACTGATCCTAATAGTCTCATTGCAGATGTGTTCACATCACTCCAATAGTCTGCTCGTGGTGGAGGTTCGTACGAAACAGCAGAAGAGTTCTGAGCACTGAAGTCGCGAGCCCCGCTGGAGGCCACTTCGAGTCCAGACGACCTTGGAAATCTCCAGCCATTACAAAATCAGCGTAAAAACGAATCGACTTCCGTTCGAAGTCTCAACTTTAATTTCACGACTTCTGAATTTCCCGTTTTTTTTTTTACCCCCACCGTCTCGTCAACTTTCAAACTTCAATCCCTTCGGTGGTGGAGGGGCTTGTAATGAGTGTTGACTTCATTTCAAACGAATTCGCAAAAGCGGAAAAAAAAGAAATAATGCCTTTCGTTTTTAAATAGGGCCGCAGAGAGGGGGGTGGGGGTTGGGAAAGCGAGAGAGAGAGAGAAAAAAAAAGCCTTGGGGAAATTAATTTACTCGAATTAATCTCGTCAAGATTTGTAAATATTATCGCAGCTAATGAACAATCCTTCCTCCCCTTCTCCATCACTTTAACCACTCTTTTTTTTCTACGTCCCTAGTGAAGGAATCTCGGTTTTCTTCGCGAAATTTCAATTAAGAAAAACGAGATGAGGTTCTTTTTTTATTTTTATTTGCGTCTTAGCGACCAATTTTTAATTGAATCCGCTTGACATTCTTCAACTGGTGCTGGTGAAAGGGATAAGCTCGTCGTTGAGGGTGAGGCAGTGAGGCACTGTAGGGAGAAGTGGATGGGGGGGGGGGGGACGGTGTCTCCGTTGATTCCTTTTCGACCCCTTTTTTTCAGGTTTTAACGAAGTCCGGGGAGCTCAAACTCTGATTTTTGCTCGTTTTCGAGATGAAATCAATTAAAGGCGAGGAAAAGAAACGAGAGAGATTTCTGCCAGTTCGACGAGCTCAAGACCCTCCACACCCCCCCTTCACCCCTTACCGCCACGACCAACCCTCTTCCGACGCTACCACCAGACAGCAAGTTGCTGACATTGTTCGCTCAACAGGTTTATCGACGAGGTAATGAAAAGGTGAGAAGCGCTGGAGCGAGCTGATGAAGTGCTGCTCCGGCCGGGGAATACCAATTATTCCCAAACACGAGGGAACGAGACAAAATAGGATGACGCGTGTTTTGAAACACGGATCTCGTTATTTATAAATCTATCGACAGTAAATATCTGGCGCGACGGTCCACACAACTTTCTTCAGCCGCTGCTTACGTTCGGCGGAACAAATTCGGCTCAAATTCGATATTTAGCATGCGAATGAGGATGGAGCCCCAAAACGAGACTGTCAGAGGAACGTTTGAGACGAACAAATTATACGACAATGACACAAAAAACTCACTGATTACTAAAAAAATAATTTGCAACCATTTTTGAGAAACATACGTCTTGTTATTGACACACCCCCTCCTCCGTAACACCCAGTAAAAATGTCAAACTTCCTGATAATTTATCTCCTCTTCTCATTTTTTCACAGTAGCGAAGTTCATATTACCGTTCTATTTCCTAGAGCTGATTGTTTGAGTATGCCCTGAGCCTGCCGTTTAACATATATTGTCTATAACCCCGCACAGCTAACCAGCTTCAAAAACTAACATGCGATGGGTGTAAGAAATGGTGAATTTTGATTTGAATAACCGGATACAACTAAACGGGCGACAAAGGAGTTCAAAGAGTTTATTAATTGCCGGTTGGGGAAACACAATAAATGATTTGGTACTTTTACAAATCCAACTCGGAATCACGAGTGGCGAACATCGAGTGAGAGCGCAAAATCTATCAAACCCATTCCGATGTCTTCAGTTGTTGGATGGTCTGGAGTCGCTGTCCAACACGTTCGAATGGTGGTGAGATTCCGAACGAGAGGAGACGAAGATAAGATGCCGTAAACGATGCAAACAAAACGGTTAATTCGGTGAACGGCAGAAAAGAAAACGGCACACACGAGGTCGCAAAAAGAAAGTTGATGGTAGATGATGATGATTATGATGATGAATAATGTAATAATAACGGAAGAGGTTACAACCTCGTTCCCTCCAGTGGTGGGGAGTAGCTGCTGCTGCTGGGAACAGCGCTGAACAATAGTGAGCAGGAATTTCTGCTGTTCTATCGGCATAACTGTTGATAACTGATAACGGAAAAGTAAACATTAAGTAGCGGCATCGGGAAAGTGTGGTGTGGTGGATGAGAAATGGGAAGAAGTGATGTTAATTATTCGTTAAAGAGATGGCCTGGTTGGGCGGCATGCAAAATTGGAGTTGGCGATTTGAGACTAACACTGATCGCTCAAGACGTTTAATCATAATCATTATAACTGTTTTCGAGAAAACAAAATATAAGGTTTTGATAACTATGATAGATATACAGCTCTGTACCTTATTTGTGATGAGCACCGAAGAAGGAGAAAGAGAAGAAGAAGAAAGTTTATTGCCAAAATAAAACAAAGTAAAAGATTCCTTCTGCATTACAAAAATAAACAATACCGACATGGTTTTTCAAACCGTCTGTCGGGGGCGTCAGCAGGTTATATTAGAAACATACGAAAAGAAAAAAGAACCTACCGCGAAAACAAAATACAATAAAATAAAAGGAAATTAAAAATTAAACTCATGTACCAACGCAGAGCGATATCTCCAAGCCATCCTACTAAAAGCCACCAGCTGAGGCCATCCACCACCATCCAATAAAGCCACAGCCTCATTCCGTGAAAGGACGGGTTTATTAAAAACTGCAATCCTAAACTCTCCAAGTACTGGGCAAGTACAGAGAAAGTGGTGCAAGTCTTCCCTCTCATGCCTATTGCATAGAGCACACTCCTCGCTATGGTTAGTGTTATACGGCTTTGCATTGAGATGTAGCAGTTCTCCTTTCAACTTAAAAATCCACCTCGCCGATAAAATATCCATCACTGGCTCACTGACCAAGCTCGCGGCCTTGAAGCGGGTGTCAAGCTCCCTATATAGAGTGAACTTCTCCGAGTCCATAGCCCTCTGCCAGAACCACTGCTTTTTGTACTCCCTAAACCTCTCGAGGATGTCAGCTGCATGAAGCCGGATATATTCAAAGGACCAGGAATCCAACTCATCTATGACACCCAATCCAGTGGCGAGGCGGCCAAGATGCCCATGACACTCTGTTTCTCATCACTTCCATGGCAATTATTCTAGGGAGACGTGTGTCCGGGAGACAAGATACCTTCCTCAAGTACTTTAGATGGGCTTCAAGAGTAAACGATGATATAGTGTCCACTCCTGTCTCCAGATGTAAAATGTAATTTGGGGAAAACCTCTGCAACTGGAAGAGCTTTCGAATATACATCAGCAGCACTCTCTCCGCCATTGCATACTCCTGAAATCCCGAGCATGGTGAAGCGTAGCACAGGATAGCCTGGATCGTAGCGTTGAACACCTCCGATTTTGCCTTTAGTGGTACAGCAGGATTGGCAAATAATCTTCCCCAAACATTATTGAGGGCAAACTTGGCATTGGGCCTTCCGCTCTACGTGCTTGGTGAAGGAAAGACGGGGGTTGAGTTCAACTCCCAAATACACGATCTCACGATCTCAATTGATTCACCACCAAAGTTCCAGTGCTCAGTCGCTCTTCTTCTCCCACCATTCTGGAAAACCATTATCTTCGACTTCGCTAGATTAACCTGAAGTCCCCACTTACTGCAGTAACTCTCCAAAACATCAATATTCACCTGCAGCTCACCAGGGTCATCCGCTATCACCACCAAATCATCTGCATACATCAGAACTTTTATCACAAGTCCGCCAACCTCTATACCATGAAGCACCGTGGTCTAAAGTTAGGACTCAAGGTTATGCCAGTCCTAATGCCTTAAAGTTCCAGGCATAGCTTCCTAAGAAATGCCGGGTATTCCTGCAAGGGTCCGCCCTCAAGAGAAATTGAACCCAAAACCCAAACATCACTCTCTTTAAAGTATCTGTGATCAGGCCGGTACATGACAGTCCCGACGATTTCCTCGTCTGTTTTACCACCCATAACGTACATTTTGCAGCGACCCGTGATGATTTTCGCTAAGTGCCGTAAGTTCTTCCGTCTGTCACATTCTCCCGGCATACACTCTCACAGTCCCCTTCAAGGGTGACGTAGATGCCCCACAGCGGGGAAGGGAAGTAGCTCCATTGGTAGACGAACAAGTCTGGCCAGATGGTCTGCCCTCTCGTTTCGTCCAGGAATCCGATGAACGTTAACTCTATTAGAGTTGCTAAAGGGTTGAGCCGCGTCCCGCAGTAGTTCTTCAACACACTATGACAACTATAGTTAGTTTTGGACTGTATTTGATCAACGCGTGTTTTGGAATCTCGTGTTGCTGTGTAGGTGAGGTATAACATTTCGTATGATGCTGTTCGTTTTCTTAATCGTGTCAAACACCGACCATAAACCCAAATGTTGTTTTTGTACCCAGGTTTAGGGGTTTGTAGCCCTTGAAACACAAAGATCAGAAAATAACTCAATAATACGTTCCTTCCGATTTCATAACTTTCTGAATTTGTGGAGCTAAGGAAAGTAACAAAAAACAGCTTTCTAACTTGATAAAGTTGGGTGCCTATGTTCACACACATCGAGCGTGACGATTGCATCGAGTTTAGTGGAATTTACACTCATTGCCGGTCTCATATTGGGCCCCATACGAACCTCACGAGATTCAGCGAAGGTCCATTTGAGGATTCACTCCAGAGCCCGCCGGGTTCTGCTTAATTGTTTCCTCTGACCAGACCGGAATCTAAAGAACCTCCCTCCGGAATGTTCCTCTTAATTAAGACGGATTTTTCAAAAGGGGTTGGGTGTGTTCTCCGAGACCGTGATGAGGGATGAACACACTCGACTCAGTTCGTGGCGAGGGAGCGGTTAGTCGAAGAAGGAAAACAACCCCCACACTCCACATTCCCTCCACTCACCATCCGCCTCCTTATTGATTACAATAGAAGTAGGAAACTCTTTAATTGCAGTTTGTCCGTTGCCAGGGCAACTTTGCTCTCCGGGTTCTTGAAGAGTCGACCGGCTGCCCGATTATATCAGCGCATCCCTCGGAGCCTTTTCATATTCTTAACTCGGGGCAACTTTCCGTCGTCTGAAATGCAAAATCCGCTAACGAACCGGTTATTATCGCGCCTTGGAACGCTAGAGTATCGCACAACTTCCCTCACTCGCCTCGGCGCTCTGTGACATCCCCAGCAACAAGACACCACCAAATTTCAACTCATTGACGACTGGTTCGTCGGAGCGGTTTCGCACTTACTCCTTTGGCATACCAGAACCTAGTGAAAACCTGCATACCATACCATTTCACCACCAATCTCCTTTTACTCCTCTCAGGCCAACGAAGTAGAAACACGCTAAAACATTTTTCGAGTTGTCTTCTCGTACGTTCACTTCATAAATTCACACAACGATCCTCGCATTTGATTGGAAAGAAAACTACTTGAACGAGCAAATGACTTGATTCGTCGAAATTCCAAAATCTTTATTCAGAAAACTTATTAATCATTAAAAAGCTTGTTCAAAAACTGTATTTTAGAGTACGAAAAGGTCGTTTCAGGACAAACATCGTTTATATGGGCAAGTGCGGAAAAATGACTAATTTAAAATGATGAAAAGTTGGCTTTGATCAGCACAAAGTGTAACTTTATTTAAAAAGCTCAATTTAATTTATACGGGAATACCCGTGAAAAAGCGAGAATTTCATAGGGTAAATTGATTTGATCCTAAAAATTACCACAGAACTCTTCCGGAATCCACGCCTACGAAAATGGAATAAAACAAAAAGAAATTCCGTACAAACAAATCGCTTTGAATGAGATCGACCAAAATCGAACGAGTTTGGCTCAGCTTGAGTCAACTGATACGAAGGAGGACCTGAACCAAGCTTTAGGAGCTCACCGGGCGTTTGACCTTGAACCGCGCACAACTTTCAACTTGTGACTCACAGGAGACGACCATCATCCTACTACTTCAACTTGGATACTGGAGATTGAAGAGCAAATACATTTAATGCTAGTGATAGTGCTATTCAAAAAGCTGAAATTCGAGACACCCGAATATCTGTTGGCGAAATTCCCGTATTTCTCTCGCTTGCTCTCTCACAATGACGTCTCTTTTTTTCTCTCCTCTTGCTAGGTAAAATGTGAGGAGTGGAACTGTGCAGGTGGCTTTTACGTTAGTGAGGTGACGAGCACGTAACCCCAAGCAACAAAAAAAGAGGTCTGCTGTGCTCTGAAAATTGCTCGAGTTCAGGAGGACCTGGCTACATATTGAAATTACGTGTTCAAGTCTGCAGAGCACGTATGGGATATTATGGACTGCGCATCGCGTGTTCGTTCGAAGGGTTCTTCCTAGGTATCAGAGCACGTCGTCGTTCGAGGGGGGCCTTCCTAGGTATCAGAGCGCGTCATCGTTCAAAGGGTCCTTCCTAGGTATTAGAGCGCATCGTGTTTCAAAGGGTCCTTCCTAGGTATCAGGGCGGGTCTTCATTCGAAGGGCTTGCCCTAGGTATCAGAGCGCGTCGTCATTCGAAGGGTCCTTCCTAGGTATCAGAATGCATCGTCGTTCGAAGGGTCCTTCCTAGGTAACAGAGCGCGTCGCTGTGCGAAGGGTCCTTCCTAGGTATCAGAGCAGGTCGCCGTTCGAAGGATCCTTCCTAGGTATTAAAGCGCGTCGTGTTTCAAAGGGTCCTTCCTAGGTATCAGGGCGGGTCGCCGTTTGAAGGGTCCTTCCTAGGTATCAGAGCAGGTCGCCGTTCGAAGGATCCTTCCTAGGTATTAAAGCGCGTCGTGTTTCAAAGGGTCCTTCCTAGGTATCAGGGTGGGTCTTCGTTCGAAGGGTCCTTCCTAGGTATCAGAGCACGTCGTCGTTCGAGGGGGGCCTTCCTAGGTATCAGAGCGCGTCATCGTTCAAAGGGTCCTTCCTAGGTATTAGAGCGCATCGTGTTTCAAAGGGTCCTTCCTAGGTATCAGGGCGGGTCTTCATTCGAAGGGCTTGCCCTAGGTATCAGAGCGCGTCGTCATTCGAAGGGTCCTTCCTAGGTATCAGAATGCATCGTCGTTCGAAGGGTCCTTCCTAGGTAACAGAGCGCGTCGCTGTGCGAAGGGTCCTTCCTAGGTATCAGAGCAGGTCGCCGTTCGAAGGATCCTTCCTAGGTATTAAAGCGCGTCGTGTTTCAAAGGGTCCTTCCTAGGTATCAGGGCGGGTCGCCGTTTGAAGGGTCCTTCCTAGGTATCAGAACACGTCGTCGTTCGAAGGGTCCTTCCTAGGTATCAGAGCGCGTCGCCGTTTGAAGGGTCCTTCCTAGGTAACAGAGCGCGTCGCTGTGCGAAGGGTCCTTCCTAGGTATCAGAGCAGGTCGCCATTCGAAGGGTCCTTCCTAGGTATTAAAGCGCGTCGTGTTTCAAAGGGTCCTTCCTAGGTATCAGGGTGGGTCTTCGTTCAAAGGGCTTGCCCTAGGTATCAGAGCCCGTCGTCGTTTGAAGGGTCCTTCCTAGGTATCAGAATGCATCGTCGTTCGAAGGGTCCTTCCTAGGTATCAGAGCGCGTCGCCGTTTGAAGGGTCCTTCCTAGGTATCAGAGCACGTCGTCGTTCGACGGGTCCTTCCTAGGTATCAGGGCACGTCGTCGTTCGAAGGGTCCTTCCTAGGTATCAGAGCGCGTCGCCGTTTGAAGGGTCCTTCCTAGGTATCAGAGCACGTCGTCGTTCGACGGGTCCTTCCCAGGTATCAGGGCACGTCGTCGTTCGAAGGGTCCTTCCTTGGTATCAGAGTACGTCGTCGTTCGAAGGGTCGTTCCTAGGTATCAGTATTTGCAGACAAAATATAGTACGTTCAATGTTGTTGCTATTGTTGTAACGCGTCGTTTTAGTTCATATAAAGTGTTTTATTTTTCGTTTGTGTCTGTATGTCACTACTGTTCATTATTATTGAAGAGGATTATTTGATAGTTATTCCAGAGGAGATCACAGACATCACGCCACTAACCACCCAGTCTCTCCTTCTCTCTCTCCCTTGAAGCGGTTAAAGGTTAGGGAGCGATTCGAACTCTCTCGTGCAACCTGTTAAAGCTCCATACCCCTTCAAATGTAGCTCGAAAAATTATGCATAGCGAAAAAGAGACGGGTTAGCCACGAGATCAGCTTCCAGTAACACATTCATAGTATAAGCCACAAATATGCATAACGCGAATCCCAAAATATTTACCCAATTCGAACACCAATTCAAAAATTGGTACAAAGTGCAGTTGATGGAGAGATACAATTGAGGTAAACCCCTACATACTGAGTAAAAAACGTGGGAGAGTATGTGCCATACCTTTCCTAAAATCCTGAAAAGCTTTGTACATAGTCATATACACTTGTTCGCGCAAAATAATGGGGTCTGCACTCGTCACCCAGGGTGAGATGGGAGAAAATTTACTTAGGCGAGAAAAACGAAATATAATGAGAATGAAGAAAAGAACACAAAACTGCTACGTGAGATAAAAATAAAATACAATTTCCTTCAAGCAATGGGCGATAAATACGTAAATAAAATGAAATAGAAATCAAAGTTCTTTTCTGTCCCGCGAAATGGATGGATCTGACCTTTCTGTTGGTTGCTGTAGAACCGTCGTCGTGGTGAAGTAAAGTTTGCCTAATGCTGCAAGATTCCGACTTGCCGAATTTGGCTAATTCACTTAGACACAAAAGTTCTGTATGGTCTTTGGGAATGATCGAAGGTTGGATACGATGTGAAGCGATGGGTCACAGGCGAGAATAGTCGAGAAGCGATAACGTGTGACGTAAGGCAAGACAGCTGGCGAGGATGGAGATGAATAAAATCTAACTATTGTAACGTCTTTTTTGGCGCTGACAACACTTTATTTTGAAAATACTATAATGGAATGAAGGGCTGGATAGGTGGTTGGGCAGAATAGCGCGAGGCCCGAGTTTCTTACGTACTCGTTCTGTCACGTGACGGTTTGTTGCAGTTATATGAAAGCCAAAGGTTGTTCTCTTATTAAAAAGTGTACTTTTTGAAAATTAACTTGTACGAGTATTAAGTAGAAATGAAACTGTTGACGCATTTATCTTTCGAATTTTGTAATTTCTGGTTATGAGTAACAATTGTCGAATACGACTGAGCCTTCCCAGATGTAAAGGTGCAGAGGCTCGGGGCTCAAAATCATTCTTGGCTATTGGCTCTCTATCTGGCCTTACACTTTTACACCCGCACAAAGTTGGAACAGACTAAATGGGTGAAATCATGAAATCAGAGGCTGGTTGCAGTGTTGGCCCTCCTTGGAGCCCTAAAGTGAAAGGGATGTGACCCGACTTAGCAGCTTGTATTCTTACAGTTTACGTATCTGTTAGGTGAGTCCGTCTCCTCTGGCTGGTGTGTTGCTGGTGGCAAGCGCTTTCGATGTAAAGACATCATCGTCTGGCCGTTAAGTCAGTACTGGAGTCAGTCAGTTGGTCGTGGTCTTTATATACGAAAGGAAGGTAAACGGGTTGATGGAGCGTCGGGGAAGGGTCGGGGAGAGGAGGTCATGTACCTCAGGGGGAAAACCCCTAAAGGTGAATGGAACGTCTTGAATGATCTGTCAATTGTGGAATTTCCGTCTTTTTTGTGTAGGGTGGTCTGTAAATCCGTCGGTCGGTTGTTTTCGTTTGTGCAGTGTTTTGAGTGGTGTGAATATGGCGTCGCATTTTGTGTTGATTTGTTCATTAATGATCTGTCCGTTGAAGTTTTTTTGTTAGAAATTTCCATGTTTTCTAATATGTTCAGTTTTCGTCATTTGTATTGTTTGTGTAGTAAGGTGGTAGAGTCCTGTATTTTGGAGGTTCATGTCCAGTTGTTTTGAGATGGTTAGCAAAGTTTGAAGTCTTTGTTCCTACTAAGAGATTTAATGTGTTCTGAGCATCTGGTCCGTATTTTTCTTCCTGTCTGTCCTATGTATGCGTTTGTACAAGTGCAAGTTATTTTATATACCCCACTTTGGTCGAGTGGGTCTGTCTTTTCAGTCTTTGTAGTTAGTTTGGTTCTAAGTGTGCTGTCCGTACGTAATGCGATTTGTATACCTTCCTTTCGGAGGATATTAGTTATTCCGTATGTTTTTGGTCCTGTGTACGTGAATGTGCAGCGTCTTGTTAAAGTCTGTGTTTTTGAGTCGTGTGTTTTGGATTCGTATTGTCTTAATAGTTTGTTTATTGTTTTTTTGGAGTAACCGTTATTTTCTGCGATGGTATTGATAGTATCAAGTTCTTTTTTGTAATTTTGTGCGGGTAGTGGGATAGTTTTTAGTCTCCGTATCATGTGTCTAAATGCACTTAGTTTATGTTGTTGTGGGTGGTTTGATGTAAAGTGTATGGTCGTGTCGGTGGCAGTGGGTTTTCTGAAAATGTCGTATTGTAGTTCGTTGTCCAACCGTGTGATTTTCAGGTCCAAGTAATTAAGGGTTTTATTAAGCTTGTATTCTCTCCCTAGTCGCAGGTCCGTTTCACGTCATAGAGATCTGCCGTCGTGTTGGAATGGTTGCTACAATCAGCCTCACTGGGTTGGATATTCACCAGAAGAAGTTCTTCCTTCACGGTTTAGTCAGTATCTTATCATTACTCCCCCGAAACACACACAATACTGAGTTAGGTTTTGTTCGCAGTATACAACAAGCCGTTGGGGTGCCTCAAGGACTGAAGGAACCGACAGATGAGGCTGGGGGTGGTTGAAAATGAAACTTCCGCAACCGTCAAAGCAGTTGTCTGCTGTACGACTTCATTTTCTTCTCAGACTTTATTTACTCGTGCGAGTCTCCGACTGTTGGGGGAAGTGCCGGGCGGCTGATGTGGTGGTTATGGGGGGAGGGGGGAGTGGGAGCTGTAACGAGTTTCTCGTTTCTGACTTTCGAGAAAAAATATAAAAAAAGAAGTGGGGAGAGCTAGAGAGGTGTTTTAATATTCCATTTGGGATATGAATTTTCTCGTTTTTCCATAGGGTCGAGTTTTTCTCAGGGGTTTCTAACGTTCCACCTCTTCACCGTGCAGCTCCTTCCACCCCTATCTGACTTTGCAATGTCAATAAAGAACACGCACTTCCATTCCCTCCACCCCGTTTTCCCTCGTGTAGCATTTTCCCCATCCAGTTGTTACCTACTGCCCCTCCTCTCATCCACCACCGCCATCTAAACTTCGTCTTTATATCCCTCGACAATAAAAACTGCTGATTCCCCGCTTTGCGACGTTTTTTCCCTTTTCCCCGTCCAGACGTTCCGAGTTGGCTACTTTTTTTTTGTCCCCTTGGCAACAATTAGCGGTCGAAGGGCGTCTGTTTTGTGGCTCCTCAAAGAGAGACTTGGGGAGATCGCTAGGAGAGAGTAGCCTCGGTTCGGGGGCGTGACGAGAGGCCGTGGGAAGTCCGCTGGGCCTACTGATTAATTAGTGAGTCGCGTGTTCGTACGTGTCTGGCGCTACACAGAAGATGACCGTGCCTGTAAAAGGGGCTCATATGAATTCAAATGAGAGGTAGGAAATGGTGGGAGATCATGAAATCAAGGGCTAGCTGTGACGTTGGTCTTCCATAGAAGACCTAAATTTAAGGAGGAAAATATGACTCAAGTTAGCAGCATTTGTGCTCTTCCCCGAACCTCCGAAAGTGTTATCATTAGGCCAGTTTTCTTACTAAAGTTAGTGCGTTTTCACTCGAACTAACTACACACCTCCGACCTAACCACAACGTGCGAGGGGGAGGAGGTGTGTGTTCAGCAGTGACTTCGCTTTCCTCGATAACCTTTTATCGAGAAACGGCCGAAATGATTAAAAGGATTGGAGGAAGCAAGGACCGAAAAGTTCAACCATTAACAAAACTATTCTTTCGTACATTTTAGCGACGAATTCGGTCAAACGCAAATCAAATCTTTTACGCAGAGACTGGCAGCGCTTGAAGTACCCAAATTTATTGGGCAACTAAGACCTTTGCCATGACCTACATTGAAAAAGTAACGTACGGACAAAGGACGAGAAGGTAACATTGGTGGAGTTTTAAAATTATTACACTTTAATTAAAAAATATCTGGTGCGTAGCTACACACAACTTTCCGCAACCTCCGTAAATTCGACGACCTGCCATATATACTGGCACTGTGTATTCGTACAACTCATTCCTACGGAAACATTTATCCAGTACAGAATGTAGGTATTAATTAGGTCAGAGTAACCTCGTAAGTTCGAACGAAATCGTTAGAGCGGTTTTTGAGAAAATTGGAAAACCGACAAATTGATATTCGACAAATCTCGTTTTTCAAGATATCAAGGCTCGCATCGTCAACAGGTAGATACAGTAAACATTATGAAGAACAAAATGTGGGTATATGCTGCTAAAAGACATTCCGTGAGATTGATAAAATCCAGGAACGCAGTTACTCGGGAAATTACAAAAATGCCCAAAAAAACATTATTTTCGACACATTTTCATTTTTACCTCAGTTCAATGGAACGTCAGAGAAACGTTTATTGACGAAAATATATAGGTATAAACTATTTAAGAAGATTGTGTGAGTTTGATTGCAATCGTTGAAGCCGTTTTGCCCAAAAGCGCAAAAAACCTTTATTTTTAGGCCTATATCTCTGTTCACCGAATTTTCACGGAGATATTTACGAAAATGAAAAGTTGGGTAAAAGTTGATTTTAAAGTTTAATCAAGAATTGTTACAGCCATTTGCGAGGAAAAATTTTCGGGTTTTCTAAAAATAATAAAAAAAGTACCAGCACAATCGGTTGAGCCGCTTTCTGACAATTTGAACCACAAACATACGCACACGGACCTCGTGCCGAAATTAGGTTTTTCGGACTCAGTAGGCCTCAGAACGTGAAGATCTGAAGAAAACTCAACTTTGTTCTTGACTCTTCAGGTAGCGGAAAGTAAATACGCGGTCAGTACGAATTTCGGAGCATTTCATGAGCATCGTGTTGGAGAACAACTATGCTTTTTTCAGGACTCAAGTGTCGTACAGGAGGGAAGGGTAAACCCACACTAAAATAGACTTTTGTCGAAATGTTTGTTAATTTATGGTTCTGCTCTTGTTATTGTCCTACAAGTTCTACGTTATCGTTGTCTTATTAGAAATATGTTCACACAGTAAATTCGATCTACGTAGTTCAAAAAATAATTTATTGTTTCGATCCCTACGATAACTATAGTTAGTTCAGAACTGATTTTGCTCATGCTGTTTTTTTTAGAGTTTCACGATGATGTAAATATAACATTTGATACAAATAATTCGGTTTGAATGAGATTGAGATTGGACGTGTTTGGCTCCGCTCGAGCACCATTGCTATAAAGGGGGTGAACGTGAACCGAACTCTCAAAGTGGAGCTGTTCTGACTGCTGGGTTATCAATGGCCGTTTCACCTTAGAGCCACGAAATACTGCCAGATCAGATGAGACAACTGATCACGACCATGACTCCACTTCCTTGTGGAATGGATGCTGAATATTAAAAAGCAACCGTAGGGACAATGCCATTGAGTTGATTTGGTGCAGTTCATTGCGGGTCATGGAAGTTGCGGTTTCGCTAATATGCAAGTGGCCGGCCTTGGCAGCATCCAACGAACTCAGAGCTGCGGAAGTATGGCAGGTATTTGGTCGTTAGCCAGTATCCTGGTAGAGAGCTGTTGCCTGTGTGTTACCTCCTGAGGAATACCGTACCATCTGCGAGTTCTTACTCTGGTTTCCCACCTATTTGCTTGGGTGGCAAGTTTCAAAGGGACAGATCAACTATGACCGCGTTCCTTCGCCATCACCTTCTTCACGAAATCTGCATAATGGTTAGAAGCTTGTTTTGTAGAAATCAATGCTGCTAAGTTCGCTCACTGTTGTAGAAATTACAGTGGAGCAGCGCATGACGTGCATGATGGAAAGTCTTTGAGAGGAAAGAAGTGGAGCCACACATTGAAATGGCCATGTCCCGTGAGGAACTGGCTTATCTAGTGGTCTGGCTCAACCCATTTTTTTCCGAATGTTGGGGAAAAACTCTACGTATCACGACCCTTTAGTAGTGTAAAAAGGGGCGAATTGCGTATCAGTAACTGACCTTCTCAACTGATAAGGGATCAGGTGTGACGTACCCCTCCCCCCCTCCCGCCCATGACGTCAGTGCCTCCCTGAGAATCAGCTGTTCCAGTGCCTTCTGGAGAGCAGTGTTGCCAACAAAACAGGTGATTATCGTCAAAGAGAAGGGATTTGAAGCTATTACTTAACCATGTTTATGTGATGTCAGAGGTCTCTAAGGCCTCCCAGAGAGCAGTGTTACCAAAATATAACGAGCGTTTTCGTCTTACGGTAGGAATAAAAAGTTATTGCTTGACTGTGCTAAGCCCTGAATCAGCTGATACTGAGGTCTTGACATCTGTCATTCAAGTGTCAGTTTGACATTTGTTATCTAAACCAGATGATTGCCGAATTGTTTTGACGTCTCTTTATCAACTGTCATTTTCGAAATGACGTATTTCACCGTTTCACTATCTGCCCTCCCTTCTAATCAGCTGATTAACATATGATTTTGACGTTTCCTATCAACTGTCATGGTGATTGTTTTGTTTCTTATCACAGGATTGACATATGTCATCTATACGTCAGTTTGACTTTTGTTATCTAAATCAGCTGATTGTCAGATTGCTTTGACGTCTATTTATTGAGGCTTTCCGAAAAAGACAGTTGAATTGTCATTTGGAGCCCCCAACCCCAATTACTAAACCAAGGGTTCACTAACACTCAGACCCCACCCCTCCCCACATCCATCAACTATACCTCTCGTCGTCACTCTGCTACCTTTAGGCCTCACCCTTCTCCTCACCAATCCCATTCGAATTTATTTCAAACCGTTCTGAATATCTTCGTGGGAAACCACCTCTCCCTTCTATATCTCCTTCCATCCAAAATAGAACCCCCCCCTCCCCCACCCGGGTCGGCTACGTCGCATAAAAGGCAATTCGTGGCAATACCCGCGAAAAAAAAAATTTGGGGGTGGTCCACTAGAGCAAAAAATTTGTCATGTTAACTCGCTTTTGAGAGAAAGGTAGCAGGAGCACAAGTTGTTATAGGAGCTATAGCGTTGAGAATAATTGAGGGAAAAATAGTTTCTTCAGTCGCCACCTCAGGCCGTCGCTCATTTAGAGGGGAATATGAGATGCTGACCTAAGCAGGACGCCCGAACGCTCGCTCTCTTTTTTTTTCGTTCACTTGCACTCGATTTCTTCCGCTGAAAACTCCTAACGTCCTCCAAATATTAAAAGAACCGGTAAGTCTAATAAAACAGAGCTAAAATCTGTTATTGATTTTAACTTATCGGATATATTATCGTTATCTACTGATGTTTCTTCGTTTATCATAGGCACCAAAAAATCCTCAGCTGCGCCTCGGAAAAAATAGACTCCTGAACACTTCCCACCTTATAAAAAATTGTAAGTTCATTTTAAACAATAAAAACTGCGTGGGGGATTTTATTCCACTCAAGATATATGTATAATTACTCGTCATTACCCATTTCACAGGTCAGCAGTTCGCACAATTTACCTACAGAACGTATACGTTCCAAGGAACAGAGAGAAGGAGCTATCAATCTCAAGAAAAATCATCTTTAGCAGTGAGTACAACAATCGTTTTACTAGTTCAATTATTTCAAATGGGCGTTCCAGCCCAGACAGTTATGCAAGTCGTAGTTATAACTCTTTATGGATCTATTACAAAACACACAGCAAATCGAATCTTTCGAGAAGTAATCCTTAAAGTATCCATGTTTCGCCAACGATGAATGATCGATAGACATCTTCGTGCCTTTGATAGTCATTAGTCACGGTGTAGAATCAAACAGGTTTACATCACGCTGATGAGATAAGATCCACTTTAAAAGTACTTGAATTTTCATTAAAGAACACGAAGTGTCAAAATGATGTCCAACTTTTTCTTGTGTTGAGCAGGGTTTGATTGTTGAAGTTGGATCGAATAGCGGCGCTAATTGTAAGCAATTAAATTATATTACCTACGGGCACCATCAGCCCACCATATTTCCTTCTTCAGCTTCATCAAATCGTCTTTATATCGGTTTTCCATCGATAACAAATATGCGGATATCTCAGCTTTTAGTTCAACGCTTAATATGTCGACAGCAGTCTTCACTCGCCGTTCTAGCTCGCTTTCTATCGTGGTTATTCCGTCAAATTTTATTTTTTTCAATACGTCGTTTACGGTTTCGTCAACGTATCTTTTGTTTACAGCGTGAGAGGGTGTGTTGGAATTGTGGGCACTGTAGCACTACTAAGGTGTCTACCAAATTTATTACATGGCATCTTAAAAAAAGAAAATATATAAATGAATAAAATCAGTATATGAAGCCCAATTCCTCTAGACGGTCAATAATTTGATTAGCTTGGTGTTGCAGTCTCGTATTTCCAGCGCCGAAGGACCCCAACGAAATTTCTAATTTACTCACCAATATATTGGGATTTTCTTCCAAATTAATCCAGTCGCGACTACTGTCTACATCAAAGGCTGAGAAGTGATTAAAAGAATGCCCAACCCCGCTACCTTTTCTACATTCCTTAAATCCTGTTAAATCAGTTTTCAATGCTTTTTTAGATGGATAAATTTTTGAAATAGTAGTTTTGTATTTGTCACCGCCGAATCGATTCAGAGGCTTACTTCGATCATAACTATGGAAAGCCACCAAAGTTCGCTTCACTATATCGCTATAATTTTCAAAATCAGACAAATCAAAATTGGAGGGTGATTGTAAAAATATCAACTCAAACAATCCAGGAGTTGCTTGATAAGGTTGTTCACCAACATAAATTTTGCTTTCATCAAAAGCGATTTGTGAATTTCCAAGCGAAACTCCTAAGCGATGCACTTTAGGCCCGTATGTCCGATCAAGTAAACCATATTGATGTGCATCCCATTGACCTGTTGTGAGATACTTGAAATAAAAAGATGCGTACGAAGGTAATTGGCTGACGAAATTTTCAGTCATCTTACGTCCTTCAGGTGTATTACGAGCAAAACTTTGTGTTGCTGCAAGCGGAGCCGTAGTATCACAGCGTTCCAAATGGTTCACATCTTCTTTTCGAAAGTTTGGTGACTGGAGGCTGGACAAGGATAGCTTTTTAGTTCCAACAATATTCGATCGTCGAAGAGGAGTTGAAGAGTTGAACATCGATTTCACTATTTTAATGGGCGTGGTTGGGTGTGATATTGCCTCACCAAGCCCTGAATAAATGGGGGTACCGACAGATTCTTGGTATTGGCTGTGGGCATTTCCATCTTCATCGTAGTATAAGTTTTCTATTGTCACGTCGTGTTCCTCACGTTTCATCTCCTCGCTCACACCCTCGTCATTTTCCAGCCTGGCGTTATTACGTAAACAGTTCAATGCTGATTCAGTACCCGGTTTCTCGTTTTTAGAAGAAACGATAGTAACAAGATCTTTCAGAGAGTTTGTTATTGGTTTATATTTGTTTTCGAGGAACTGCGTAGTAGCCTCCTCATTAAATTTTAAATCTTGATATTTACGCTTCAAAGCCTGTCGTGCTATATGAAGCTGATGGGAGGTTTTAGCTTCCGTAGCAGCTTGCTTCTTTTTGTCACTACTGAAAGTGCAATCGCTCAATCTTACTGACATTATGGCTTCAACTGGTACTAGTGGAAAATTACGAACTGTATATATACACCTGTTATACATATACAATCGACTACCTATAACCTATCAGAAGGTAATTTAAAATATGTGTCCATTCCACTCCGATAACGACCAGCATTGATATCCCGAGTCTTATCAATGAGAAGGAAATTAAACGGTTTCGTCCAAGCCATTCTAGCCATATCAACGAATATTTGGTAAGGTATATCATAATGAGCATGGTCTCGCCAAATCAGGTTCAAATTTCTTCCATCTTGAGGAAACACGCCGATTATATTGGCATTTTCTCTCACATAATGTTTTAAACAGGAAGCATAGCTCTGTGTAAGAAAAAATGAGTCAATGCTATGATGCCTTCCTCTGGTGAAGTACGCTTTGATAATGTCGTTAAAGGATTCACCCACATCATCGAAAATAGCGAGCGTATGGTTCTTTTCATAATCACTTGGGAACTCTTCCACAGTCGAGCATTTTGTGTACTCGATTTCAGGAACGCCCTTTATTACTCTATCCAAATATAAGTATTTATCTTGTTGTTGGCTTTTGAGCAAAGTACGACTCTAGCAAATGCAAGTGAGTTTTCTGAAAGGATCAGGTTTAACAAGAAGTTGGTTTTTCCTTTTCCCGATGGACCACACAACATAGCTCGGATGTTCTTCGGTAGAAACGGACCATTCTTTTTAAAATCGGAGTTTCTACTATCCTTTCCATCTATTATGCTATCGTAGTTTTCAATAGGAAAACAATCATCCATTCGGAATAGCTCCATCGTAAATACTGTTGAATAAAAAGACTTGAAGAGTCATTAAATATGCTCACTTAACTTTCAAACGTCAACATGGGTTTACTTAACGAGTTTATAAATAACAATCGAACACCTCTGATTATACATGGACGTTTTTGTGGTCCTGGAAATGATGTTATAAAGCAAAGAGAGCAAGGGGTTCAACCAGTCACACCTTTGGATTCTTACTGTGAAGAGCATGACTTGCAATACGTAACAAGCAGGGATTTAAAAGAAAGGCATAAGGCTGATATAAAACTTGCACAAAAGCATTCACTCGTGTCACAGCAAAGAACACAAGTTTCGGAGAACGTTTGTCAGCTTTAGCCATATCTGGAGCAATGAGAGCAAAAGCTTCACTAGGTGCAGGAATTAAAACTGAACAAACTCAACAACGACGACGACGAGAACAACAAAACTACAACGACGGACGCAACAACCGCTGCAACGACGACGACGACGAGACGTAGCAAAGAAAACGTCGGAGCGAGCAGGGAAAACCGCCTTCGTCGACAGCAATCGAACGGTGCATGGAGGTTTTCTTCCAGCCTTGATACCTATCTTAGCAGGTTTAAGTGCTATAGGAGGGATTGGCACAGGCGTATCGCAAATGATAAAAAATATCAAAGACGTCAGGAGAGGAGATCTAGAATTACAAGAATTAAAACGACACAATATGGCGTTAGAAGGGCAAAAAAAATCGGGAAGCGGCATAAGTTCTCTGACCACTTTAAAACAGATACGAAAACAACCGAAGTCAAAATCAGGAAAGAGTGGGAAAGCAAAAAGCAAAAGAGCACCAAAATTGATAAGGAAAGGAAAAGGATTTATCATGAATCAATTCAAGCGATGTTGAGTAATCTACCAAATAGACCTTTAAGCAACTGGGAGTTAGAAGCGGTTTTACGACACCAAGCTCCATTTTTTAGAGGAGTTTACATGAAAGATCAACTACCGAAAACACCACTTGTGAACGAGCGAATAATAATTAATTTGGCTCCGTCATCAGCGACGAACGGCACCCATTGGACTGCGTTACGGAAGAGTGGTTCTGTAGCGGTTTATTTTGATGCGTTCGGAATGGAGCCTCCGATCGAACTTTTAAACTATATAAAAAACTGTAAGCTTTATTATAACACCACTCAGTATCAGGACTTTGGTTGTATACATTGCGGCCATTTCTGTTGTCTCTTTCTGTTAGTTGAAAGATGTCTAGACCTTTCACTTTTAGTTTCACAGCAAGCCTTCTGAATGCGAATACTTTATTGAACTGGATCCAGATATTGAATGTGGAATTGGCTGGCCCTCGTTTCTGAGTTTCAATTCTATATCTAACATTAAACCAAAATATAATTGGTAATTTCAATATCGTTGGTCACGAGCAGTTCATCGATTTCAAATCTGGTATATTTCAAAAATATTATGCTAGTTTCTATCAATACATAATTATGACATTTATGAATAAAGCATTTTATTTTGTTCACTCCGACAGGTGTTTCCTTGCTTAAAGCATCATAAGAAAGATGGATCACACATATGCTCAACCGGCCGGTCAAAACTCAACTGGACCTCGTGCGTCGGTCATTTTTCATACAAATAGATTAGAGACCGTTTCATCTCCAACCTCTAACAATTCACTCATTCCTCGGAGATCCAGTTGGACTAGCGGGTTAAGTACAGCACCTAACGCATTAGGTGACGTTTTCTTAACGTATAAGGATTCAGCGGCTGATATTTATTTTTACAATTTAAACGGTATCGTTTACGTTGACTACTTTTTAGGTTCGATGGCTCATAGTATAACGTATTACTTAAATCAATATATTAATCGTTGGAATGGTTTGAAATTTAATTTATGGTTGGAATGCAAATTTAAAAAACCTCACCAGAGCAATCTTCTCTCGGAACCAAATGAAACACTTTTAGCTAATTTCAAGACAAAAATGTTAATCTTACTTCCTGACGGGAATTCGAATGAAATTCTTTTAGAGCAGTTCGAAATGATTCGAGCTGAACTCGAAGATTTCCAGAAAAAGTCCAGCGGCTGGAGTTTGGATAGTGTTGAGGGCATATTACTTAGAATTTCCAAGTATAAACCATTGAAAGGTTCTAGGCATATTCCTCTCCCCTCAAAAATATCAAACACATTAAGCGTTATTAATGTTCTTAATCAGGACGATTATTGTTTCAAATATGCTATCCTCAGTGGATACACATCATTGTTGCGTAGCAACACTAATCGCCCACAGACGTATCAAAATATTCCACATAATCTCGATTTTTCCTGCATTCAATTCCCAGTCTCCCCACGAGACATATTGGTTTTTGAAAAGAGGAATAAGGCTAGTGTAAACTTATATGCTTTGGATAAGAATAGCGATGTATACCCATACAGAATATCTCCGTTCTTGAAAAAAGTGCCTCAACATTTCAATTTGTTGTACTTGAAAGATGGAGAAAACTCACACTACTGTTATATTAGAAATTTATCACGACTCGTACACCATCAACTCAACAATCACCACAGCCGATACGAAATATGCGAGCGATGTTTCCAAGTGTACAAGTGTGATGACCCTGATCTGGCTAAAGCTAAACTCCTAGCTCACGATGAGTTCTGCGGGAAATTCGATCCGTGCAAGTACGAATTTCCTAACGAATCTTTCATCAAGTTCAAAAATATTCAGCATTTGGCAACTGTGCCTATAGTAATCTATGGTGATATTGAATGCTTACTGAAACCATTAACGCACACTCTCAATCCTAATTCTGAACAAGAAGGGCAATCATGGACCCTCAATAGGGATGTTCATAAACCAACTTGTGCCGGCCTTTACGTGAAGTCGTATTGTCCAGACCTTTATGAAAGCAGATTGAAAACTTTCAGAGGTTCTGATTGTTTGGAACGCTTTATGGAGGAATTGCGTACTATCTGCTTTGAGGTTGAGAGCCTGTACAAAATGAAAATACCTATTGAGTGGACCCCTGAAGAGTGGGTAAAACATGATCAGTCCGTGGAATGTGAATTTTGTCAGAAAAAGTTTGATGGGAGTACTGTCGTAAAAGTTGCCGATCATGATCATCTTACTGGTAAGTATAGATACACTTTGTGCTCAGCTTGCAATTTACAGTTGAAGCTTCCTAACTTCGTTCCTGTATATTTTCACAACCTTAGTGGATATGACGCTCATTTTCTCGTTCGTAAATTAAATTTAGACGCTGGGAATATCGATGTGTTAGCAAAATCCTCTGAAAATTATATAAGCTTCTCAAAAAAGTTCGAGGGATGTAAGATTAAAGCAAGATTTTTGGATTCCTTCCGTTTCTTGTCAACAAGTCTTGGTAAGCTGGTGGAAAATTCGACTGAGTTTCCCGAATTGAGTCATATATTCCCTAATAGCAATGATATCCGTTTATTAATCAGAAAAGGAGTGTATCCCTATAGGTACATTACAAATTGGGAAGTACTCGATGAAACTGCGTTACCACCTAAAAGTGCGTTCTATTCCGAGCTAACGCTTGACCACATTTCCGAACTGGAATACACTCATGCACAAAATGTTTGGAGTCAATTTAAAATCAAAAATTTGTTCGAGTACACAGAACTCTATTTAAAAACCGATATATTGCTGTTATGTGGAGTCTATGAATCATATCGTCGGATTTCAAGGCAAGTTTATGGAATAGATCCAGCCTGGCATTTCACATCCCCTGGATTTTTCTGGGAAGCTATGTTGAAAAAAACTGCGGTTGAACTGGAAATTCTTAAGGATATTGACATGATTCAACTAATAGAGAGCGGCGTGAGAGGGGGGATAACTCAATGTGTACATAGACATGCGACTGCCAATAATCCGTTGATTCCCGAAACCTACGATCCGAAGAATCCGAATAATTATCTCCTGTATGTTGACGTTAATAACCTTTACGGCTATTCCATGGGGTTACCTCTGCCTTATGGCGGCTTTGAATGGGTAGAAAATGTAGAGGAATTTAATTACAAAGATTTACCTGTGGACGGGGAGTACGGATGGATATTGGATGTAGATATTGAGTACCCCCCTAGCACGCATGATAACCATGCCGACTTTCCCTTTTTCCCTGAATCGATGAAACCGCCGGGAAGTAAAGTTGAGAAGCTCCTAACAACACTGGCAGATAAACGTCACTATGTCACTCACCATCTAAATCTGTTGCAAGGATTAGAAAACAAATTGAAAGTCACAAAAGTCCATAGAGTCCTTCGTTTCCGCCAATCAAACTGGTTGAAAGACTATATGGATTTTAACACACAGCTCAGGGCAGTAGCTAGCTCTGAGTTTGACAAGGACTATTATAAACTTGCTAACAATGCCGTGTTTGGGAGATCTTTGATCAATAAGAGGAAGTTCAAAGATTTTCATTTGGTTACGAGCGAAGAGAAACTGTTGAAGCTCGTAAAGAAGCCAAACTTTAATGATAGATATATCTTTGATGACAATTTAATTGGTGTTGCTATGTATACAAGGAAAGTTGTGTTTGATTCCCCGATCTACGTAGGTTTCACCATTTTGGAGTTGTCAAAAAGGTATATGTATGATCTTTTTTACGAGCAGATACGGCCAACTCTAGGAGGTACAGACAAGGTCAAACTGCTATATATGGATACTGACGCGTTCATTTTGGACATTAAAGTGGATAATATCTATCATAGTTTGAAAGAATCGTTTTCAAGCCTGATGGATTTCAGCGATTATCCTACAGTACATCCTTGTTATTCAACGAAAAATAAAAAAGTAGTTGGAAAACTAAAGGATGAAACCAAATCGACGCCTATATCAGAATTTGTAGGGCTTAGACCAAAATTGTATGCGTTAAGATATGGTGGTAAAACTGTAGCGAAGGCAAAAGGGGTAAAGAAATCGTGTGTCAAAAAAAGAGTAGCATTCCACCATTACCTAGATACCTTAAGAAATAGTAGACCGATGTATTGTACATTTAGTACAATTTCATCAAAATTGCATAGGGTTGCGACCACGGAAGTTCGTAAACTAGCTCTGTCCTTCTATGACGATAAACGCCAGATTTTAAGCGACGGCGTGCACACCTTGCCACATGGTTACAGAGGTGCAGCTGAATATGTCCTGTTCAGCGGACAAAACGTTTAACCCTCGTTCTGTTCCAATTCTTGTTGGAAAGTAGTTACTTCTCACTAATTGAAGAATGATTGAAAATATGATTTTCAAAGTTACGTATCTTTTTGTTTAAGAATGTATTTCATATAGTTTCACATTAAAATAATGTAAATCTGCGTAATAAGAATCATTTTAATAACAATGCACGTATGATTTGTAAACTAGTTCGTAGCTATTTCTGTCTTCTAAACTCACGTTCTTTTTATTGAATGTATCACCAAAACTTGTTTTCCTCTCTTTCTGGTGACTTTTCTATTAAAAGCCTGGAAAACTCGTTTTCTTCTTATTTCTTCTTCGTAAACCTGTCCTTTATTTCATGGCGTACACATCGGTAAAATTATAAGTGCAGGGTACATAATCATCCATTCGTACACCTACGTTCGTAATCTGTTCGCTGGTTACCCGCAGTTACTTCTTTCATGAATGGCAGCTAAAGGTCCGGTAGTCTAGGATTTCTCGTTTGTTAGAGAAATTATTACTTATGTGTCTGATTGTGTTAATGTGAGAACAGACAGTCCCTGATTTTGGGTAGAATGCGTAAAAGTTTGATGGACTCACGTCGGGTGAGAATAACTTCGTTCACATGAAAATCTATAGTAGGTAGCCATGGGAATTTTTCATACATGATGAGTGCACGTCGTCTATGGAAGTTCGGAATGGAATATTGAACACGTATCTCCCATGTGTCTGATATGATCACAGGCCGTGCGTCTTTACGCCCTTTTTTATTTGTTCGAGATATGAACGTAGGTAAGTTACTTTTCAGATTTTCTTCAAGTAATACCCATTCATCAGAAGGTATGATCAAAGTGTTGGTCTTGTTGTGGATCACAACTTGATTAAGTCCAATATTTTCATTTTTACGAACCTGAAGTCGTTTGTCTCCACGTTTGTTTAACCGCTTTACCAGTCTAATCATGACAATCGTATTGTCATACAAGAACGACACAAACTAGGTCCGCCCTCGTGAAACCATAGATAATGTGTCTGAATATCGAAGTGAGCCGGGGGGGGGGGATGGTAAGGTTTGGTGCCAATGACTTGTCATTGAATGGTATGTCATAAAATAGCGCACATCCGAAGGATATGATTTGGCCAGTTTTGTTTAAAAGTTTGACATTTGCAATAGCAAATACATGAACATTTACACTTCCCACAAGCAACTCCGTCAACGACGTCGATGATTTGAAAGCACTTCAACTCACAACAATAAGATTCTCCGTCTTTTTTTATCATCTTACTGAATTGAAATCAGGATGAATACTGTTCAAAAACTTTTCATTTCACTCTCTTTTTTATAAGAAACATGGAGAGAAAAAAAAATTTCTTGTTTTTTTTTTAAACATTGCCCCAACCTCGCAATGCTTAGTGCGTGACATCCTCTCTTTTCTTTTTTTTCACGCTCCTTTTTTTTTTTAATTTTATTTATTTATTTTTTTTTTTTATGAGTTTTATTTATTTTCAAATTTTATTCGAAATCAATGAGGAACGTGTTTCCTAATTTCCCTCTATAAAAGAGGGTTATTAGGGAACTCGTTCCCGCATTGTATTCGTTGATGTCTTCATCAGACATCTGACTGGCGATTCTTTTTGGAAGGTAAACCCTTAACAGGCCTTCCACGCGTTGCGCGTTCTCCACGCCATCTTGAATGAAGGCTTGTACAGCCTCCCCGTACCGCGTAGACACGCGCATGAATCGTAAGACCAAGTATGGTCGATCGATGGTCAGTTTATCGATTGACGTAACGTCACCGACGGCTAGGGCTGCCGATTGCAGTTTTTTTAAGAAGCTCATCTAAAAAGAGAAAAAACCACACCAATAATTAAGAAGTCAATATAAATTTTAACGTGTAAATCAAAAAATTGACAACTGGTCTTAACTTACATTGATGGAGAGAGGGAGTTATTGAAATGAAACCAGGCGTTTGAATGATGAATGTTCCCTCCAGGAGAAGTAAGTCTTCTCCTTTGGTGGTGAGTGGGAGGTTGAATGTTGAAGTGGGGGTATACACGTGCTGTGCTTAGAGTTCGTGGACCCCTTGAATAACTGAAAAGTCGAGGTTTCTAATTTCGTGAGAAACTGCTATCGGATACACGTTTTTGAAGGAAACAAAATCTTAAGACCTGAAGAAGAGCAGTGATCAGCAGTCCATGCGGGAAAGAAAAGTTACGAGAAGTTGAGGGGGGGGGGGCTCCAAATGACAATTCAACTGTCTTTTCGGAAAGCCTCAATAAATAGACGTCAAAGCAATCTGACAATCAGCTGATTTAGATAACAAAAGTCAAACTGACGTATAGATGACATATGTCAATCCTGTGATAAGAAACAAAACAATCACCATGACAGTTGATAGGAAACGTCAAAATCATATGTTAATCAGCTGATTAGAAGGGAGGGCAGATAGTGAAACGGTGAAATACGTCATTTCGAAAATGACAGTTGATAAAGAGACGTCAAAACAATTCGGCAATCATCTGGTTTAGATAACAAATGTCAAACTGACACTTGAATGACAGATGTCAAGACCTCAGTATCAGCTGATTCAGGGCTTAGCACAGTCAAGCAATAACTTTTTATTCCTACCGTAAGACGAAAACGCTCGTTATATTGGTAACACTGCTCTCTGGGAGGCCTTAGAGACCTCTGACATCACATAAACATGGTTAAGTAATAGCTTCAAATCCCTTCTCTTTGACGATAATCACCTGTTTTGTTGGCAACACTGCTCTCCAGAAGGCACTGGAACAGCTGATTCTCAGGGAGGCACTGACGTCATGGGCGGGAGGGGGGGAGGGGTACGTCACACCTGATCCCTTATCAGTTGAGAAGGTCAGTTACTGATACGCAATTCGCCCCTTTTTACACTACTCCCTTTGACGAGGATTCCCCTTTCGCTGGCCATTTCCCTAACACCCATTCGTCAAGTTTACGTTCTGCGGCGAGATCCGCACGGAGTTCAGCCCAAAGCGGGGAAAGCTCCCGTTTCACTCTCCACTTGTCAGTCATGCACTCAACGGCCAAATAACCTGAAGTGCTTCTGTTGATTCAGTCTTGTAGGCCTTGGTGATCCTCAGGAGCGCAGCTCTCTGGGATTGGGCCAATACTCTCATTTTATTGACTGTAAGTATGCTACCCCAGACAACGGGGCAGTAGTCAATCACGCCTTATCCATGAGGATAGTGTCATGGTAACACACACCCCAAGTGGCCTTAGTAACACTAGCGTTACAACAAATCAGGCTGGTAGTCCAATATGGTACAGTATGAACAGTTTTCACTTCTACGATAATTATAGTTAATGTTCGACTGGTTTTGCAAACACACACACATTTTGGGGTCCCATGTACTTCATTCGGAGGAATATCGTTGTTGTGCTGATTCGATCTATTTTTTAAAGTTAAGACACGGAGGGTTGCTCTCCTCAGAGTTGAACTTAATGCGCAATGTGTTTCAGTGAGCGCGCTGATAAAGTTTAGGTTGGCGGTGCGTGGTGTCGTTGCACAAAATAAATCTCGTCCGATGGCCAAATTCTCCCTGAGGTCCTGACAACGCCTCTTAAATTAACGCTGAAGTGGGAACGCGTTCCGTCCATTTTTGTCTCTGAACGCAAACTAAGTAATTACCTGCGGACTCTATTTTCTGCTTCGCATTAACGTTGTTTCAAGTGGACGAACCAACGCGCGCTCATTAATCAGCTTCTTCTCCTCCGTCGTTCCCCTTAATCCACCGCCGCGTTATCGCCTTTTTCTCGCTTTACGGTTAGTAGAACTGAAATTAAATAGCTCCGTCTCAAATCTGTTTTTCATTATTTAAAAACAGACGGAAATGAAAGACGCGCTAAATGCTGCTTTGAAGAGGCTCTCAAAAACACCCCCACCCCTTCCACATCGCTCAATTATTAATATTTTAATGAACTGCCTCTTGAGTGGGATGGGGAGGGATGGGGGGGGGGATGAAAAAACCGAAAAGAGAACCGAATAGACCAGACCGCTTCCCCTTTGGCCGAGTTCCCTGATGGATTGTGTCAGCCTGTACAAGAATTAAAAACGAAGACCCTAAATATAATTTTCGGAGCAGCAGCCCCCAGATGAACAGGTGCATTCCAAGACAAGGAGACCGAACACCTGGTGGTGGGGGCGAAGTGTTGATGATCGTCAATTTTGAAGACGATCGAGAGAACGAATTTGAAAGAAGCCCCCAATTGTTTTGGATCGTCACCCAACTAAGATTCCGGTTCTCGGGATAACCTCGTGAGAAAAATTGATAAAATATTTCAAGAAAGGGTTCCAGTTGAAAAAGCTCAGCTAAAATTCTTTCTACTAACTTCGCTCAAAGTTGTGGATTTTAATGTGTTTGGACGTAGCATAACACAAAAATAAAATTGAATAATTGTAAATGTGTACGTAACATAATGATAGAGCAATATGTTAGTCAAACACGTTCGACGTTCACCGTACGTAAGAATTACACAAATTTGTTGATTATACAACCAGTGTAGCGTTTTACTTTCCTTAGCTCAACAATGTAAAATATCTATCTAGTCTTAGCCTCGTATTCTCGTATTGTCGTACGTCGTGGCAGTTGTGAGGGTGTCTGACTAGACTGAAGGCCCTGGCCGAGGATAACTGCGCAACACTGTGTTGGGTGCCGGGTCATCAGGGAATAGCCAATGGGCTGGCAAAGAAGAGAGGAGGGCAAATCCTTGCCGGCCCTGAGCCCTTTGTTGGGGGCAGCATCTACGCAGAGAGGTTGGCAAATGGGAGGATAGGTGCCGGGATGCCCGGCCTTAGACTGTCAAAACTTTTCATCCAACTCTCCAGAGGGAGGGCCAAGGAGGTGCTTGCACTGGGGAGGAAAGATATGAGGATCATATGCGGCCTGTCCGCTGAGGTACCGCCTTGCTAATATTGGCAAGTGCGAGGTACAGGAATGCACGTTCTGCGAGGCGGGCTAGAGACAGCAGAGCACGTGTTGTCCCTATGCGATGGACTCGCATCATCGTGTGTTCGGGAGGCCCTTCCATCAGCCGGAAGAGGTGGTTAGGGTAGAACTTGCGGATCTCTTCCACTTTGTGCAGGGGCGGTGGGGGCGTATAGGATACCTCACACCATGTAAGACCAGTGTCATGGCGCCTGGTGGTGGAGCAGGGGGCCATGGAATGAGGCTCATGGACGCCCGTACAATAGGCGTGTTTGTGGCTGCTGTGAGGGTATCTCCAGCATCTACCTTCAAAAAAAAGAAAAAAAAGAGTAAAATATTTTATGCAATGCATCATTCAACTTTCCTTGGTCTCACGTGCATTTGGCGAGTCCCTTGACTCTACCAACCAATCACATCTCTTTTTCATGCCGCTTATAAGAACCCTCCACATGATGGCGGGAGCCACTTATGGCTCTGGGTTTTTTTTTGTGCCGCTCGTAGTTGTGTAATAACGGATAAAAACTGCGAAAAATGGTTCAAAAGATTGTAGTTACGTTTGGGCGGAGTTTATACGGAAACAACATATTTTTGTGGAAATGTTTGGTAATTTACTATGTAGTGCTCTATGGTTGAGCTGAGTGACAAATTGAGAAAACCGCTAGGGCGATTAGATCCGCTGAATGTATGCGGGATTCACGTTGGGCGACGCATAGCACCAGATATTTCCCCAATTCAGACGTATCAAATGATCACAGTACGAATGGCCATCATTAGATTGACGAGAAGGAGCTGCGGTTCTAACCTACCGCAACCCAACAGAATCAGACTAACGGAAACCATTGAAGATCGACCTACCAGCGATGATATACGAAGATACTTTTTGAAATTTGAACAGTCGTATGGTAAAAAGGTCGTTTTATTGCCGATTTTATGTTTAGTTGAGGACTCTCGATGCAGAGATACTCGATCTGAAGGATGTAAATAGAGATCTCATAAAATCGAGGGCGAAGATTGTGGCGGGGGGGGGGGGTCGTTGAAAAGCGAATAAAAATTCCTCGATGCGCAGCTGCGACTAGACACAGCTTTTACTAAGACGGAACTCCACGTGACTTCAGTACCGATAACGTGAAATAGGGCAGCGAGTCGGTGAGTTTTTTCAAGTTTGTGTGATTCCCTCGTGACAAAAATGTAAAAGTCGTAAGAGTCTACAAGCGGACAACCCCAATCACTCCTATTGGGAAAATTAGATAAGAGGCTGCTTGATTGACTCTTAGTCAGACTTGCTGAAGGCGGCTAGTGTCTAGAGCAAGCGTTTAGTGTTTGAGTGGTGGGAAAAATAGTGCGCATATTGCACAGTAAAGCACATAACCGTGGAGGATGTGACGTGAGCTCAAGACACAATAAAAACGATGGGAGTTCGACGTCACTCTCGTTCAAGATCTGAAGTAAACTCAAACTTTTTTTTCAGCAATTATAACTTTACTTTCTACATCGTAGAGGCAAATAAAGCAAGCAGCTCCGCCGAAGCTGAGTTCGTAGCAGACGAAACTATTGGCAACTCAACAAATTCATGAATGTCGACCACAGACATAATCAGCAAAACGCAGGCTTGATGTTAGTATAGCGATGTAAAGCGTAGGGCTGAGGTTAGTTGTGATCGGCGTTTTATTGTACAAACACTATTTGGGAAAATGGTCTGTGTGTATGTGTGTCTGTGAACGATTTTTAGAGAGAACCACCGTACTAAATCAGCTCAAACTTGATATCTAGCCCGGAAGTCACTATGGGACGCCAAAATAAGGGTATGAACAAAATCCACTGAAATTTAACTATAGTTATCATAGTGATCAAAACCCCAAATATTTTTTTTCTCAAAAACGGCTGTAACGATTTTGATGAAATTTTTTATATTGGTAGCTCCAAATATGGCAACTATACCATAAAATTCCCATCTATGGGAAAATGACGAGAGCAGCACAATAACTTACCAAAACTTTCGACGAAATCGATTTTAGCGCGGTTTTTAGAGAAAACAACCGTACCAAATCAGCTGAAACTTGATGTCAAGCCTACGAGTTACCATGGGACGCAATAGTGAGGGTATGGGCAAAATCCACCGAAAGTTAACTAAAGTCATCATAGTGATCAAAACACCAAATTTTTTTCTCAAAAACGGCTCTAACGATTTTAGATACATTTTTTATATTGATAGCTCTCAATGGGGCAATGATACTATAAAATTCTCATTCGTGGGAAAATGACGAGAGCAGCACAATAAATTATCAACATTTTCGACGAAAAGCGTTTTTAGCGCAGTTTTATCCTTATAAACTCCACTGGAATTTTTGTAGAATGTTAAAAAAATTGGTATTGTATTCCAATCATATACCTAAAGGGTGAGTGTTTAAAAACACTCATGAGATACATGGGGCTCACTCCAGAAATTCCTGAATTTCAACTACTACTGTTTTAGTTGTAACAGTTATTTTCCAATAACTCTGCAAAAGTGATTACTATTCTTTTTTTGAAAAATCGTGTTTACAGCCTCATTAATTATCTGTGTACCAATTGCTCAATAATGGTCCTGCAATGAGTACGAGCAGCACAATAAATTCCGGAACTGTAAGCGCTACCGCTTTCTGCTGTCGTTAAGCGTTGTTTGACCAAGTTCAAATGAACTGAGTGATAAATGAATTGATTGAATAGAATTAGCCATGTACAAAGTGAATTGACGTAGAGCTTAGGAAAGTTGTGTGTTGCAACGCACCAGATATTTAAATATCAACCCTTTTGTTTGTACCTGTGGAGACCCGTTCCTCAGTTATTTCTAATTGACTACTGATTTCCACCAGTCTGGACTTCCCCAAGTATCTTTTACCGCCCCTCAATTTTAGGTATCTCTTCTCAACAGAGAGCTCCTTCCAAGTCAGCTATTCTTCAGCTCTCCCGAACGACAGTCGCCTTCCCAGTTCTCCCAATTTTTTCGTCTCAAGTCCCGTGCTACTCATAACTCTCTCTCTCTCTCTCTCTCTCTCTCTCTCTCTCTCTCTCTCTCTCTCTCTCTCTCTCTCTCTCTCTCTCTCTCTCTCTCTCTCTCTCTCTCTCTCTCTCTCTCTCTCTCTCTCTCTCTCTCTCTCTCTCTCTCTCCCTCCACTTAGAGTTTCACAACCAGTTCACGTGTTTTGAGCGTAACCTTGTTCGCGTTTTCATACCCACACTCAAACTGGTATCAGTATTCTGTAAAGTGTACTACAGTCCTCAGTCACACTCACCGCGTTCATTTATTTCTCAGTTCCAAGCTCCCCCATTCGTGCCCCCAACAAGCTCAATCAACACTACAACTACTACTCGTGCGTTGAGACAGCCAAAGTTTGAGTGCCTGCGCTGAAGATACGTTCGGAAGTGTGCGTATTTTGAATGAACCGTGATCTGTGTGCGTCTGATGACACGCCGCAGCCGCGGCTTCAGGTTCTCCAGGATGTGGGAGTGAGGACTAATTTTCGCGCCGGCGTCAACAAATACGTCTCAACAAAAATCCGGTTATTCGAAGAATCAATAAACCAGGGGTATGCTTCCCTCCTCCTACCAGACGGTTGGAAAATAATAAAAATCAGGAGAAAAGGGAGCCTCCTGCGGCGAGGAGCTGAGAAGTTCGTTTAAGCCGAACAGAGATACCATCGAGACATCAGGCGGTGATTAACGCAGGATTAATTAGCTATCGTTTGGTGAGACCCAGCTGAGAAGGCAGGAGCTCCCCGTCGTTTTCACCTTCTTCAATTTACATCCAAAACGTCCACAAAACTTCATCGTTCGTCAGGGCAGGTTCTCCCTTCGCCCTCCGCGACCGCTTTTTATAGCGCGTCTGTCTAATACGTTACGAACGTTTGTAGTTCATTAACGAGAGAATATGCTAACGTCTGGCGGGGTTTTTTGTTCTGGGCGATCCACGTGTGTCTCACGATTTTGATTGGAGTTCAAACCACAAGGAGAATGTCCGGCGAGACGAACGTGCATTCGGCGATTTCGGCCAGTCTAGCAGCTAATCAAATCTTTTTACTTCCCTTAGCTCTGCGTAGTAGGAGGAAAAGTTATGTAATCTGCTGAAACTGTTTTTTGAGTCCTTGAAATTTGAACGTCTTCTGAGACCAAAAAACACCTTTTGAGAAAGTGGTCTGTGCGTGTGAATGGCTGAATAGTAACACATAACGACAAAATAAGGATATGAGCCAAATCGACCTGAAATGGAATACAATTATTATAGTGATCAACACGCTAAACATTTGTGCTCAAAAAACGGCTCTAACGGTAATTACATTTTTTTGTATCGACGCTCCAAACTAACACGACAGCACTACGAAATTCTAATTCGTAGGAAGAATACGATAGCAGCGCAATAAATGATCAAACAAATCAATATTTGCGCAGTCTTTCCCATTTAAATGATACTAGAGTTCTCAGGAAAATTAGCAGAGTAGTCCGGTATACAAACCATACGATGAGCGTTCGATATCCCTCAAACGAAAATTATGAGAAACCTCAGAAATTCCGGAATTTCAACTACCACCGTTTCACCTACCCGCTAGTTACCATCCTTCTCAGAAAAGTACTGTCGGCAGCTTCACGAACCTCCTATCCGCTAATGAATCAATAATGATCGTGGCACTAGTAGGAGCAGCACAACGAATTCCGGAACCTTCATTTTTATGATTCGTTGTTACAAACGAATGGAATGTACATTTTATCAGTTAACACAATAAAACACTAACATATCGCGTTGTCAAAACAAATTCTTTTTGCTGGCTAGACATACATGAACGGTTTACAGATGGTTCATGAGCGTATCAACATGATTTTTTAAAGAAGGTTCGTGTTTACTGTTTTTCGAATTGTCGGATAACAATTGTTTAAAATGCTACTAAGAGAAACCTGATCTATAATGATAGTGTGATAAGTAGTAGCAACCCAATGAATTCTGGAACCTACCAGTAAGGTCGTACAAACTGAGTGACAAATATTTTGGATTAGTACCGAGGTCTACAGAAACCAATGTGTGCACGTAGGGCTGAGGAATGTCGCGCGTTGAACGGAAACTTGCCACCATCGACGATTGGGCGTCAGAGAAATGGCATGCGAGATGGGAATCCTCGTCAAAGGGTTGTGGCCACTGGACGAGCCAGTACCTCACGGGACATGGCGACTTCAATGCCTCTACTTTTTGATGCTGAGTCGAATAGGACGGGTCGGGGAGGTGTAGGACTGCTAGATGGAAAATACTGGTATCGAAGGTCTTATCAGGAGGCTCCTGGAGACTGACTGCGAGCTGTGCGTCTACATGGATGACTTGACTGTGCTGATCTTTGCAGAGTCGGTCCACCAAATCCAAGCATGGTGCGAGCATGACAAAATGCAAGTGGCTGAGGAAAAACCCCAGTTAATCCTCTTGAAAGGAAAAGTAAATAGACAACCCTCAATACGCTTTGGCGGCCACAGTATCAAGTATTTAGGAGTGAATGTAGGTGAGAGGTGGGGCTTAAGCCAACACCTCCAGTCCCTTAAAGGCACTACCATTGCAAGGTTTGCCTCACTGTGTGCAATTACTAAGGCCACTTGGGGTGTGTGTTACCATGACACACACATCATCATCTATCTAGGCATGATTGGCTACTGCCCCGTTATCTGGGGTAGCACACTTACAGTCAATCAAAAGAGAGTATTGGCCCAATCTCAGTGAGCTGCACTCCTGTTGATCACCAAGGCCTATAAGACTGTATCAACAGAAGCACTCCTGGTGATTACTGGGCAGTTCCCGGTTGACTTGGCCGTTAAGTGTGACTGACAAGTGCTGAGTGAAACGAGAGCTTCCCCCGCTTTGGGCAGAACAATAATTTGCCACTGTCGACGAATGGGCGTTAGAGCAGTGGCAAGCGAGGTGGGAATCCTCGTCAAAGGGTCGTGACACGTATGAGTTCTTCCCCAACATCCGTGAACGTCTTTCAAGAAAATGGGTTGAGCCAAACCACTGGACAAGCCAGTTCCTCGCGGGACATGGTGACTTCAACTTCCACTTTTTTTCTCTCAAAGACTCTCCGTCATGCACGTCTTGTGCCTGCAGAGAACAAGAAACCACGTGCTGCTCCACTATAGTTTCTACAACAGTGAGTGACGGTTGTTGGCAGGACAAACGAACTTAGCAGCTTTGACTGCTACAAAGCAAGCCTATAACCATTTTGCAGAGTTTCCGAAGAAGGTGATGTCAAAGGAACGCGGTCATAGTTGATCTGTCCCTTTGCAACTTGCCACCAAGTAAATAGGTGGGAAACCAGATTAAGAACTCGCAGATGGTATGGCATCCCTCAGGTGGTAACACACAGGCAACAGCTCTCTGCCAGATACTGGCTAACGACCAAATACCTGCCGGACCTTCGCAGGTCTGAGTTCGGTGGATGCTGCCTCTTGCATATTAGTCAAATCTCGTCGTGGTTTTAGGAAGGATAATCATTAAGGATACAGACCTGAATGTCGCGCGTTGCGTCGGCAAATACTCCGAAAACAAATGAATTGAAATGGCGTCGTTTTCTGTTCATGAAATGACTTCACACAAACATTCGAGGAGTCTGGACATAAACGTACGTGGCTATGGCCGTTTTCAGAGACTGCGCTCACTCGAACGTTGCACAACAACAACATTCAGATGCGTGAGAAATTGTATCCACCCATTTTAAGGAAACTGCCGCTCAGGGCCTAGAAGAGAATCATGCCATTGGGAAATGACGATTACACTTAGGAATTGCTGCACTTGTCTCAAGGACCTTTGGCGCGCTGGGATCAAGTAAGAAAATATGTTTCATTTTCGTAGTTCAGTCTATTAGCAAAACGCAGCGAGAAAAGAGAAAGAAGCAAGATTTTTGGACGGGAAGGCGATAGTTCTTTCATTTATTCTCCGTTCTGTTTCCCTCGCCCCACACCCCCTCCTCATTGTACTCACTTCCCTTCCGCCGCCAACCCTTAGATAAACTTCTCTTCGCCCCTTCTCGTGACCATTAGAGTAAATATCATGCTCCAGACTGTTAAACCCCATAGACTTATATATACTTGTAGATAAAACACTTCTGGCCGGGCTCCAAAACTCCGTTGGCAGCGTCTCGCTTCGGCAATATTAATAAATTTTAGTAATTAACCATTCCTTCCGACCCTTGCGGTTATTAGGCCGTCGAGAGTTATATTTCTGTATCAATCCCGTCTTGGTTTCTCTCTTCGGGTCTCTCTCTCTCTCTCTCTCTCTCTCTCTCTCTTAGGAGGCTGGGAGTGATCGATAGGGGAGCGCCGAACTGAAGGGATTAATTCAACAATGGATCGTTCGTTCATTAAGGAGGTATAGGGAGGTTCGGACGTTGAAAAAGAGCCAAATTGCGCTTTCAATAAACCCGCGTTGAATTGATTTCTTTCATTGACCGTTTTGTTGAAGGTTCTGGCGTGTGGTCGGAAATCGAAGGGTTTGGAAGTTGAGCTGCACAGTAATCCGACGCTGAAACCCCGGCACCTAGTAGTGTAGCAATTATGGAAGAGGCTTGAGTTCGATTATGGGACTGGCGAGGAAAGATCTTCCGAAACAAATATGTAGATGGGCAGTAGAGTCTAGTTCTGACTTAAAGCTGATACAATACATCACCAGCCTGAGCACACAGACTAGCCTTATCTGTATCGTAGACTTAGGCTGTGGTACTACCACTGGACCTAATCCAATCATCCACACCTCTACTTAACGCGATCTGACCTCGTGCAGACGTCGAATTTGACTGAAACTGCAACTGAGGCCTGTTGAAATCAGGATCTCAGGTATCATAATTGAAAGTAGCTCTGTAGGCTTACTAGATCGAAACAACCGAAAGCCAACACAATAGTCACTTCCGAAGTTCTTTCCAAAGCAGGTTCCACTATTCCAGCATTGGGCTGAACTCGTTTCATTTATAGTGCTGGTCGTTGAACAACGTCCTGGACTCATTCGGGTTGTTTAGTGACCGAATAGTGTTCACCAATGCCTTTACTCCACGGGGAGTGAAAAGGGCTGAAGTATGAAACGGGATGACTCGCAAAAATAGTGGACGGTGTTGAAAATGGAAAGGCACAGCAATCACAAATCTGGAGCAATAACACAGTGACCTAGTGTTCCAAATCTTAAATCCCCACGAAGGGAGCTTCCAGGGTTAAGAAGCGTTCCTAGCCTGTTTTAGAGTGTTTCTTGTAATTACCGTTACCAAACAGCAGGCGGTAAAAAACTCAAAGGGGCATAATTTACCCAAGTCTACTAGTATGTCTTCAACCAATGTCTGAACAGTTGAGTTTAGATATTTGAGAAGATTCGTAAATGGTTGAGCTATAGGTACGTTACCGTCGACTGCCAGTCATCCTAATCACATTTTAAGGATGGTATGACCAGGGAGCAATGGGACGTCCCTCTCCAATGGGTTTCCAAACGGAGATTTATTGTAGGATAGCTAGGGCCATCATGAGGCACGAAAAAGGATGTAGCAAGAAAACTACTTACATACTCTGGCGTCTCGTAAGGCATCGAGGAACTACTTCACAAGGAACTACTGGTGAGAGAATGCTGGATGCGGCTCTACTATATAGTTCTCGTAAAGTGAATGTTTACTGGATTCCTGGGCCACCATCTGGCCAGACTCGGTATACTGTACCTACAGCGCCTCAGTCTCATTGTGGGGCATCTGCTCCTCAAGTAAAAATACAGTGAGAGAATATGTCAGGTGGATACGCCTGACTGGCTGAAATTATGCCAGAGCGGGGCACTTCAAGTGCTTGATTTACGTACCGACAGATGAGATCAAACCCTGGCTTCTGATGATGACTAAGAACGACCTGAGGCACGTTGTAGGAAACATCATCGTAGGTAACGTATGCTTGCCACTAACATCTTCCATTGCAGGTGGCAAGGTATAGATAAGTAGACCCAGTGCCAAGGCGATGGTAAGCATCAAAGAAGATTCTTGCAGGAAACACTGGGCATTCCTCCAGACTAGGTGCGGTCCAGTGAGGCATTATCACTGGCACAATAGGAATTGCAGGCGTGGTGCTTACCCCGAAACTCTTACTTGTTCCTGAAGTTTGTTACAGTACTGTTTTGTTCAGCTCAGTTCATTTGATGCCAGAAAAAAACGCACAAATTGAATGGCTGCAGGTTCGATCGTGCCCATCTCTGGTTTTACTCATCCCCGTACTTCGGCGTTCCATCTGCAAGCGGACAGACGCGTAGATTCACCTTCCTGCTCCGTAGAGCTAAGGAAAGTTGAAAAGAACTATCCTGGTTTGTATCTCACTCACAACACAACTCTAGGCAATTCCGGCACCAGGGCCTGCCACTCATTCAGGTCCTTAGGCTGCTCAAGGTGCAGCCAAATGGAATGGGTACAACAGGGGCTTCAGCGGTGTGGAGCCTGTGGGGCGTGGCGCTGTCGGCCGTGAAGCCATGGAATTGGCCTCGTGGGGACCGTGGTTTCGCTGGAAATCCCCCATAGAGAGATGAGTGATGCTGGCTGGAGAAGGGTGAAGGCTGTAAAGCTAGGTACCCTCTCCAACGCCACGGGCAAAGCCTACAGCACACATACCGTTGTATCTCACTCACATCAGACTCCATTGTGTTGTCTCGTACCGAGCTCCCTGCTAGTCTGGTCTTATCCGACTTTCATGAGCCTCAGGTAGCAATTATGACGTCCCACTCGAGCCAGAATGGTTCCATCTTGGACGAAACTAGAGCCCAGGATGCTACGCCACATCTAAGAGAAATGGCACGGTCGCTTCAACTCCAAATTATTTTCGTATTTTCGGTAGCTAAATTCTAATTCGAAAAAGGGAATGATAATAGGATTGTTGACGTGGCCTTCTGTCTGGAAAGCGAAAACACTTCTGGCAAGATAAGAAGAGAGTGAGTTGTGGCTGGATGGAGGAGCTTTGTTCTTAATTCTTCTCGACCCTTCTCTGCTACACATGGGGAAGGGTTTTTAGGGAAAAGCGGTTGGTTTTAGTGAAGGACTCGTGAGGCTGGGGAGGAGAGTGTGGACGAGGGAGAGAGCAAGTGACGATGGGAAGATGAGGAAGAGGAGAAGTAGCGGAGGAGCGGAGGAGGTTCCATTTTGTTAATTGATGCCCGAGGGGGAAGAAACTTGGACGACACGATTAATCTGGCGCAGAAACCCAAGTCGTGCTGTTGTAAATAAAAGTTCTGCGGTCAATATAAAGCGACGTCTTTTATTGTAAGGGATCGGACTCGAAAACACTGGCAGCTTAATACTTTCGCTGTCCGCTCTCATTTGGGAATATAATTCACGTAAATGAACTCATTAATACCGTCCAAGGCCAGAACTGGAACGATGACACGCGTAACAGCCTCTACATGAATGCCGAGTACGTCAGCCCAGCCTTAGCTAATCATGTCACTGCCAGGATTCCTGCCAGCAATAGCAGTTCTGGGATGTCTTGCTGTTACAAGGACATTAGCGAGTAAATCGGGGTATTTCAATCGTCAAATACAATTACAGCCGAGCACGGTCAGTGTCAGTGTCGAGAATAATGCGATGAATGTTTCTGACAAACGTCTGGTGCGACGCGTCAGACAACTTTCCTTCCCAGCCCCACGTACATTCTAATCACTCTGGCAACTAATCTAAGTAACTTTTCACTCAGTTCACACGTACCTCAACGTGGAGTACAATGTAAAAAGTGCTAGAGCTTAACGTACCGAAATCTATTGAGTCTCCCCTATTTACGTCCCAACCATCGCTTTGCAATCATGTTGCGGGGAGGGGGGGGATTCCAGTTTTTCTAGGGCCTCTCCTCATTACCTGAACGTCCAACGGATAAATAGTGTATTGCGCTACTAACGTCATTTTCCCGAAAATGCTGGTGTCTCACGAGCGGGATTTATAAATAAATGTCCAGTTCGACGCAGCACACATCGTTCCTCAGTTCCGCGTGCACTCGTCGGGTTTTGTCGCTCCATCAGCTAAACTAATTTGTTTTTCATTGAGTTCAGCACGTCAAAGTGGGACGCCAAAATAAGCATTTGAGCTAAATTTTAACGAAACTAACTATAGTTACAATGGCGATCAGTCGCAAAATGTTTTCCCCCCCATTTGACGATTTTTGTTTTGAACAGATTTGAATGACGTTTGTTTTTGGGGAAATGACGCGGGCAGCGGAACAAACCATCAAATACGTGGTACAAATTTCCTCGCTCCCACGCACGTTCAACGATTTCTACGAACTGTCTGTTTTTTTACATGAACTTGACATGTTCCACATAAGATTTCTAAATTTATTGAGCTGCTTCTAGTTGAGCCACGACTATTACTATGTCGTGAGTGCATAGGCAAGTTAAGAGACTGTTAACTGAGAGGTGGAAGTTAGTTAATCGTCAGTGCTTTGGGTTTCCAATTTGCTAGAGTTCCTCCCTATTATCTAACGAGGGTTGTTAAACTACTGTCGTACACATGTTTGATTGGACTACCGCCCTAATTTTATTGAGAATGGTAGCCATCATTGAACCGATCGATAAGGAAAAAACTTTTCAAATTATTACACAACGGTTTATTATTCTCATGAACAGCTTGACCTAGTATTACTGCTCTGAGACCCATCCCATTCGATTAAGCATCGAAAAATACTAGTAAACCATACCAAACATGACCTGATTACAATGGAACTACGGAAACTAAATATTCCCCCGGCGTCAGGCGCCTGTAATCGTCTGTAGGCATTTATGATCCGACGTAGGGGTGTGCAGAGGAAGCGGCCCTATCCTTCCTCCACCCCGTCGGGCAAAAAGAGTCGGGAAAATTGGGACGGGGAACCTCGAACCAAGCAAACCCTCGGCAATTAGCACGACGTTGCGAGTCAAGCGGGCAGGTGGTTTTGATGAGACGGGAGGGGGGAATACTAACGACGAAACGTTGACTTCCACTGTAGTTCTCGTGAGTTCTTTCAATTTGTTGACATTGGCTCACTATAATTACTGTAATTTCCCTATACGCAGTTGTACACGTCTGATACTCATTCCATCCAACCCAGGATGTAAAAACACCTTGAAAATGATACGAAACACGGCGTATTTGCGATTATACTACGTTTTGTTAATTTTTTTAACCACTTTTTGTCCATTACAACCACGGGCTTCGTCTGATCGGATCGCCGATATGGCGGGACCAACTAGATACCAAATGGGATTTTTGTGCGAAATAACGAACTTTTTAGACCACGTTAAAGGCACACAACGGCCTGGACGGCGGACTGCGGACGGACATTGCAGATTTGGAATCCCCATGTCTTGAAACGTAAAGTATCAAATTTTGAGGGGGGTTGTAAAACATTTTTCCTGACCGAAAACATAGGGTTATTATTCAGAATCAATAATAAACCAAAACTGCCTTAAAATCGATTTTCGTCGAACTTTTAGATAATGCATTGTGCTGCTCTCATAATTTCATTTGAAACTGTCCATACGGTACCTTAAGAGACAAAAAATAGTTGACATTCCGATCGCTGTAATAACTATAGTTAGTTTTGACCGGTTGCACCCCGTGTTAGTCTGCGGGAAAAATATCAAATGCTGATTCAGTTGGGCCATTATTTCTCAATCGGGTTCACGGACAAACAGACCCTTATTTTGATACGTAATTTTTCGGACTGGGAAGCCTCGAAAACGTCCAGATTTCCTACTCTGTAGGGCTCGGGAGAGTAAAACTGATATTTCTCTACTCCTGATTGCCGGGCAGAGCACTTGTCGAGATCACTCTGTGTTTCTCAAGTAAAAAAAAGGGCATTCTGTTTGCTGTGCCCACGTCTCACCTCGATGTGCTAACAAATCGCGGTTATGTGGACCTCTAGTAGTGAAGTTCCCGCAGTAATATGACAGTTTTGACTGACCAGTCGGATGGCGCGGGACTATGAACTTTGTCTACGTGTCTTCGTAGTTTTGTCCACTTCTCGCTCGACTCACTTTCAAGTTTTGGAGCAAGGTCGTCTACCGATTGCCCGCGCTCATTCAACAGACGCCGATGACATTGTTTTCACCGCTAACTACCGCCGTCCTCCCATCAACGCGACGCCGTCATTAGTCGGACTAATCAGATCTTGACCAGGAGCAATTCGTACGAGGGCCGGCTGCCCAGGTGGCAGAGGAAGAGAGAGAGAGAGCAAAAAAAAAAAAAAGCCGTGGAAATAAAAAGGAGAAACGCGTTGGGGTAGATCCTAAGTGGTCTGCAAGTTGAAGCAGGGAGTTCGCCCAGCAGGACGAGGCAGGGGATGTTGTAATCGATATCCGGAGGCGCCGACACGCCAACAGATGGACCGGCTTCAGTGTCTAAACATTGAACTGATGTATCGCTTCAAAACTTGGACCGTAACAAATAATTTTAACTCCAACTTGTACGGCCTTTAAATCAAAGCGCGATATCTGATCGGTTCCATAATTGCTGTTCCAATTTTCTTACAAATAAACCGGCAACAGAAGAGTGTTCCCAATGAAGCCCGTATTCTCTGGCTGGTGGCGTACTATGGGCCTCTACCCTTTCCACTTTCCAGCAGCCCATTCTGAGCTGTGGATGTCCACTTGCCGGCGCCTCCGCTGAGCGCATCTCTATCTATAAAAGCTCATGATACATTGACACATTTACTGGGCGCGTCTTAGCAATGAAAGCCTGGGCGCATTTGGGTGCAAGGCGACGGTGGTTCACTGTCGGACATTCACTCCTCGTAATAAACCACTGGAAAAATGAATGGGTTTAGATCAACAGAACAGTATTTGTCAGGAAGTCCTGCCGAACACAATCTTATACTGTTCAGAATGCGTTATAGCCTTTTTTGTGATTAACACTGGTGAAAATAACATAACTACTTTACTACTTCCCTTGCCTCTACGAGTAGAACGTGGGAAAACAGGTTTCTCAGGTCAGGCTAAGGCTCCTTAGCTTGAAAAACATCATTTGAGAATAAGGTGTGTGTTCGGGGCGTTGTAAGTGAGAGGAAATGGCTGTACCACATCAGCCCAATTCGATTAGTCCAACCAGAAGCTCGGACCACCAAAGTTGAGCTTTATTCTCATAAACAGCTATAACGGGTTTGAATACATTTTTTGTGTGCGAAGTTCTGAGTGCCACGACAGTACCATAAAATTATCATTCGTGGAAAAGCGACGAGGACAGCTCAATACCTCATAAATCCAGCTCATTGTTTACCTTATCACTTCACAATAATGAACGTAACTTCTAATAAAAATCGTGAGGACAGTCCCACACAGGTAGCATAAGTAGGAGGTAAGCAATTAATTCAGGAAACTGCTATCAGTTTCTCGCCACAGAACGTAATTTGGTTCTAGTGAGCTCACGTAAACTGAGTGAAAAATGTATTGGACTAGTCGACAGAGCGTTAACGGTGGGGGATAACGAATGGGAGTTCTGAGAGTCCGAAAACCACACGGTTGGTGCGTGCCAAATCAAGTCCCATTTGATGTCCTACCTGCCGACCCAAATGCACAGGTTTTGTTTTCAAAAACGGTTGGAATTATTTGGACGACATTTTTTGTGTGGACACAATAATACTACAAAACTTTCGTTTGTGGGAAAGTGACGAGGGGAGCACAATAAATTATGAAGTGGTTCGACGAAAATGGATTTTAGTGCCGTGTTTTCATTATAAATCCCGCCCAAATGAGTGCTGTTAATGCAAACGTCACACGATTTTTCTACCAATTGCAGTTTATTGTCGTTTCTTTGATTGACTTTTCTCGCAGTTCGCTCAGTGTTCCTTATAATTTCAGAGTTACGAAAATGAACGTTCCCACTAAAAAAAAATCATCTGGACAGACACAAATTATCAATGCACTGATTGCTCAATAAAGTTTGTCAGATAAGCGGTAGCAACTCAATGAACTGAGAAACCCGAGGAGTTAAACGAGAAGTTGAGATACAACCCAAGGAGAAGAACGATCATGTTCAGCTGAAGAATGTAGCGGATTACGTGAGATATTATAAAGCCTCCGCTAACTTTATTGTGCATTATGGGAAGGGCGTAGAGTAGTTTGGGCATATTTATGATTTGCAGTATCGCACATCCTCAAAAAGTGCGTTCGATACTTGGAGTTGGTTTAAGGCTCCATAATTTCAGGGTGTTAGCATTAGTAGGAACCGAGCTTTCACGTAACATGAGCATGAATACGCATTTTTACTTTCCTTGCTCTACGAAGTAGAAAGGAAAGTTATGTAATCGGCTGAAAAAAAAAATTTTGAGTTCTCTTCAGATCTTTACGTTTCAGACCCTCCTGAGTCCGAAAAACACTATTTGGGAAAATGGTCTGTGTGTCTCTGTGTATGTGTGTCTGTGAACGATTTTTAGAGAAAACCACCGTACCAAATCAGCTCAAACTTGATATGTAGCCCGGAAGTCACTATGGGACGCCAAAATCCCAAGGCGGGTAACAAAATCCATCGAAATTTAACTATAGTTATCATAGTGATCAAAACACCAAATATTTTTTTTCTCAAAAATGACTCTAACGATTTTGATTAAATTTTTTATATTGGTAGCTCCCAATATTGCAACTATGCCATAAAATTCTCATCAGTGGAAAAATGACGAGAGCAGCACAATAAATTATCAAAATTTTCGACGAAATCGATTTTAGCGCGGTTTGTAGAGAAAACAACCGTACCAAATCATATGAAACTTGATGTCTAGCCTACGGGTTACCATAGGACGCAAAAATAAGGGTATGAACAAAATCCATCGAAATTTAACTATAGTTATCATAGTGATCAAAACACCAAATATTTTTTTTCTCAAAAATGACTCTAACGATTTTGATTAAATTTTTTATATAGATAGGTCTTAGTACGATTATTATACCATAAAATTCTCATTTGTGGAAAAATGACGAGAGCAGCACAATAAATTAACAACATTTTCGATGAAAAGCGTTTTTGCCGTGGTTTTTTCCTTTTAAACACCGCTGGAATGTTACTAGAATGTTAAAAAAAAGTTGTGTTGTAGTCCAATCCAATACCTATAGGGTGAGTGTTTAAAAATGCTCATGAGATACATGGGGCTCACTCCAGAAATTCCTGAATTTCAACTACCGCCGTTTAGCTTAATACCAGTTCTAATAGTTATTACCCAATAACTCTACAAAAGTGATTACTATCCCTTCAAAAAATTCGTGTTTACAGCCTCATCAATTATCTGTGTACCAGTTGCTCAATAATGGTCCTGCAATGAGTAAGAGCAGCACAATAAATTCCAGAACTTTAGGCACTACCGCTTCCTGCTGCTGTTTGGCCAAGTTTAAAGGAACTGGGTGATAAATGAATTGATTAAATCGAATTAGCCATATAGAAAGTGAATTGACGTAGAGCTAAGGAAAGTTGTGTGTTGCAACGCACCAGATATTTTAAGCACGCTCAGCTTTCATAGTCTTCCAGTTAGTTGATCTGACGAAAATTCAACGTTTTTTGATTCGATTGCAATACTTTCCTTACCCTTCGGGTGGAATGTGAAAATATACGTAAATACTGGGCTGATGTGAGCTACTTACCCATGGTCAAACGAGTCCTGGATGATGTCAGACGTGAACATGAAACGAATTTGAAATTAGAGAAACAACTTCAAGGCGCGACTGTTCGGTTTTTCGAAATTTCGCTCCTTTTGAAATTGGCTTTTGATTATGCGGTCATCCAGGACTTGGGCGAACGGTCATAATTTCGAGGGTATTCATGTGGTTAATTTGAGCCCAAAACATGAATCATTTTAGAAGTTTCTGTTCCCAAAAGCCTCGGAAGAGTGAAAAACGTGTGTCTTTGATTTCGGATCAGACCCCCTCGTGAGGTGGCCCACGGATGATCCACTTCAATGACCACGGCTTCTACATGCATTTCCACACTGAAGGCCCTTGATGAGGGGTACGCTCGTACCCTTTAGACAATATTTTATGATAAATTTAACGAATTAAGCCGCGTATGAATGATTTCTGGCAATGGACATTCACTGACAGGCATTTAAAACCTGGAGCTCGTCAACATTCCCAACATTAGTCCATTGACTCGCCAACGCCCATTCAAAAGTTCCTCTTCCCGTCAAATGACTCGTCTCCAATTTCTCTTCAACTCGAATTCCCTGGTCCCGCGAGGGTCACACACATCCAAAGATGACTGGAACCTCTTGCGTGTGTGTGCCTCGAGCTATTTTCATACCGTTTACTTTTCCTGGAACCTAATTGCCGCTCCTCCCGCGCTTGACGTTTATCAACGAGCTACTCAAAGCGGGTCCGACGCTCAGCGCCGTGAATTATTAATTAAAAATAGATTTTTTCAAACACGGCGCGCGATGGCTGAGGGCCAAACAGCGGTCTCATTAGCTGTTTATATCTGGAACTTTATTGTGAGGGAACGCTCTCATCTGAAGCCTCGTGAAGGGTGTTGAACTTTACCAAACAACAGGCCGACGATTGATTTCACATTTTTCCCTACACCGTATCATAATCCTTCGGAAGTTGTGTTCAAAACTGCGTTACGGAAAGTGGCCTAAAGTGCTCAAGGAGAATGCTATAGAAACGGATGATATAACTGCGAATGACAAACACTGAAGGAAGCTGACTTCTCGTAGTTCCCGTTTGGCACAATTCGCGAAGAACGTTATGGCTAAAACGCAGTCACAGCTAAACCCTCCCACTCCTCACGACACTTGCCACCTTGGAATATCGTTAAATCAGGTGGGAAATCGGAGGTAAGACCTAAATTGTTAGGTACGAGATTCTCCAGGCATCAAACCTCTCATCATTGGTCAGCGGGGGTAATACTGAACCTTACTGTGTCTGTTGTGCTGTACTGGTAAGAGAGCTGGCAAAATGACAAAAACCAGCGAAAGAGATTAATGCTCATGTGGGCAGTCCTTTATGGGTATAGGATATCTGGAAATGAACATGTCAACGTGGACCAAGTGGAAGTAAGTAACAGTGACATCGACAATGAGGGAAGTGAACAACATGCCACAAGTGGAAGCGGACAAGGCACGACGCAGTGTGCGTAGGCCACATGGAAGTGGCTGATGTGACTGGAAGTAGTAATCCAGCTACGCTCTGTGTTCCCAGCTGATGTCCTCTATGATAACAGCTGTATGTTAGGCTTATAGTAGAGTCTCCAACCACAGTGGAGCTTCATAAACAATGGTCTCGAACTCATCAAGCCGTCATAAGCATTTTGTGAATAGCACTCTCTCTCTCTCTCTCTCTCTCTCTCTCTCTCTCTCTCTCTCTCGCGTTCAGTATCGTTTTTCAGGTATTTTTATATACTGGGAAGAATGGAACAATTCTCAGAGGTGTACGACTGCATCTAGACCAAAAATAGTGAAATCTTAGTAATCATAGTGAGCCAAAGTCTCGTGGACAATAACTGCAGCGAAAGTAATCGTTTTATAGTTCGTATAGTTTGTCTGTGCGTGTGTTCCTGCCAGCTCAACTCGCCACGTCCTGCCAATTACCTACAGGCGCCTGGAAAATTTCAATGGTCGTCGTTCCGTGTAGTCAGGTCATGTTTCGTATGGTTTACTGGTATTTTTCGATGCTGAATCGAACGGGATGGTTCTCGGTGGTGTGGGACTACGTCAAGCTGTGTAAGAGAATAATTAACCTTTTGTAATAATTTCCAACGTTTTCCAGTTAGGTAGATTCTATCTAGCTAATATTTTTCAAAACATTCATGAAGGCTTTTGTCACAGATAGAGAGGCACAACGGTAAAGCAACAAGCAAATATCTGGTGCGTTGCAACACACAACTTTCCTTAGCTCTATGTCAATTCACTTTGTACATGGCCAGTTCGATTTAATCAATTCATTTATCACTCAGTTAATTTGAACTTGGTCAAATAACGCTTTACGGCAGCAGGAAACGGTAGCGCTTACAGTTCCAGATTTTATTGTGCTGCTCGTACTCATTTCAGGACCAATATTGAGCAATCGGTACACAGATAATTAATGAGGCTGTAAACACGAATTTTTTGAAGTGGATAGTAATCACTTTTGTGGAGTTATTGGGTAATAACTGTTAGAACTGGTAGTAAGCGAAACGGGCGTAGTTGAAATTCAGGAATTTCTGGAGTGAGCCCCATGTATCTCATGAGCGTTTTTAAACACTCAATCTTTAAGTATTGAATTTGCCTACAATACTAATTTTTTTTAGCATTCTACTAACATTCCAGCGGACTTTATAAGGAAAAAACTGCGCTAAAAACGCTTTTGGTCGAAAATTTTGATAATTTATTGTGCTGCTCTCGTCATTTTCCCACAAATGGGAATTTTATGTTATAATTGTCTGATTTTGTTCAAACCCTTATATGCGGGCGAGATATGAAGTTTGAGGTGATTTGGTACGGTGGTTTTCTCTAAAAATCGTTCACAGACACACATACACACACACAGACCATTTTCCCAAATAGAGCTTTTCTGACTCAGGAGGGTCTGAAACGTAAAGATCTGAAGAAAACTCAAAATTTTTTTTTCAGCCGATTACATAACTTTCCTTTCTACTTCGTAGAGCAAGGAAAGCAAAAAAACCGACGTCAACAGTCTCAGCAAAGTATGTTCTCAGTTAATACACCTCCAATAACAGTAACATCAACATGTATCGCGCATTTAGTGGTAATTCTCCTTACCGTTTCCAATAATTTTCGAATTTATAGGAAACCAAAGAAGAATTGGACCCTGCGTGGTTTCTCAAGCGTCGGGCGAAAACACAATACTCCACGCATGTTAGTTTGCCTCTCTTTCTCAAGGAAAATAAAACTCGATTAATCCATTCGGAAATTTCCCTCTTTTAAGAAAGCATCCCGTCCCCCGGTCTCCTGTTCGTTTGAACTGCTTTCCTCCTCCACGGACGCTGTAAATACAGATTCCTGTGTCTAATGACGGGTTATAAAACTAACACTTTGCACAAGCTTCAAGTGCTGTGATTTATGGCGAGTTAGTGTCCGAGTGCAGGAATCGACCACGCTAACTGTAAGTTCATACGATTTCCTTCATTTCGTTATATGTGAAAAGCGATATTGCACTGAGTGAGTCGGCGAGTAAGCACAGTTTCCACTGGGTAGTTGGAACAAGGATTTTTATTCGAGAATTACTTTTGGAGATGTTTAAAAACAGCAAACAGTGATCTGGGTGAGAGCAAATGCAGGCGTGAGGGCGACGCCTCGATGAGACAACCACTCATTTATGCCTGAAAACTCCGAAGTTTCGACCGAATCGGGGCATAGTCAGCACAAATGCCTTGTACAAAACAGGACGAGGCTAAATCTATGAGTTGAGTTCATTAGATACAAGTAGGTTTTGCATTATTTAGCTCCAGGTCCTCCCTTTTATATCTACTGTAGGGCGTGATTATGAGGTAGAATCAAACCTACCAAACGTCGACCCAGAATATGCGTCATTATTACAATTACTCCAGCAGACAAATTCATTTATTCTTCAGTGGTCTAGAACACCTTCCTCCTCCACGTTCCAGTGGTGAGTTCAATCCCAAGTACATCTGTTTCCTGTTATCGGCACACATATTAGGGCACTTGCACCACCAAGGAGTCCTAAATGGCCTTTGAAATACGCGTGGACCAATTAAATGATTCATTGCGAACTAGCTCGAGCCAAGATACCCTCCTTCCCCTCGTCGTTGCTACCAGCCAATCTTCTCGCTAGTGGAATAGCGACGCTGATTCTCTCTGCCATTGTTTTTACTGTCTTGACAATTAGAACGAAAAAAAAGCGCGGAAGCCGGTTTCGTAATCGTGTTCTTTCGTAGGAAAAGCACAGTACGCCGGTCGCTAACTATTGACTGGGTTAATGACCAGTTTGGACGGCTGGGAGTCCGCACGAAGCCACGTCGCCCTCGTATCTACTTAATGAACCTCGCGTGGTGCCCTTGTCACCAAATATCGTAGCTCATTAAGATGACACGATTACCCGCAGTTGGGACATAAATGAAATAATTACCTTCGACTGCGTTCTGCCGAGTTTTATTTAGAAAATCAACATCCCCCTTTCCCCCCACCCACAACTCCTCCTGCGAAAGGTTTTCCTTCCCCTCTCCACCCCCACCGCTATCTCATCATATTCAGAACAAAGCGGTTGTTATCGTCGTCCCAAATCGCATCATTGGCCGTACCTCACAATAGATGATAGGCTTTTAATCGCTCTGACGGTGACAGCGACGTATCAACTTTGTTAGATCTGTCGCTCTCACGCGAGACCGTTTCTTGAAACGCGCTCGCCTGACGTCGAGCCGACGGCCATTTACTATTCTCTTGTGACAGCCTGTTTAGCAATTGAAGGCCGCATAATTTACTCATGCTGTAGTTATGTAAACGACGGGGTTGTCACCGCCGAAAACGAGAAAAAAAGGAATTACAACTCCGCAAAGGACGCTATACACAACAATCGAGAATCGCAATATTTTGAAATGTCTCGTACTGCAATATAGTCTGGTTAATGCGTGCTGCGGCACACGTCGCTAATTATGTCCTGAAAACTTCAATTCTGAACAGAACAGGCCAATGGGACGTCTGAGGAACGCTTCTGTGAGCCGAGCTAATACAACGAGCACTGCATAACACCCAGCTTATACATATCGCGTTTATGATGAATTCATTGAGACGCGTATTGAGCAAATATCACCACAATCAACTTTTGTCTACATTAATTGTAAACTCAGGCGGTGCTCTCGTCTTTTTGCCGTAAATCAAAACCGTACCGTACTGGTTTAACAACAATTTGAAACAAAATCGATAAGAATAGTTTTTTTATCTTAAAAAGTTTCATCGCCATGATAATTATAGCTAGTTTAGTAACGATTTTACTCAGGCCATTATTTTGGGTCCCGCGTCGATCAAAGGTGAAATATCTCATTGTTTGGGTCTAGCCATGTTCTCTCAATAGCGACAACAGACACATACATAGACAAGACGCAAAAACACGCAACACAAACGCAAAATTGAAAGGTAATTCTTCGTACGTAAAACGTCCGTCCATTAATTTGCTCACAGTGAAGATCCTCCTGAACAGAATAATGTTCGCTGAGAAACCTGCGATGTTAGTCGCGAATTTAAAGAACCAGAAGTTTGAATTTCACGATATCCCTCAGTCTCCCTTCGCCCCGTCAACTCGTTACACGGCTTGCCGTGCCGGTTTGCACGGTTCAAATGATATTTTTTGAAATTGGAATCCTTTAAAAAGTTGAAACATGGATTTTACTCGACTTTTTATCAGCAGAACTTTGGTCGCTACTTCGTGAGGCTGAGGAGAGTAAAAATAGAAGGGGAAAAAATGGAGTAAGGAGTTCTTGCTTCTTTGTGCCTGGATGTACAGGTGGGCCTGACGTAGGATCCTTTAAGAGAAAAAAAAAACCCTGCAAATTATTACACAACGGTTTATTATTCGGATAAATAGCTTGACCTAGCATTAATGCTCCGAGACCCATCCCGTTCGATTCAGCATCGAAAAATATCAAAATGAAACCCAAAAAAAGGTCGAAAAGAACTGAATCGTTATATTAAAATAAACAAAAAAAACGAAAGTATCTAGACAAAACTGAATTTTAATATGAAAACATGCACGCTAAATGTTAATATCAAAATGTAACCAAAAATCTATGAAAAAACCAAAATGGGAATGAAACGAAAGAATCTAAAAAATTGAATCGTATTAAAACCAAAAAAAAAATGAAACGAACGAACTATTAAATAAATAAACCAAAAATAAACGAATAATTAAAAGCTCAATCGAAGATAACAGATATTTTGCTAACGGAAATAGTTGAGACGCGCGAAACAGTCATTTGTGGAGGTGAAGACGAGAACGAAATACGAAACATGAGTCGGGGGGCTTCCAACGAGTAGAGCGGGCGGGGGCGGGCGAGTGTTGCGTTGAGAGGCGAGGGGGCGGCGTTGCCAGTCGAAGCGAGCGATTTCGATGAGACCGAAACGTTGACTCCGTTTCGTTAATTTTTTTAACCGTTTTTTGCCCATAACAATCATGGGCTTCGTCCGATCGGATTGCCGAGTTGGCGGGCACAACTAGATACCAAATTGGATTTTTGTGCGAAAGAACGAATTTTTAGGACCACGTTAAAGGCACAAAACGGCCCAGACGGCGGACGGCGGACGGGGGTCGGCTGACGGCGGATGGACATTGCAAATTTGGAATCTCCATGTCTTGAAACGTAAAGTATCAAATTTTGAGGGGGGGTTGTAAAAAATTGGGTTGTGTCCGCCAGTAGGCAAATACTAAAGTTAACGTACCTGTTAGGTGAGTCCGTCTCCTCTGGCTTGTGAGTTACTGTGGGCAAGCGCTTTCGATGTAAAGACATCATCGTCTGGCCGTTTAGTCAGTAGTCTTTCTTTAGAAGAGCCCTTCCCGCCTCTTCGGATGGACCTGGTAGAAAGTATGGTCGAGTACGGTCAGCGTGCACTACCATCTTTCGGCGCTTAGGAGTAAAAAGTCGAACAGTTTTGTCGGAGATGCGTTTCTCTATTTTGCGTGGGCCAATCCACGGGCGCTGGAGTTTAGGATAGCCATCGTATCGACGGGGATAGTGCAGCCGTACCTGATCTCCTGGTTGATATCGGCTTCCTGTCGCGTTTTGATCGTAGTGTCGTTTGGCTTCTGCTGCTACCTTCCCCATGGCCTCGCGAGCAATAGCATGCGTGTCTTGTAATCGCTGGTTAAGATCTATTGCAAACAGTGTCCGAGTTTTACTTTCAGGGTCGACGCCTGTAAGCAGATCTGCTGGAAGTCAATTCTCGACCAAATACTAACATTGCAGGAGAGAATCTTGTTGACTTGTGAACTGAAGAACGGTAGGCAAGTAAAGCCAAGGGAAGCCGTTGATCCCAGTCACGCTGGTGATCGGCAACAATCTTTGTGAGCATTTCGACCAACTGACTGACTCCAGTACTGACTAAACGGCCAGACGATGATGTCTTTACATCGAAAGCGCTTGCCCACAGTAACTCACAAGCCAGAGGAGACGGACTCACCTAACAGGTACGTTAACTTTAGTTGTAAAAAATGTTTCGTGACCGAAAACATAGGGTTATTATTCAGAATGAATAATAAACCAAAATGAAGACATATGTTGAAGTCAGCATGTCTCATAAGGAACTGGTTCGTCTAGCGACCTGGCTCTAGCCAAAACAATACGTAACCACATACAATCCTGTTGTGTGGCTTAGCAAATGGGGAGCCAGAAATGAATACTAAGCCCAGAATGTTCACGGATCTGTATTTACAAAACAGGTGCAAAAGGGGGGTTTTCTGGAGAATGAGTGGGAACCAAAAATTGCAGTAAAGGAAGTTGGAGAAGAGGGTTTGGGTTTTTCGAGATTGAAGAACTCAGCAAGGATCGGAGTAAGCCTGGCCCCCGTAATAATTTTGGGACCGACTGGTTGGTAAATATCTGCCATACCTGCGCCAAGTCTGGGTTAAGTTGCTGCATGAATGATTTAATTCCTGAGGGGGGGGGGGTGCAGTATGAAGTAACTATGAGATAAAAACAGATTTGTCCTGTCAGACAGGGGTTTGCCCGAGTATGTCAGACCATGCCCACCCAGCCTCAGGGAAGCTTTCCGTCGATGACCCCATTACCTTCACGCAGCAAGCTGTGCACTCCATTGTCACACGCATCATGCACCTTTTGTTAAGAGCAAGTCTCTTCAGGCTTATTGACTATTTCGTTCACGATTTCGAATTAAAAGACGTGGTGATATTCAGAAGAAGAGGAAGTTAAGAGTCAACAAATAGCAAGATATGGTTAACCATCTTTCGCGCGTTCATTCTCCTCCTGCTTCCTCTTCTTCTTCGTCTCCTTCATGTTTCCCGTCCGTGAATCGATTTTACTGTCGGTCTCCCGAGCCCTTAAAAATCCTCCAACTCCCTCCTCGTGCATAACATTTCCTCCCTCTTCTGCCTCTCCTATTCTCGCTTTCCTTCGCCAGGACTCAACTCGAGCGAGCAAAGTGCAACAAAAACACGGAGAAAAGCTTCAAGTGGGACGTTCCAACAAAAGGGACATCGTTCTGGAAGAAAACGCCCGGTGGCTCACAAAAAGCCGTGTAACGAGTTGACGGGGCGAAGGGACTTTGAGGGATATCGCGGACTTCAAACTTCTGGTTCGCGTCTAACATGTTCGCGGGCTTCTGAGTGAACATTATTCTGTTCAGGAGGGTCTCCACCGTGAACAAATTAATGGGCGGACTTTTTACGTGCAAAGAATTACCTTTCAAATTCGCTTTTTTGGGCACTTATTACGAGTCCATGCCACAAAAGATGGTCTAACTTAATCAGTTTTTGAACCGAGCGAAGTCGGCCGTCTCGTTTTTTCTCCCGATTTACATAAAACTTTACGAAGTATCTTAAAGGCTGCGGAGATGTGCTGGACTTGAAGACAAACCCATCGTACTTCGCCCTGTAACAGATGAATACAAAGGCGGAATATCATCCGATTCCCAACTTGACGAGCTGCGGAGGTAATGCAGGGTCGACTGATTTTATTACAGGAAGGCTCTTCGTGTCACCGCCCATTAGAGGATCAAAGTCGTCGGAAGCATCCAATAACTCCTGATTAACAATGACCTCTCATTAGATTCCCAGGCTCACATGCATCGCCGAGGTGCGTGAGGGGGCAAATTGGTTGTTGAAGATTGCAAGAATACAAGGCCAACCCAGGCAAAGCTCTTCTTCCCAACTTCTCAAGGCTCCTGACACGTTGACCGATTGGCCGGGCGGGCTTCGCAATTAAGTCACACGACCGTCATTTGTCTCAAGTCCTCTTTTTCCCCCTTCGAATTCCCTTCGTCGGTTTCTCCCTTTCCGTTTCCTCGCCCTGTCCAGAGATCTCCTCCGGAGGAGCCGAAAGTCCAACGGGGGGTTTCCAACCAATGGAGAATAATGTGCTCGCAAATTGAGAAACTCCCACTTCAATTACGAAATCGTACCATTCTTGGCACGAGCCTCCCGTTACCATTAGGCCTGTGCCGAAAGCTGATTGAATGTTATGCACTGAGCGCGTGATGTGCGGCGAACGAAACCCCCTTTCAAGTAACTGCCGAATTATTAGTAAATAGTACGTTCCCACTAAATTGATTTACAACGTTAAATCAACTTTGGACGTGCAAGTCGTTTCAGTACCGTGATGCAGCTCGCAAAACGCTTCGCTTCTTCTCCAGGGCTATTGATTTCTACGTCCTATCGGTTTCTCCCTTTTCTTTTCACAATTTCGTCGCCCTTTTTTTTTTGACAACTTCGTTGCCGGGACTTGAAAAGCGCCCTTCCTCGAAAAAAAAACTTGAGGCGAAATGCATCGGCTTTACCTCGAATGAGCTCTTTAATTAAGTTTGTTTCTGTTCCCCTCTCACGAAACTTGGGCTCCTTTGAAGGAGGCTATGTTTACAATGAGTCATCCCTCAGCTTCGTAGGACTCACCTAAGCCAAAAAATTGAATAGCCGTGAAAATCACCCTTCCAGACGATCTTCTTCCAACAACCCCCACCCCCCTCGCCATAAAAAGCTTCTCCTAACAATCTTTTTTTTTCCCCTCAGCCCGCAATTTGAATTCTCTTACCACTGCTCGCTCCCCACTACCCTCCACTCACCATTCCTACCTCAGCAGGGGGTGAACCCCTCACCATCCACACCGCTACTTCCTAATTCGAAGAAGAGTGGGGGGAAAAACTGTTTAATGAGGGAATTTTTTTTCTCCCCTTCGGGGCGTGATGAAGAGGTTGAGGGGGTTGAAGCCGCTCGTTCTGCGATGAATAAAACAGAACTTAATCATAGCGTTGGGGCGATTTTTTTTTTTTGTAGCTTTTATAATGGAAGCGAGAAATCAGAGAGCGTTTGTTAGTTGCGTAGGGGGTGTGGAGGAACGCATCTGAGATGATTTCGGGCAAAACGGAGGTAACTAACTGAATAACGCGTGTCTGGTCTGAGGTGCGTCGCGGTTGCACTGCAGTCTTCCGCAATAAACCAGGATTTATTTAAATAACTCCTCCACTTTGTCACTCCATCAATTTCTTCAACAGGCCCCAGAGTCTCATTTACAGCATCCAAACTTATTATTCGGTTGCGTCAAAACATAAAGTTACGCGATCGACTTATATATCATGATGAACTCAGTTTGAAGAGAAAAGAAAACAGCCGAATCGGCAAAAATTAGGTATTTAACCTGCAGGGAAGGAGCATAATTGGCTCTTAGCTAACTATTGTTATCGTGATGATCGAAACACCTGAAAACGGCAGCAATGTTGTTGTTTAGGTTTTGTGTACGAACAGCTCCGGATAAGATTAATACCCCCCCCCCCCCCCCAATTCTTAAGCGTGTTCATATAAACCATTTGTACGATGAGCACGACTGATCGCTGATATTGTAGAGTTCAAACCACCCAACTGATGGTTTCACGTACAACTATTTCTCAAGTTTTGCCCGGCATTCCAAATCAGTGAACACTTTTCAGAAAAATCGTGATGTACATCATCTATGCACTCAATAATGGTTGTGGTGCGAGTAAGAGCTGATTAATAAATTCTGAAACCTGAAGCGCCACCAATTACTACGTTGCGGTTTATGTAGTTCATAAAACAGATTTTATTATCTGATAAATTAATAAAAATCGCAGAATGAACGTTGTTCTGAGACATGTTCCCGTTATCTGTCACACTTTTGTCTGACGATGAAAGTTGAATAAATATTTTTCAAACCTATCAAGTTTCGAGTTAATTTATATATATATCCTAAAGCTACAGCGAGAGAGTTCGAGGTTGGACGCGACGGGTTGGAGCTTGCAAGAGCAGCTTATGGATGGAAAGAAGAAGAAGAAGAAGCAAAAGGGGCGAAGGCGAAGAGGAAGAAACAGTCGACTGGACGTGATATAATGAGCCGACTGACTAGAAGTGGCGATATTAAAAACAATAAATAAATTACCTTCGGATCTCCTGAGTAGCAGCGGGCGGTGTCACGGTGTGGTGGTGGTGGTGGTTTGTGAGGAGAGGGGGGGGAGATTCTTCTTTCGAAAGCGTAATGCGGCTACCTCGTCGGAATATCGTCGTCCTTAAGGATAAGAACAGCGTCCTTAAGGATAAGTACGACGGACTTGGAAATTAAGGAGAGAGGGAGTGAGGACAAAAAAATCGAAGAAGCTTTCAAATTATGACACTGTAACCGACCGGTCTGGTCACGTATTTAGGAGGACAAAAGACAACTCGTTGAAGGGAAATGGACTCAGGAGTGGAACGGTCAATGGTGGAGCGGGGGGAGGGGAAGGCGTTGGAATTCGACGGGAGCACCTCTCGCGAAGGGTTCCGAAGTTTTTGCTTCGTCCCGCGTTTGATATGTCACCTCGTTTCGTCCTCGTTGCGCGCCTTTCGCATAAAATGGTTGTGATGACTGAGGACCGGAGGGGGTGGGGTGTGTGTGTGAAGGGGAGAGGTGAGTCAAAACCCAGAGAAACGAATAAGTGACGGCGATTCGAAAAGAACGAGGGTTTTTGAGCTTCAGAACAGCGACGAAGGGGAAGGAAACATCTCGTCATATTTTGTTTATTCGATGCGTCCATGTCGCGGCAGTGAGAGACAGGATGGGTTGGGGGGGGGGAGACACTCCTTCCTAATCGCGTTCACATCGAAAGGACTCAACTATCAGGTGCCACACAACGACCTTCGCGATTGCTTGATCAAAGACACTCATTGAACATCCACGGCTCACAAGACTCGTGACACAAGTGGCACAAGTTTCTTGGATTCAGAAACCCTGTAAGCGGAACATATTACATAAAGACGACATCCAACACGTCAGGATCAACTGCCACAGGCTATGAGCAGGACATTTTAGTGGGTGTGCGTGTTTTCTGAGATGGTTGTCTCTATAAGTCAAACTGGAAGTGTTAGAAGGGCAGTACTCTGTAGGAGAAGAAACTGGCTGTGAGGTGGTTTAGTGTGTTGCAGTGTCTGGAGCCTACCCTGGCCCCTGGCCCACCTGGCCCTTTATGCGCTGACAGATTAATGGTGGAGACTGCAGGCACAAGTTCATCTCGAGCAGTCCTCGGCAAAGCCCAGCCTGTGACAGGTCCCATCCATCATTCCCAGCTTTGACAACATGAGTACAGGATGGTCCTAACTAAAAAAATGTAAGTAGCAGTGAATAGAAGAGCAGTAGGCATCAACAAGAGAAAGCCAGAGCTGCACTGGACCCAGGAACTCTGTTGTGCAAATAAACATTTTTCTGTCCTTCCGAACCTCAGGGAGGGAGAATGTCCAAACTGTCTTGACCTAGGAAGAGGGAAAAGTGCAATTGAAAGATGAGGCGGGCCAACGACCATTCTGATCTTAAGGGTCGTTTGACCACAGGAATGTTCAGCATGGGGCCTTGCGCCCGTGCGTTAAGGGTTAGGGCCACAACAAGCGGCTGCCTTCCCAGGGCAAGGTAGGTAGAACTGAGCAATCCAAATCCCACCCACGGCGAGGCCTAAAAATTCTGGGATATGCGCTTGCCCCACAGATTCGTGGTGATCATGGGGTCGCTGTAGTGTGGCAATTATTGTTTTTAACCGGAGGGGTCTGAGGGAGGTGGGAGCCACCTTTTCGGTACTCCTTCAGATGCAGAGTCATAACTGTCATTCTATTCTAACGAACGAAGGACCGGATAGGCGAATATATCGAGAACCATGGGTTTGATCCCCCTCACAACTTGCCATTCATATTCAACACAATCTCACCTCTGTGAGAACCCTGCTGGAGACATGGCGAAGCATGTCATGAACGAGGCAAAACTATGAACTAGCTATGTGGTAAAACGTGCAAATGGTGGGAGCAACTACTCAGCTTTGATCGCGTACCCGTAACACAGTAATACTTGGTTTTGAAGGGATCGCAGTTCAGGCCGTTTGTGATCTGACTCTTTCCATGTGTAGTAGGGTGCGCCTAGCTAGCGATCGCCAGAATGGCAACTTCACCTCCAAACCAAGTTTTGGAACTAGTGAATTCTGACAAGCCTGTCATTAAAAAAGTAATACATTTTAAAACAACTAAAAGTATTTATTTATTGTTCAAAATCAATTTCAGGATCCGATTTCGGATCGAATCAAATATCTATATTTTTTAAAACAAATTTTCCATCTGTATATTCTTCTTTAGAAGGGGCTTTTAATGATCATCTTGTTGGTAGATTTATATTGTAAATTTATCCAAAATGTTGCCACTCAGACACTGGTCTTATTCACGCGAATGCTAATTCATTTCCGAAGAGCAAAACAAACGACAAATCGAGGCAGAAAGCTTCATATTGAAAATCAAAGAAAAACCACGAATTTAAGGCTCTTGGTGTTTTCCGTTAATACTCTTATCAACTCACAGCACTAAGCAGTAAAATATAACCGGTACCAAAGGATAAACATTCTATTTACACAGAACAAAGAATTAGTTCAAAATATTTACCTATTTATCACTTATAAATATTTGCAAGTAGGAAAAGGTTGAAAGAAAACTAAGGTGTTTATTATGGTAACCTACTGTGGGTGGCTGTTGTGTCTAAATGTATTATGCGAATTAGTTGTAAAGAGCTCCAGTTAATTAGGTTAGTTTCCATGACTGTAAGAAATCAGGGATTCTCGGAACGTTGGAAAAACAAAAAATTATTTTAAGACTATGGCATCTAACATTATTAACGTCACTTACGGTGTCACAGTTAAATGCCTAGCAATATCTTCAACTAAGTCAGGAGAGTGGTAGGTTATAGCGGCAATAGCCGCAATGATCGTGAATGTACTACAAGGTGTTGGGAACGAGCCCATCAAAACAACCGAAGATGTAACACGGATGTTTTCATTACATCACAATCAGATCGAGATCAAAAAGAAGCCACTGTACTTGGTTTTGAAGGGATCGCAGTTCAGGCCGTTTGTGGTCTGACTCTTTCCATGTGTAGTAGGGTCGGGGATTCGCAATTCTGGCCCTGACTCAAATCCATAGGCTTCTCAAACCCCAGCCAACTAAAATGGCGCCATGAGTGGCCTCTACCCACGCTGCCACAAGTACACAGCCTTCGGGCACAATGTCGCAGGCCATGGAGAGTTTTGGAGGCCGTGGTTTCGTCAGTTATCCAACGGGACACCGATGGGTGAAAATCGTCTACTGCAGGGCCCTTTATTGTACGAGTCTTGCCAGATCACCAAAAAGTACCGAAGAATGAGGCTTCTAAACTGAGACCTGAGAAGAACTGAAAAATCTGAGCTACAACAGATTTAATTTTTCTCGAAATTTGCAATAATTTATTGTGCTACTCGATGTCATTTTGCAAGCCCTGACAGATGGCGCATTGGAGGGCCCACGAGTTGAAAGTGAGGTGTCGGTGTGTTGGCGAGGGCCTAACACTGACGATGCTCGGCAGCTTTTAATCCCGCCAGGACTCTTTCCCCAAGTCAACTCAATCGAACGCAGTTCTGAAAAGCAGCTGCAGACTACTGGGAGATAGCGACGGATTTTGGGTATTCAACACGTACAGAACATCTTAATTGCTGTTTTCCAAAATGAACACAAAAGCCTAATGAAAGCTGTAAAGTTGACGGGAAAATGGCCAAAAGCCATTTGAGTTTCCTTGAATCTGGAGCCTCCCTCCCCCTTCTCTTTCAGCGTTCCGACGACAGAAGACCACTCCATTGAGAAATACCCTCAAATCAAGGCCTCAGGAACAAAGGAGCGGTCGGATACCGTGAATAACGTCTAAAAAATTACTAGAACCGTCGAGAGCGTGGATAAACGATATGAAATTACGCAGGAAGGTGTCGAAATTCAAGAAACTCTCGCAGGTCTCGCCTTTTATGATGTTTTTAATAGGCGAAGGGAATCAATTCCAGCGGGCTGACCTGTTGGCTGAGGGTTGCGCCACAGCTCGAAGGAAGACGACAAGGCAGCTCAGTTTCCAATCCAAGCGTTGCCCCGTTGCAGATCCCGATGAATTAGTCCAAGTAGACGGATCGCCCTCGAAAAGCCGCCTTCAGCTCTACACAGAACTATGTGTGGAGACTACGACGCGCAAAATAAGCCCCCTATTATTCAGTAAATCCTACTTCCTGAGCCTACACAGACTCGTCAATGTTCAAGCTCAAAACTATTCACTCAAAAAGTTCACTCTTCGTATTCGAGTAAAGGGGAAGAGCCTTTTTTGGGCTCAACACTTTTTACTTTCCTTGCTCTAAGAAGTAGAAAGGAAAGTTATGTAATCGGCTGAAAAAAAAATTTTTCTTCAGATCTTTACGTTTCATACCCTCCTGAGTCCGAAAAACACTATTTGGAAAAATGGTCTGTGTGTCTCTGTGTATGTGTGTCTGTGAACGATTTTTAGAGAAAACCACCGTATCAAATCACCTCAAACTTCATATCTCGCACGCAAGTCACCATGGGACGCCAAAATAAGGGTATGAACAAAATCCACCGAAAATTAACTATAGTTATCATAGCGATCAAACCACCAAATATTTTTTTTCTCAAAAACGGCTCTAACGATTTTGATTAAATTTTTTATATTGATAGCTCTCAATAAAACAACTATACCATAAAATTCCCATTTGTGGGAAAATGATGAGAGCAGCACAATAAATTACCAAAACTTTCGACGAAATCGAATTTAGCGCGGTTTATAGATAAAACAACCGTACCAAATCAGCTGAAACTTGATGTCTAGCGTACAGGTTACCTTGGGACGCCAAATTAAGGGTATGGGCAAAATCCACCAAAAGTTAACTATAGTTATCATGGTGATCAAAACACCAAATTTTGTTTCTCAAAAATGGCTCTAACGATTTTGATTAAATTTTTTATATTGATAGCTCTCAATAAAACAACTATACCATCAAATTCCCATTTGTGGGAAAATGACGAGAGCAGCACAATAAATTATCAAAGTTTTCGACCAAACCTTTTTAGGGCAGTTTTTTCCTTATAAAGTCCGCTGGAATGTTAGTAGAATGCTAAAAAAAATGGTATTGTAGTCCAATCCAATACCTAAAGGGTGGGTGTTTAAAAGTTTAAAAACTCTCATGAGAAACACGGGGCTCACTCCAGAAATTCCTGAATTTCAATTACGCCCGTTTCGCTTACTACCAGTTCTAACTGTTATTATCCAATAACTCCACAAAAGTGATTACTATCCACTTCGAAAAATTCGTGTTTACAGCCTCATTAATTATCTGTGTACCAATTACTCAATATTGGTACTGCAATGAGTACGAGCAGCACAATAAAATCTGGAACTGTAAGCGCTACCGCTTCCTGCTGCTGTGAAGCGTTATTTGACCAAGTTCAAATTAACCGAGTGATAAATGAATTGATTAAATCGAACTGGCCATGTACAAAGTGAATTGACGTAGAGCTAAGGAAAGTTGTGTGTTGCAACGCACCAGATATTTAACGTAGGGTTTTGAACGTTGATGAGCTACAATCGTGTTGTTTCGCACAGGACTTTTAATTCTTTTTTCCAGGGTGTATAAAGACCACTAGCAGATTATTTGCTCGCTTTGCTACTGAGGCCCTGGTCGCCGCGCGGCGGATGAGAACTTTTTGAACAATTGTATGAGACATTGGCGGGTTTTCAAGACGATCCACTGCCGTACGATGTTGGGTTGGCAGACACTTCACGCAGATACGAAATGAATGACCTGCACATTTCAGGGTTTTCATTGGATATGACTGGCTCGTCCCAATGGAACTAGATGGGAATTGATGTACCCTGCGGGGCATGTTTGGCTGACATGCTCACTTCGTTATATCACACTCGCTACAGGTGCCACAAATACTACTTTGCAGGTTGTCCCCCAGGGGTGGAGCTGTGTGTGAGTACGCTTGTGTTTTGCAACGAGAGAAGACGTATGAAGCATTGCCAGATGGGAAGAAAAATTGCGATTTTATCTAAGCGCGCGAAAGGACAACTGATATTCACGTTTTGTTTTCCATAATCCTTATCGTGTAAATGCGTGGAACGAAGTTACAGCAGCTGTATATATAGCGCATCAACGAGCTTGCAGTTGTTAAGGAACGTCATGCGATGTGCCGCTCGGCCGTGCAGCTTTCTCGTAGTGACAACTGTAAACACTTACAAAGTGCTAACGTGAAGTTATCTACAAATATTGTAATCGCGTTGCAATTCTCATCGACGCCTTGAAACCCGCGTTATCTCAAGGATCCGACCACCGTCTACAACCCAATCGTCCAGTAAGAACGCTCTGTTGGCTTCCTCAACGTGGATTTTGACACGAGACAAACAAAACAAGGGTCTAACCGACGAAAAGCCCTCGGGAATTGGACGGTTCCGGAAGTCGTAGCCGACGGGGCGGTTCCTAAAGAGTTAAAATCGACGCTAACGACCGGCGCAGGTCCTTGGGGCAATCGCCGGACGGAAATTGACTGAAAACAATCGAAGATTGGACTATTGCGGTCGAATAACCAAAACGGCGGGACCTTGAAAACGGAAAACTCTCGTTCGAAGGATGCCGTAGCTTAGGTCTTGATGAACAACTGGCGAGGGTTGCGAGGTATTGGGGTGGGGGGGAAGGTGAGTTGAATGAGCTGGTTTGATACTACAGAGATAACAACGGAACCAGCTCGCAAACAGCAACGTGAAGAGGTTTTCACTTCGCCCCGGAGGCTTTTAACGGGGTTTCGGGGCCATTCACAAAATCTGACGCAAATAAAGATAAGCGCTAATGTTTCAATGGGATTTGACCAAAATAGCCGAACGTGAAGAGGAAGAGGGATGGGGGGGGGATGGTGTGGTGCAGGAGGAGAGCGCGAGGGTGAGTATCGCGTGAGCGACGCTATTCATAACTGAGCAAATGTGGAAATCCGTGTTGTGCCTAGGTGAAACCGAAAGACGCTTCAACGGTGTTTTCCCGACTGCCACGAGGATTCTGGACATCAAGATGAGACATTTCAATCAGAACCTTTCGCAGTCTCGATCAGAGCGACATGTGGTCGGACACACGCGTCGACAATCATGGTGTTCCTCAGCAGGGTTAGGGGGCCCTTGATAAACTTCCGTTGTCCGTTAAACTAGCCACGTGGTAGGAAATAAAGTTATACATTTAGCTGATAAATAACGTTTTGAAGCTCTTTCCAAATATTGATCTTTCAAATCCTTTTGGGTCCGAAAAACACAATTGAGAGACGAGTGCCGATCAAAATCAGCTCAAATTTGAGACGTGACCTGCAAGTTACGAGTGTATCACCGAAATCGGTCTAAAAATGGCTATAGTTATGGTAATAAAACCGCCAACACTTTCTGCTCTCATAAACGGCTTTAACGATTTTGAATTAAATGTTTATATGGAGAGTTCTAAATATCATGACAGCACAATGAAATTCTCATCTCAAAGAAAATGACTTGAGCAGCGCAATAAATTATTAAAATTCCGTCAAAAAGTGATTGCAGTGCAGTTCCTTCCGTATAATTTATTTCTTCATTGGAATGAAATATTCATGGAAACAGGAATAACAAACGCAGAATAGAGTGTACCGTTTGTAAGTAAATCTGTTTTGGCGGATCCGAGTAGCTCCTAACGCTATAATTAATTCCTGCGGTTCATAACTGTGTTTTTCATAACTTGCTCAATTGAATTGAATAGCAGTCTCAAACATCGTGTCCAGAAAGTGTTTTCTATATTTATTTCCGAAGTTGAAGCAGTTAAGTGTTTGACGTTAAGGTTCGTTGGGAGATCCACTATGCCTCAGGGGCAAGCCAGGACTATATATACACTTCTTGTAGGACGACCGGCCAGGACTTTTGTAGGATTTTTAGGAGGACAGCATTAGCCTTGCTCCTGCAGAGTTCCAAGCAGAACCTCCATCATTGGCTTCATTTAGTGAGATACCGTCCGACCTCCAAATATAGCAATCCTCCGACCTCCAAATATAGCAATCAACCTTTAAATGTTTTATGAGAAAATACTGAAAGTGCTCCCGAGGAAGCATCCTGCCAAACTGTTGACGCGTCGTTCGACTCATAAATTAAAATATCCTCATCAATTATGGCACATCAAACGAGCATTCAGTGCGTATCCTGTTTCACGTATTCACTCGTCATATTGTCATCTCGAGCTCCCGCGTTTACCACGCACGTCACTCCAACGAATTCACTACAGCAGAAACATTGTCAGAACTTCCGGAAGGTTATTATTAAAGAGCAACGTGTCTCACTTCAACTTCGTCAAGTCTGCAGTTGAATTAGGCTTAAAGCGATTTCCAATTAGGATTCACCGGGTCGTTCGAATCGGCCATCAATAGGCAGACGGCAATTCATTACCCCGTTCGAGAGCTGAGAAAACGAGCGTTAGAACGAGAATGACACGTACTTCAGTCATCATGAGGTGCTGCACTTACGCGAACTTCTCCTCCGTGGAATCACAATCAGCGGGTCTCGCTCGAACGGAGATTCAAATTGGTTTTTTATTCCTCGACAATGAGTCATTTGTTTCGCAATTAAAATACCAACGAATCCGCGTCGATCGAAGGTTGCGGGACGCTTTTTAAAATTTAACCCCATGTTCAACGTGACGTCACGAGCTGTTGGTGAATTTTACGTCGCACCACCTTTTGTTAGGCTTATCAGTTTGTAAGCTGACATGAGTTAATTACTTCGCCTTCTGACTTAATTAAAATTCTCACATCGCGCTGAATATAACCTTCCGGCTCTTACATTATTTGTACCTCGCAGTACAGAAAACCCATCCGAAATCGTTGAGCTCGAAGAAGTGAAGAGAAAAGGAACACTTTCGAAGATGCGAAATAAGAACAATACGTATAAGCGACGATAGGAATTAACATGAAACGGCAAAAGGCGTGGAAGAGGGACAAATAACGTGAAAAACATACTGCGCCGTATTTTCATTCAAAGCGCATCAACAAGAAAATGATCTGTCGATTTGTGACCAAAAGTGCGAGAGAACGGCCGAATAAAATCAGATAAAATTTAGTATTTCACCTGGGACGCCAAAATAAGGGTATGAGCAAAATCCACCGAAAGTTAACTAAAGTTATCATAGTGATCAAAACACCAATTTTTTTTCTCAAAAACGGCTTAACGATTTTCATTAAATTTTTTTATAGTGATAGCTCTTAATAAGGCAATTAAAGCATAAAATTCCCATTCGTGGGAAAATGACGATAGCAGCACAATAAATTTTAGACAAAAATCGTTTTTAGCGCGGTTTTTTCCTTATAAACGCCGCTTTAATGTTACTAGAATGTTAAAATAAATTGGTGTAGTAGCCCATTTATTTTTCAATACCTATAAGCTGAGTGTTTAAAAACGCCCCTAAGATATATGGGGCTCACTCCAGAAAGTCCTGGATTTCAACTATTGCCGTTTCGCTTACTACCAGTTCTCAAAGTTTTTACCCAATAACTATGCAAAAGTAATGACTATATTACTATTCTTCTTCAAAAAATTAGTGTTTACAGCCTCATTAATTCTCTGTATACCAATTGCTCAATAATGGTCCTGGGATGAGTACGAGTAGCACAATAAATTCCGGAAGTGTAAGCGCTACCGCTTCCTGCTGCTGTGAAGTGTTTTTTGACCAAGTTCAAAGGGACTGAGTGAGAAATGAATTGAGAGAGCTAACGTAGAGCTAAGGAAAGTTGCGTGTTGCAACGCACCAGATATTTTTGTCAGCAATCAAACCGATATAATGCTGGCGTTTTCACGAAAACCATGATGGTATCCCCGTGTGCAACCAACATGACGAGAGTTTAACGTAAAATAATTAGGAGCGTCCCGATATGCGCCGGAATTGAAACTAACGACCAACTTTTTTACTGAGTTTACCTTATAAATTCTGAAAAACAAACATGACACTTCTCAAAAGTATCTCGTTGACGATCTCATAAATTGTTTGTACGTCGTTCCCTCATTAAAGTTCGTGACGTGAATGGGAGCAACACAATGAATTCCAGAAGGTTAAGCACCACCAGTTCGTTGCTTTAGAAAGTTGACACCGAGTAGCATACTTTATTAATTGAATGCACGGGGGTACAATGAAGTTTTCATTAATTGAGTACACGACGAGAGTAGCACAATAAATAACCACATTCGAAGAAAAGCGATTTTAACGCTGGTTTTTCTTTGTGTTTATTGCAGGAAAATTGGAGTGCTAGTCCAACAAAAATCCTACGCGACGATAGCTCCTTAAAACATAATTAGGAGCAATCCCACAAATTTCTCAGTTCAAAATGCCGCCTTTCTACTTACTAACGTTGTTAACAATATTTTCCACATAATTCCCAAGGTGCGATCTTTTTCAGGAAAATCGAGATCACGGTTTCATGAAGCCTCTATGCACTTATTACTCAGTGACGGTAGTATCCATAAGTAGGAGTATCTGAATAAATTCCACAACCTTAGAAGCCACCGTGTTCCATGCAGAATGCTAAGCTACGTTCTTACGAACTGAATCGATCAGCTTTCAAAAGTGAGTGGTCAGAATCAAAATCGTTGGGTGGTGCGTTGCTTAATCTACTTGAAAGAAAATGAAATTTATTTGATAACAGTTTGTTTAACGTAGCGTGGTATTTGAGCTTAGTAACCGACACTTATGAAATAAGTAATACCACTAACACACAATAACCCTCGTTAATAAAGTAACGTCTAACAGAACCCCTTCTGCCTGTGTGCTAAATCCTTCTATTAACTCCGTAATGATGAAGAACTATACTCTCCTCATTGTCATGACTTAGACAACACCAAAAATGTGGTCTGCACGAAACGCTTCAAAGTATTTCAGCTAGAAATATGTCTTTAGTGCACCGTGCAACATTTTTACCTGTTTCGTACGAGTTTGTGACTCAACTGCTCGGGAAATAAGTGTTGATTTCTTACCTGCAAGGAAAAACAAACAAAGGGTAAATTTCGAGATAACGAAAAGCTTAATTTTACGAGATAAGGCTGCATTTTGGTACCTGAGAAAGGTGTTCCGGACATGAGAGCGATAGCGCTGTTCTGTGGACGTCATTATCTCGCAAGATAAGTAACTTCGAAAAGGGAAGAAAAAAAAAACTCAACAAAACCTCATTTTGATAGGAAAGAGGCAAACAAGGATATTTGGTTGCGGTGGGTAATGGGCGGGGGGCGGAGGGAAGTTTCAAGTTTTATCGCCGTGCGATAGGTCGTGGAGTTACTGTAACAGTGAACCGACCTTATGAGGACCTCCTGTTTGCTCTGGTGTTGAACAGTTTAATGGTAAACATCCTGACTAGAAATGAAACCAGAAGAAAAAAAAAAACAGGGCCAAAGTCGTTTTGAGAACGCGCTTTTCGAAGATACGGAACGCTCCGGGCTTCAGAAGAATGAGTTAAAGATGAAATCTTATGAGAAATAAGTTCGAGTTCCGCCACTTGTACAAATATTGGGGGAAATGATGCGTGTGATCCTCTTAAAAGTTATTATTAGAGATAAGAGCGGCTCCACGCTCCCGAGAACCGCCTGAAAGGAAACCTTTAGCCTTTTTGTCGCCTCCTGATAGTTTTTTGACTGGGGCTCACTTTCAGGTCTACGCGATAACGGATTTATCGATAGGTTTACATTTGAATGAATGAACGGCATTATTTTCGAAGGAAATGAGCGTTGAAGGGACAACCAGACGTTTTGAATCGAAGCGCTACATTTAGTTGAGCTGCACAACGTGGCAAAGGTGGTCGGGGAAGTGAAATACATGCGACAATGCGACGCGGACTTTGGGCGGTTTAGTCGAAGACGAGAATGAAGTCGGGGTTGGCGATGCGTAGCAACCTCCGAGAAAGTGGTAAAGTTCCGTACATCTTCGGGTTGGTGGAAGGTTGTAAACCGGATGAATACAAAGAGGAAGAACTGACACGAAGAAACAAAAAACTAACGAGAAGGGCAGGTAGCAGAGAGGCAACAGGAAGAGTGGAGTATAGAGAGGAAAAGTACTGAAACCGGTAGGAAAAAAAAGATACAATTAATGAGAAATGGCAATGTTAACTGCGAAGGAAACCCAATATGTGAAAGGGAAGGGTGGGAGGCCGCGAGGACAGAAGGACCAACAATTTTTACTTTCCGCTATCCCAAAGGGAAAGGAAAGTATAGTAATCGTGTCAAAAGAAATTTGGCTCTTCTTCAGATCTTCACGTTTTGAGGCCTACTGAGTCTAAAAACCCTGCAAATTATTACACAATGGTTTATTATTCTCATGAGCAGCTTGACTTAGTATTACTGCTCTGAGACCCATCCCATTCGATTCAGCATCGAAAAATACTTGTAAACCATACGAAACATGACCTGACTACAATGGAACTACGGAAACTAAATATTCTCCCAGCGCCAGGGGCACGTAAACGTCTGTAGGCATTTATGATCCGATGTAGGGGTGTGCGGAGGAAGTGGCCCTAACCTTCCTCCGCCCCGTCGGGCAAAAAGAGTCGGGGAAATTGGGACGGGGACTTCCAGCGAACCCTCGGCAATTGACACGACGTTGCGAGTCGAGCGGGCATTGCGAGTTGAACGGGCGGGTTGTTTAGATGAGGCGGGAGGGAGGGAGGAAGTACCAACGACGAAACGTTGACTTCCGCTGTAGTTCCTGTGAGTTCTTGCAAATAGTTGACTCTAATAATTATTGTAATTTCCCTATACGCAGTTGTACACGTCTCATACTCATTCCATTCGATCCAGGATGTAGAAATACCTTGGAAATGATACGAAACACGGCTTATTTGCGATTATACTGCGTTTCGTTCATTTTTTTAACCATTTTCTGTCCATAACAACCATGGGCTTCATTCGATCGGATTGCCGAGGTGGCGGGCACAACTGGTTACCAAGTGGAATTTTTGTGCTAAAGAACGAATTTTTTAGACCACGTTAAAGGCACAAAACGGCCCGGACGGGGGGACAGCGGATGGGGGACGGGGGACGGCAGACGAACATTGCAGATTTGGAATCCCCATGTCTTGAAACGTAAAGTATCAAATTTTGAGGGGGGGTTGTAAAACATTTTTCGTGACCGAAAACATAGGGTTATCATTCAGAATGAATAATAAACCAAAACCTAATTTCGGCGCGTGGTGTGTGTGTGTGTATGACTTCGATTTGAGAGAGAACGGCTGAACCGATTGAGCTGGTTCTGTTTTTGTTTTGCGAAACCCCAACTTCCACGACTGATATAACCCTCGTCGAGCGTTTAGGAACAGATCAGAAATTGCAGTAAACATATCGAGGCAAACTCTACGACTTGAAGGAACTCGAGAGAATGTCGAAAGTTATAGTTTCTCCCCGGCCAGCGCTCATTTCCCGCACTGCTTCCCCCTGCCCTGTTCGGTTGTCAGATCATGTTCCGTATCATTTACTAGTATTTTTCGACGTTGGATTGATTTGAGTGGGTCCCAACGATGATAATAGTAAACCGTCGTGTAACAATTTGCAGGGTATTTTAATTAAATGAATGACCTCTACACGGCTTGGGAGTTCTCTCCATGCCATTCAAAAAGTTCGCCATGTTCCTCTGGTATATGGTTGGCGGTGAGGGGGGAGGGAGTGCAAAACCTTCGAATGGACGGAAGAACAATTCGAGATCCGATTCCGTTTCGATCCTTTGAACGAGCTTCGAGTTCGAGCGATTGACATCAAAACGCACCTCGAGAAACCATTGAGACGTGTCACAAAGAACTTTAGTCAAAAATGTGGAAAGAACTCCCCCCCCCACCCCCCTACGCTTCTTCTGCCGGTACCAGTGCCACTACCGCAGCGGAGGATGCCAGAAAAAATCAAACATCTCCTAAAGTCCTCTCCTTTTTTTTGAAGGGTTAGCCGACTCGTAAAGTTTGAGTTGAAGCATTTGATTCTCTCGTTTCTTCTTTTCCATCGTTCCGCTTCACTCGCCTACATCAAAGCTACAACCCCCCCCCCCCCATTCAAGGGTCATCCATATCACAATAAAGTCCACTGCTTCTGATTAACGTAGCGGCTATGATCCGCCAACAAAGACATTGGATTTTTTTTCTCGTGGGGAAATCCTCTACTTTGTCCTCATTTGACTTGTCGAACTCATGAACTGTCCGAAGCCTCGAAATGAGGGGTAGCGTATCGAAATAGAATAGAAATGGGTATGAGGAGATTGCGTTGGAAGAGCAAGAAGGCTAAATATTTACCTGCATCTACCTCGGAACTATTTTTAATTAAAAAATGTACTTGACAAGTTACATCCCACTGATACAACCCCCACTGCCCCCAAGTATCCCAATGCGTACAAGTTTCATTCCACTGATTTTGATTTATTTTCCATAAATGAGATTTTTATGGTACTTTTATGTCATTCGGAGCTGTTCATACATAAAGTGTACTCATCACAGCCGTTTATGGCAAAAGACGTATTTAGCGTTTAGATCTTAAGAAAACTCAAAATCCCTTTCTTCAGTCGATTAAGTCACTTTCCTTCCTACTCCGTGGAGCTGCGTAAAATAAAAATAGCTAAATTCAAAACGACAAGGAAGTTACGCTGGAACGTTTTATCAATTTCGCAGCAGACCAACAGCTCAGCTTTCTTCTCCTTCTCATTAAAAGCCGACGGAGTTGCTGGCTCCTTTGACTTCTTTTGCGATCATTTGCGAGGATAATGTTGCAGAAATGGAATGAGCGTATTCCTTTCGAAAAGAAAAGGGGGAAAAGAATGAAACGACTGTGGATTTGGGAGTTGGCGAATGGAGGAGGGATCAAGTTGCCCGAACAGTCAGAAGGAATAGTAAGAAAAAGGCGAATTTCAATCTTCCGCCGTTTTCTGAGGAAGAGAAAAAAGTATATATATATATAAAGAAAAAGAAGGGGGGAAAGCCGCATAATTGGAGGCCGTTGCTTTACCTCCCTCGTCGAAAGAGGGGAAAAAGGGGATGTAATGCATAAAAAACAGGGAAGCAGGCGTTGTCTCTCTCGATCTCTCTCATTCTGTGCCTTTTCGACTTCCCCTTCGCCCCTCGTGCTCGCTCACGCAGACTGAAACGGATATGGAAGCAAGAGAGTCTTTGCGAGCGTTGAATTATAATTTGTGACGTTTCGTGTAGGATATCGATATATTCGGGTGGAAATCGTACAGATTCTGTTCGAATGGATGGATTTCGCATTAACAATTGGAGAGTTTGTTGATGCGGTGTCTTTACACGAGGGACACTCGGCAAATAGTGTTACAAGCTATTAAAGAAATTGGGTTGTGTCCGCCAGTAGGCAAATACTAAAGTTAACGTACCTGTTAGGTGAGTCCGTCTCCTCTGGCTTGTGAGTTACTGTGGGCAAGCGCTTTCGATGTAAAGACATCATCGTCTGGCCGTTTAGTCAGTACTGGAGTCAGTCAGTTGGTCGTGGTCTTTATATACAAAGAGAAAGGTGAAAGGAGTGATGGAGCGTTGGGGAAGGGGCGGGGAGAGGTCTTGTTGGTCAGTCTTGTTAGTAGTACCTTAGCCGGACTGGCTGTGTTAGGTATTAAAGAAATTGGGTTGTGTCCGCCAGTAGGCAAATACTAAAGTTAACGTACCTGTTAGGTGAGTCCGTCTCCTCTGGCTTGTGAGTTACTGTGGGCAAGCGCTTTCGATGTAAAGACATCATCGTCTGGCCGTTTAGTCAGTACTGGAGTCAGTCAGTTGGTCGTGGTCTTTATATACAAAGAGAAAGGTGAAAGGAGTGATGGAGCGTTGGGGAAGGGGCGGGGAGAGGTCTTGTTGGTCAGTCTTGTTAGTCCAGTACTGACTAAGGTACTACTAACAAGACTGACCAACAAGACCTCTCCCCGCCCCTTCCCCAACGCTCCATCACTCCTTTCACCTTTCTCTTTGTATATAAAGACCACGACCAACTGACTGACTCCAGTACTGACTAAACGGCCAGACGATGATGTCTTTACATCGAAAGCGCTTGCCCACAGTAACTCACAAGCCCGAGGAGACGGACTCACCTAACAGGTACGTTAACTTTAGTGTTACAAGCGTTTTGAAGAACGCACGGAGTTTTGAAATAATTTGCCATATCTACATCCACGCAGATTCTTACCGTTCAAAATACATTTACGGGTTGCACCATTCAGTAGTGACATGTCGTCAAGGCAGGTGGTTCTATACACCTCGCACGTTTGTCCTACCCCCAACGAATTTCTTTCACTTTTCGTTACCCAACTGGCGAAAGACAAGGTGAGGTTATTTGAAGTGCTACCACCATTTTCCGCAGTCAGTGTGTGTGTGTCATGCTGTTGTCGACTTTTTTTGTGTGAAGAATCTTCTTATAATTTGTCGATAATTTATTACGCTCCTTCCGTCATCTCATAAATGAGAATTTCATCGTCATAGTTTGGTGCAGGCTGAATTAGTTGGGATCTTAAGCTCGAAACTTCTGCATTTGCCCCAAATGGGAAGTCCTTGTTTCAGGTCTACCCTGTACATCTACTTTTGACCTCCAAACCTTTTGTCTGTTGGTACGGGAACGTTCAGCCTGCGTATTCTTCAGTTCAGCCCAGGTATTTCCTTCCCATTTCCAACTTTCTGGAATTTCCAAAATATCCTCTTCCCGTCTCTCAATTTACTTTCTCTCGACGATACAAAGCTCTTCGCAAACTCTCACTCATCTCTCAGCTCACGCAATAGACACTCAACTATCAGCTCTCAGGCTACTCATCACCCTACTCACTCTTTCTGCACTCTAGTTCCCCACACAACCAGTTCACATGTATTAGCAGCCCCCTTGTTCACGTTTACTCACACTCAAACTGATATCGCTATTCTGTCAAGCGTAATACTGTCTTCACTCACCCTCACCATGTTCATCTATTTCTTAATTCAAACTCTCCGATTTGTCCGCCCAACAGTCATGTTGTTTGGAGCTGTTCATACAAAATGCTTAATTGTGTTTATTTCTTTTTGGAAAGGCGAAAAAAGGTATGAGCGATTTCCATCAATGTAAGCCCCCCCCTTACACAAGAAGAGCTTTTCTTATCCAAAGGATTGAAACACAATCCAATCACCAAAATTGACCAAAAAGACTTAGGACCTCGCAATGAGCACTGAAGCGATAATAGCCAATGACGACGAAGGCAGAGTTACTAAGTCCTAAGTCCTAAGTCTTTTTGGTCAATTTTGGTGATTGGATTGTGTTTCAATCCTTTGGATAAGAAAAGCTCTTCTTGTGACGAGAGAGGTATACCTGCTTGGTTATCTACTTTATTGTAGAATGTTGATGCTCCTGTTGTTGGAGGGATGAGCGTTTGCTGGCGTCGTTTCATCCACCAAAGCTTCCTCTCCACCGTCTTCTTCTTATTCTGTCCAAATGACCATACCTTCTCAGTAACCTCGGCAGCGACAATATTTGTGACGTCCTGATATCTGGCGGTGAGCTCTTGATAGACGAAGTATGCCTTTCGCCGTAGGGAAATACTACGACGTGGTTATCCATAATAGTTCCAATCACCCAACATCTCATAAATTTGCGGCATTTTATAGTATGATTAATAGGGCACTATCGGTCCCAATGAGTCAAGTAGTTTTTCAAAAAGAAAAAGAAATAATTTACTCTATAGCGGTGAGTAATGGTTATCCTAGAGCTACAATAAATAGAATTTGGGGAAGGATTAGTAGGAAGAAATCCCAGTTAGCAGTCACAAATTTGGAAAGGGAAGATAGGGAACCAGATAATAGGAAATGGGTTAGCTTACCCTTTTATGGAAATATAACCCAGAAAGTAGGCCGTTTATTAGAAAATAGGGGCTTCAGAGTTGGTTTTTATTCACAAAATTCCACAAAGAAAATATTAGGGAGTGAAAAAGATAAGATTCCTTTAGAGGACAAAGGGGGTGTATATATATTAAAATGTGACTGCGGAATCCAGTATGTAGGACAAACCGGTAGGAAATTTAAAACTAGAATGAAGGAACACAGTGATGATCTTAGGTTAGGAAGGGGTAGGGAAGCTTTTGAAAAGCATTTGTCAGAAGAAAACCATAGAATCAGTTATGAGATAGGTAGTAATAATCCAGCCATTGGGATAGCTCATGTTTGCCAAAAAGGTCCAAAATTGGATGCTTTAGAATCTTTGAAATTCAAAAAATTCATAATTTAGGAATATCAGTCAACGAACTAGATGTAATTAGGCGCCCCCCTCTAATTGATATTTTCTTGTGAATTCCCTTCTCCTTTCACTTTTTTGCCTTTCACATTCATGCCACCTTTCTAATGCCAGGCCCATCAGAAGGCACCTTTCACTTTTGTATAAAAGAAACTTCTCACAACTTCCTCACTCTGTATTGTACTGATGATGGTCTAGTAAACCAAAACGCGTCTACAAGTTATCATTGTCTTTATTTTACCCGTGGAAATAGGCTACTTCGTCTTAACTCGTCTTTTATAAGATGGATTTCCACTATCTCGCCGCACCCACCTTACATTATGTACGGTGATACAAGCTTATAGAGCAAAACTAATTTTTTTTTTCTTTTAGAGAATGGCTGCAACTATTTTCATCAAACTCACACAACGTAACTAGTTGATACCTATAGAGTGATTCAGATTGTATAAAATATATACAGTTTTAGTTTTGCAAACTTAATTGAACTGCTAGAAATAAACTTTTCACACTTTGAACTCTCAGGAAAGGTCGCTTCACAGACATACAAGTGGTATTGCTTTGGGGGCTCCATTCATTTCAAGTTTTCCGATCATATTTAGTGCAGAGAATTCATGTTATTCACACGTGATTGTGTGGAAGGTTTGATTCTGTTGAAGAAAAGTTCAATTCTAAATGTGAAAAGTCTAGTTCTAATAGCGAAAGGGTTAATATAGTTAGCGAACGCGATAAATAAATTAATCCCTTCAAGTCGGGAGCGGTTTATCAAATTCATTTCATCGCGTTGAACCGTCAAATTTGGAGCTTAACGAAAGGGGTTTGGCGAGAAAAGTGAGGAGCTTAGGAGACATGGCGGTGGTGTTCGTGTCTCTTTCACCGCTGACCCCCAAACGAGGGGATGGAAAAACGAGTGGTCCGCCGGAAGGCCAGGCCAGAGGGTGGCGGCGGCCTTGAACGGTTAACCCTCTGCTCTGCTCCGTCAACACACCCCCTCACGCACGAGGGTAAACAACCCTTTCGGTTCGCACGTTCTACAAAACCCTGGATGCTTGATGGGATTCCAAATAGAGTTGATAACACCTTCCTCGGCTCTGCTCGTATTCAACGATTACTATCGCGATTTCAACTAATCCAGTCTGGTTTGACTTTACACCGAAAGGATATGACGAGAGGTTTCATAATTAGAGGCCTCATGAATCGGACAAAAACAAATTTCGGAAGCAGGTGAGGAGTTGAAGAATTGTAAGTGAGAGGTGGCATTTCATCCGATACCTGCAGTCCCTTAAAGGCACTACCTTCGCGAAGTTTGTCATACTGCTAGCAATAGGCCAAGCCACACAATCCTCATGTGCAAGGCCATTTACTTGGGTCTGAGGTAGGAAACTTACAATCAATCAGTAGTAATTGCTGACCCAATCCTAGAGTAGTATGCTCTTGTGAATCACCAAATGATCACTGGCTAGTTACTCGTTGACTTTGTCGAAGAGTACATGTGGAAAAGGGGAGAGTGGAAAAGGGAAGAGTGAAAAGGAAGCTTCGCTCTTCATGAGCTGAACTCCACCGAATGAAGGCCGATTGCACTGGATGAACTGGTTTGTGGGCAAATAGCGTGTCCGACGGGACATCCGAGGATTTCGTCAACGTCCGTGAACATCTTAGGAGAAAGTGGGAAGAGTCAGAATATTAGACGAGCCAGTCTCTTACGATAAATGGTGGCAGCAATGCGTGGTTCCATCTCTTCCCTCGCAAGGACTTTTGCAGAAACCAAGAAACCACGTGCTGCCCTTGTCTAATTCCTACACTTGGTGGTCCTTCCGGTGGAGGAAACGTGCATAGACAAAGGGACAGAATTTTTTTTTGAAACGGTGGATGCAGGTGATACCCTCACTGCAGCTCAACGGGCTTATGGTAAGGGCGTCCATGATCCTCAGATCCCCAGGCCCCACGGCACTGGTCTCATTTGGTGTGATCTCACCAATGCGCCCCCACCACTCTTGCACAAAGCGAAGGATATCCGCAAGTTCTGCATTCGCCACCTCTTCTGGCTGAAGAAAGGGCCTCTCAAAATGTCGAGAGCCCATCGCATACGCACAACACATGTTCAGCCGTCTCCAGCCCTACCACGCGGAACCTGCATACCTGTACCTCGCACTTGCCAATATTTGCAAGGTGGTACCTCAGCGGACAGTGACCTGTGAACAGGCCACATATGATCCTCATAGCCTTCCTCCCCAGTGCAAGAACCTCCTTGGCCCTCCTTCTGGAGAGTCGGATGAAGAGTTTTGACTGTCTAAGGCCAGGCAGCCCTGCACATGTCCTCCCATTTGCCTACCTATCTACATATTTGGCTCCTGGTAGTCCCAACAAAGGGCTCAGGGCCGATAGGGATCTGCGCCGATCCCTTCTTAGCCAACCTATCAGCCCGTTCGTTTCCCTCTATACCCTGATGACTTGGCACCCAACACAGTGCTACACTGTTGTCCTCGGCCAGGGCCTTCAGTCCAGTCAGACACTCCCACACCTGCCGCGATGTAAGACAGTATGAGGCTAAGCCCTTGAGAGTAGCCTGACAAGAGAAATTGTTAAAAGAGGTTGGGTTAAGTCCGCCAGTTGGACAGTGTTGAAAGTCAAGGACTGCTTATCGCCTAGCGTCCAGAGAGCAGCGTGGAAAGACGAACTCATAATTAACATAATAAAGACTTCGATTGTTCAACTTGCATAGAACATTTAGGGTAGCGTGCCATTCCTTTCGGTTCTCCGAGAAACTTCCCGAATTCCGCATTCGGCGTAAATTGCGTTCAACCAAATCAATCGGCGGCGTCGATTCAAGACGTTTCATTTATGAGCCAACGACGGAATGAAACGGAGGAGTCAACACAGTAAAAATCTTGTTCCGCAAATGTGGCTCGACCGGTTTCGCCGAGAGAACGACCGGAGGACTGTGAAGTGTTAATGAAAGATACGTCTAATGAAACGAGAAAGAAGAAGAAGAAGAACGGCGTTTGTCGATTCGAAAGATTCGCCAGGAGTTGAATTGTAACACTCTCAGCTTCCGGGACACCTAATGTTTTTCACTTCGCATTATTAACTGATTACGCAGGGAAAGACAGTTACCGTGTCACATCCTACGTGCAAAATGCGACCAAATATCCCTCCATCAACTAATGTCCGATTGCTTTCGTTACACGATATGTATTTTCCGACAAACTAGGTTCAATCTTGACTTTAGCTACTAGTATCCGGATCGTGTACCAAAAAGTTGGTAGAAATCCCGTAATTTCTGGAGCACCCTCACACAACTTTCAGCAACCCCCGACACGACGACCTGCCGAATATACAGGACTATAAGTTGGTACCAGTTATTTGAGAGCACTCCGTAAGTGTGATCGAAATCGTTTGAGCCGTTCCTGAGAAAATCGAATTACCGATAAATTAATATTCAACGAATTTCGTTTTTCAATTTATCGTGACTTACATGTTCATTCAACAGATGGATACAGAAATAATCGCGGAGAACAAAATGTGGGTAAAGGTTGCTCAAAGACACTCAGCAAGATTGATCAAATCCAGCGAAGCAGGTACTATGGGAATAACAAAAATGTTCATAGAAACATTATTTTCGACACATTTTAATTTTTATCTGTGCTCAATGAACTTTAAGAGGAACGTTTATTCAGAACAATATATAGGTATTAACTGTTATTAACAATTCTGTGAGTTTGGTGAACGTTGAAGCCGTTTTGCCAAATTCGTTACCCGTTAACAGAATGACGTGGACGGACGTAACATCTAAAATATGTCAAAAGCCTCGTACTAGCCTTTGCTCACATTTCATACCCCGCGACCTTTTCTGTGACGATTTGTTGATTGAAAGTATAAACCAAGATTCATCGCAAAACGAGATTCGCCAAACCTCGAATAATCGTTTCTCCAATTTTGTCTAAAACGGCGCCAACTATTTTGATCAAACTAACAAGACACCTTCAGGTAACCAATACACACATTTTGTTCTCCGTAAAACCGCGTTGAACGACGATACTGCGCCCATAAACGTCGCATGTAGCGAAAAGCGCTGCTTCGCGCGAATTCTATTCAAGTTCTCAATACATTTTCAATGTTCGTACGAATCCGGTCGTCTTAAACTCAATACACTGCGTTATGAGTTGGTTTAAACGGGTATGCCCTGCTATTGGGCAATGTTTCCGTTTAAATGCTAATTGTGGACGATACCCATGAGCTTGACAGTTACATGCACGTAAAACCATACGCGAAGGAAAGGTAAGTAAGCAAATGATGGACGATTGGAGGTTTGGTGCATTATTTGATATTTATTTATAAGTGCGCTACATTAATATGCATTTAGGAATTATCAACGTCAGATTAAATTTAGTATATTTTTAGTTTATTATTAAGAGACTCAATGTGACTTTATAATAATGTATAACATAATAAAGTTTCTGGACGTAGATGAGTAATTTATTTCGTTACCCCTTGCAACGTCCATCGACGGAGCGGTCAGCCTGGGTCGCCGAGGTACTCAGAAATGTTTCAATACAGAGATAAATAATTTATGCGTTGCTCTGTCAAGCTGCGCAGGGGCACAGAAAACCCTCGGACTTAATAACAGTGGACAAACGTTGGGTCCAGGAGGTCGCCCCTTCGAACAAAGCAGAAATGCCCGTTTGTCCACCTGGTGTTTTTCGGGTTCCCCTCCACAGTCAAAACCTCAACCTTTAATTGTCATGTCCGTAATGGCAGCTTTCAAATCTCGGTTGGAACAGGGTGAAAAACTACCGAAGGTGTTGACTTCAAATGGTTTGATCCGATCGTGATGGTGATTTTAACAGCTTCTGAACCATTTCAGCGCGAATTCAAAAGACGATACGCTGTGCCGAGACGAAATATGAATGTATTCGTGACAATGAGTGATGAAGTGTGGCTGATGGACCCAGAAAGAGAAGAAATTGGGAAACGAGGGATAAAGAGGAGCAAACCATGGTCTGGGAGAGCTGCCTCATTGATTTACGAGACTTCCAGGCAAAAGTTGAGGGTCTGGTACAAAACAGAGACTGCGCTCTGCCATTAAAGCATCCTAAGTAGGTTCCTGGGTGTAAGAAGGTACTTCCAAAGCAAAAAAACAATTTAGTTGGAAGATCTGGATATGCCCCCTAAAGTATCCACAAAGGACGCTACGTGAAAGGCCAATGCAAACAGAATAGCCAGGCCACCATAAAGGCTATTGCAGCCTACAGCATTAGGTCAAGGCTGGAATGGGAATGTCTTCAAGCAGCTCGGTGCCCATAATAGGCTATCCCTTATCTGGGTTTCACAGGGGAGGGCAACGAAAAGGCTAACTGCCTTGCGAAAAGGGGCACGGAATCCCTACCCATCGGGCCTGAACCCTACGTAGGTATGGCCAAAAGTCACCTGAATCTGGTGGCTCGATGGGAGACAGGAAAACAGCGCCCATTGACATCCACAGCCACGACTAAGACAAGCGAAAAGGCTTGTTACGCCTTCTTGTCAAAGGGCGTAGGCGATGCTGACACTCTATACGGGATCTGAGAGTTCTGATAAGCTTCCTCACCGTAGACTGCCCACTCAGGTACCGCCTCAACAAGATGGGCATCTCAGAGGCGGTGGAATGCAGACTTTGCAGTGAGGAGGACGACAAGGCAGATCACATCCTATGTGAATGCCCTGCCTTGGCAGTCAAACGCTTTGAATACCTTGCTCAGGTATTCATTGAACCCCAAATCGAAGCAAAATGCGTGGCGAAGGGCATAATTGGCTTCCTAATAGGAACGGGTATGTACAACGCCTTCTACTAAGATAGGCCCAGTGTCACAATAGACCTATGCGTGGCCACAGTGGCAAAGGGACTTTGTCCTGTATGCCCTCGTTGGGGGGGGGGGAGGGATAAAAAACCAGTTACCCTTTGGGTTTAGGAAAATAAAAATTGGGCCATCATTGCCAGCATGAGCTTGGACTGATTTTGGCTTGGCAGCTCTTGCAGAAGAAGAGGTTATTAGTGGGGGGTTGATTGCCCACTGTAACTGCTGGCATTGGACTGGGTTGTTGTATCAATGTAGTTCCTAAAGAAACACAGCTTGCCAGAAATGAAGTGAGCAGAGCCAGCTGAACTAGCAAGTTTATATTTAGCACAGTCAGTGGTGCAAATCGAGTTTTTTCCCTCCTGTTTCATGAAGGGTGAGTTGCTATCTGAGTTGAATGATGGTTCAGTGTCCATGGCTGTTTTTCCATATCGAACTGTTCAATTTCTCAAGAAGTCAATCAATAGGGAAGGGAACTAAGCATCAACTTTTAATCCAACACTCCTAGTATTCCCAAAATCCATGCAACGAGGTTTTGCTTGGTTGGATTGCAGGTACGACTGGGTTAACGATTTTTGTGTCTCAATAATTCGTTCATTCTGACTTTCATGCACTCGTTGTGAACAACACGCCACACTCATGAGATGATGGAAATGAACTGCAGGTCTCAACTGGGGATCATTTCTTCACTCAGCCACAGAACCAGTTTCGGATTTCCTCATTTACCTCCGACAGGGCGCCTAGTTGTCTATTACTTCTCGAGAAAAAGGCGAGAGGAAGGAACCAAGCAGATTTAATTACTATTTGCACCCAAAGAGAAAAAGGGGGGAGGGCTCAGAGATGGAAACTGCTGTCTGTAATGAGCCCCTCAGAATCTGTACTGGAGAAAGGAGGGTCGCTGAAAAGCGATCTTCTGCTTGATCCCCTCTTTTGTTGGAGAAATCTCGAATTATGGGCAACGCCAGTTATTGGCAGAAGTGCGGAAGATTGAAAAAAATAATGAATTCTTCACTGAAGAGTTGGGGACTTGAGGATTCATTCGCTGTGCACTTCACGAAGCTTGACACGAGACTTTTACTGCTCACTGCTAAGTTGCTCCAATAACTCCCCTCCCCATCGGCTCTGCCACCTCAAACTGCGGTGAGCTCCACTGGGTACCACATATTCTTCCAGTAAGAGAGTTTTTGGCGAGCCAGGCTAATGAAGACAATGTCAGGGCTGCCGTGGATTCGACAGCTTCCCTGGAGGGCTGATGAGAACGTGCAGCTGTACGATGCGATGGTACAGACGGTATCTCAGTGGTAGCAGCAGTAATATTGGCTTCAGTACAGAAACCAAGGGCGCTCAGGGTTGAATTATTGTATTGTCTAGTCTCGAGGCTACCGTTTGATGGGAGAGTAGAAGGATTGAACTATGTGAAAGAAGAAGAGAGAAGCGAATAACGCTACCTCTCAAAACAAAAAGTCCCTCTGAATATTCGAGGACTGGAAAAAGAAATGGGAGCCAGTGAGGCCCCTCGTTTGTGGTTTGTGGAGGTGGTGCTGACCTTGTGGCACCAAAAATAAATAAGGAAGAGGAAGAATTATACTTCCAGCGACACCTCAACCACCACGATACCATTACAGTGCCTGAGTGAAGCCCCAAGAATAGGGATCAGATTGCTCCTTACACAGCGCTACACATGGTCCCACTAATCAAGTCCATGGACTAAGCACCTCTGAGGTACCATTTTGGGAAAAACCGGAGCTACCCGACCTTCTTGAAGACAGCCATGACTGTGGTAAGTGTAGATCCAATCCAGATCTGCTGCGCTCAGGATCAAGGCCCCAGAGGATGGATCCTGCATCCAGTTATCCGTCCACCTCATAGTCCCTTCACACCCACCAATGACCCGTTCAATCAACCTAGCAAAATATAAGTGGGAAACGCGAGAAGAAAAATTATTCATAAGGGCTGCCCAGGGCTGAGAGATACCATGGGAAGGTGGGTATCTACTCCATCCACTTCCTGGGTGGCCAAGATTCCATCCAGGCCTTGGCACTTAGAGAAGAGCGATTCTAGATGAGTGTGGCGGTAAATGCAACATGCATTTATTCTTAAATCCAGTTCTTGGCCGTGAGAAAACTATATACATTGCTTTGTCTTGAGAAACAATCCGTTCTTGACCCTGTTTGGGATTTTCAGCAATACGACCATTTCCCACAAATAGTCGCTGCACCATTTCTCTCGCGTCCACGATGAAAAAAAATTAAAAAGTATCTTCTAAAACCCGCTCGTCTCACAAATGGCTCTTTGTGATGTGACAAAAAAGAGAAAGGCTATGAAATGTAGTTGTCATTCACCTTTTCCTCAGACAGCACGAACACAACTGCGAACTCTTCGGCTTTAATCACCCAAGACGGGAGTCCCTTCTCCCGGTCATCACAAAAACTCATCATCAAAAACCACCTAGTCATCGGATTTAAGGTCCTCAGCCCATTCACAGGTTCCCTTCTTTCCTGGGTGATTACTCATCATTCAGTCCTCACCACTACCGCTACCACCAGCTCATCCAGGACCCCATACACTCCCTCTTCGTTCCCACAATCTTTTCCAGCTTTCTCTCTCATTCCATACCGAAGAGAGGGAGTTTTCTTTTGTTAATTGATTCTTCTGTGAATTAGGAGATTTGTGAGGGGACGGGCGAGGGAGTGGGGAATGGAGTTGCGGTACATCCATCAAATGGGCTTCGTCATTCGTTGGAGTCCCCTGGTTTCTCGAGAGCAAAGATGAACGACAGCGGCCTCTAATGAGGATGCAATAATTGATTATCGAAATGCAAGATATATCTGAGTTGATGGCGATGAGAGGAGGCAGGGAGGGAGGGGGGTGTCATCACTAGGTGAACTTGGGTGTGAGAAGTCGGCGGAACTGAATAACGCACACGTAGCCTGCGATACACTAATTATAGTTATCATACGGTTCAGAAAAGGTGGGAAAGATTTCGAATATCTTTTTACGTGAACAGTTTCTGACAACATGAAAGCACTAAAGAATTCTCATTCGTATGAAACTGACGAGAACTGCATAATAAATTAGCGAATATTTAGAAGAAAGTTTTAGAGAGTTCTATCTCATAACCTCGTGATGGAGGTTGAACGAGGCGGGGTCCGACGCCCAAAGATAAGCTGAAGATGTACTTATACTCATTCAGGGGTACAAAGTGTGCACCTAAAGGGAGCAGTCCTGGCGATGGCTTACACGTGGTGCAGAAATGAAGAATAAGAATGTCTATCAACCCATGTCAGACAGTCATTGCGCCATTTACCAGACAAAGACAGGATTGAGACCATAGGAAGAAGTGGGTGCCACGGTTCAGCTCAGTGAGCAGGTGAAATATCTGGGTGTGACTCCGGATTAAACTAACCTAAAAAAATCAGATCGAACTACCAAGAAGACGACAGTGGCCCTGTGGGCAAATCAGAGAAAGTGCGGAAGGACATGGGGCTTAAAGAATGGCTTGCAGGCTTTATGAGGCCGTTGTGAGACCGATCAACTCATGTGTGCCATCATGTAGTACTGTAGTAGCCTACCCAAAGTGCAGTGGGTGGGGAGCTGACAAGGATTGGGGGGTTGAAAACCATACCTACCAGTACTATGGAGTAAATTGTTCATTCTCTTCCTCGTGTCATATTAGCCAAGGTAGAGGACCTGAAAGTGACTAGCAGACTAGCTAGACTAGGAATAACTAAATTGCCACGTGCAAATAACGGTCATCCGGCCATAATCAGTAACTTGAAAACCTTTGCATCATAGTACCAGGTTCGACAGAAAGTAAATAGTGCAACTAAAAGATGGCTTATGGATCAAGGACAATACTTTGGTTGGGGGGGGGGGGGGGTTAGCTCTGAGAGGAATGGAAACCATGTTGCTCTGCCCCCCCCCCCCCCAATGGAATTCAAGCAAAGGTGTATGCTCTCATCGCTGAGCCGCAATGATGCATGAAAAGGCATAAAACTATCAACTTAATAACGAATAGTCAAGCGGCCTGCAAGGGGCTGAAGAACTATTGCACAACGTCAGAACTGGTGAGAGAGTGCAGGATGCGGCCTCTTCAGCAGACTCAAATAAAGTTCATGTTTACTGGATTCCAGGTCATAAAAGGATCACTGGTGATGAAAGGACCGTGACATCTGTCGAGACTCGGTTCGTCTACTGTACCTATAAGGCCGTTTCCCAATTCCCAGGTAGAGGGTGTGCCCCCAGTCAATAGGACATTGAGAGAATATGCCAGGAGAATGTATCAAACTGCCTTGAATGCTGTGAGAGTGAGGCATTCAGGACCAACACACGAGATTAGGCCTGTTCTTCTGATTAAGGAAAGGAAGGACTTAAGGCCTGTAGTGAAAATCAGCAAAGGCCACTGCAAAATGAACCAACACATGTATGTTATGGGCATAAGGTGGTTGGTGTGGCACGAATGAGATTCCCCAACAAGTGCTGGCTCAAGGCCAGAGACTTGAAAGGAAGCGATTTTTGGTACAAGGGTTTCGTTCATCAAGGAAGAATCTTGCAGGAAGATCCTGGCATTCCTTTGGAAGCTAGGCGTGGATCTGGGATACATAAGGGGTGACACAACCGGACTTTAGGTCTCGGCGCTTATCCCAAAAAGGACAGACAGAGTTAGAAAATAATTCCCTGCAATTTCAAGGCTGTAAACATATGAACCAAGTTACCTCCTGATAATAGTCGTGGTATAAGTAGGAGTAACTCAATAAACTTCGGAACCTCAAGTGCCACCATTTAAAGTGAAGGTCGTTGAGCTTCGTTCTAAGAAGTTCACATAAAAGTCAATGAAAACAGGTTCTATACATCGCTCCCCAGAAATGCAGCTTTTACATTCCGTTGAACAGAAATAACCAAAACGCGACACCATATTTACACCACTCAAAACACTACACACACGAAAACAACCAACTGACGCTCCACCACAGACCACTGAAATGTACTTACATTTTATTCCCTTCACTTCTAGTGGGTCTCCCCAGAGGTGCATAACCTTCTTCCTCCCCTTCACCGACGCTACACCATCCCGTTTACCTGGCTCTTGGTATATAAAGACCACGACCAACTGACTGTCTTAATGGCTAGACGATGATGTCTTTACATCGAAAGCGCTTGCCCACAATATCTCACCAGCCAGAGGAGTCAGACTCACCTAACAGGTACATTAACTTTAGTAATTGGCCTAGTGACCCCAATCTAACCCAATTACTTTAATACATTACATGTATCCTCTCTACCTGCTCCTATATTTTTTGAAGCTTCCAAATTCGATGATGAATCTACCTGTTCATTGTGCAGTCCCGGGAGTATCCGAAGTAAAACGAAATGTGCTAACTGTGGAGCTAGCGGTCCACAAGGCAGACATACTGGCAAGTACGTTATAAGGTGGGTGTACACAGACGCATCGAAAGGGCCATCTGGAGTGGGGATAGGTATTTATGAAGATGAATCAGGGACTTCCACTTCTTGCAACTTGGCATCGTCTTTTCAGATCAGCAGTGCGGAATTGCTAGCGATACAGGTTCCTCTGGGAGATAATCACAACTCAACAGAGATATAGACGCATTGTGATCCTCACACACTCGAAGGTGGCATGTCAGCTGCTGACACAATTCCACTATGGTAAAATAACCTATTATATAGCTTACGATGTGGCAAAAATTCTCTTAACCGCAGACAACAGGATAACGATTCACTCACATAGGTATCAGAGGTAACGGAAAAGCGGACCATGCCGCAAAACGAGGCGCGTCAGCAGGCTGCGGCCGTTTTTCGGCACTCCCAGACGCACTACACGTGGTGCAACAGGTTGCACAGCGGGAATGGCAACGTATTCGTTGAACAAGGGAATGTACCACTTTAAAACAATGCCCCTAGTGTGCAAACCTCCACATTTTCTAAGCATGCAATTTCCTCGACACGGTCCCACTGGCTAGGGTTCGATGCGGGCTTTGGCAAACATGATTGGGTTGAGCAACTCTCCGGACTGCGATTTCTGTGAAGACATGATCCACAAATCGATGTTTTGCCCGCTTTTTGAAGATGGAAGGGCTCACCTGAACCCAGTAGAAGATTTCGACCTACTCGAATTTCTGCGAAATGCAACAATTTCCGACCTAAAAACTTATCACCTTTGTGAACGTTAATGTGTGAATGTTTATAATTGTGATTGAGTATTTTAATTGTTTAATTTCGATATGAGAAGAACTTCAAATTCTGCAGTAATTAAGTTCAAATCACTGACTGGTTATATGTTAAACTGTATTGTGATGACGAAGACATTTAAAAATAAAAAGATCGAAAATGCATTGCAAATTGAATTTGTCGAACATTAAATCATCGTTTTTTTTGTTTTCTCTAAAAGGGTTTGATGGTTTTGATCAAAGATACGGGAAAACAGTTCCATGTTCCATTCTGCGTAACCTTTACAGCAGAGATGTGTGCAGGAAGGTGCTGCATCTGCGTAACATAGCGTCAGTGGTTGTGGAAAGTTGGAAGAGGCTTCGCATGACTCATGTCTTTTGGATCGGTTGCTGTTTGCGCTCGGCCTAGAAGTTTTGGTTACTTGTAATGCAATGGAGGAAATGACTCTCTCAAATCGTGATGCAGTTAGAACACCACACATCTTTCCTTCCACATTCGATGGTGGAGTCAGATCATGGCCGCACGAATACTTCGAGAAGCATTCACACTGTGGAAGTAATACAAGAAATGAAGACTTGGGCTCAGGATTAATCTCGGTAATCCTGACTTGTGGTGTTAATCTCACGGTGTTTTGAAGCGGCGCGTGGTGACCGGCACAAATTGGCGTCCCTCGAGGTTGATTGGCCTCTAGAAAAACCACTCAGGTCGGAGCCAAAATTACCTGTTTCTTTCAAATAACACGAGGTGAACTGTTCTTTGGAAGAGACAGCAGCTTTTCCTCCTATCAATTAAACCCCCTCCCCACCTTCATCCCCATCATGCCCTTTCCACAACCTACAGGTTCACGTAGCGGCGAAGGGCCTTTCTTTAATGCATGTGTTAAGGGCCGAGGCCATTAGCGCTCATTGTTGAGTGAAGTGATGCTGGAGAGAAGGATCGGGGGTGGGGGAAGTGAGGAAAATTCATTGCATCGAGTTAATTACAAGACGGTACTTAAAGTGCTCCGCCAGGACCCTTTTTCCACGCAATAACCCGAAGAAGAGGGAAAGAGGCCTCGACAGCGACAGCTGCTTTGCGCCGGCGCGGGACAGCAGAAGAGCCTCCGAGTCCGTTTTTGCGGACCGACAAATGAGATCCGAGTCATTCAAATCCGGCCGTCACACGCCGCGAGTGATGACTGTCATCAACGGCCGGAAGAAACTGGGCGGCAATTGTACGTTCTTATCAAACATGTGCCAATAATTTCATTTGTTGAAAGAGTCCAGACTGTTGAAAGGTGAAGGGGAAGAGACCGAGTAGCAACATAATCCAGATGCCGGCAGCCCCTGAACGTCAATACGCGAAAGAAACGCGAGTAAATAATACGTACACAAGACTTGGAATGGTGAACATTTTTCACGCGGTTTCATTAGGACAGGCCTCGAACCATCCAGTAGACTCCACCCAAAAACGCTCTTCTACTGGAGGCCGACAAAAACGTTACAATGTGAAATAAGAGTGACGAGACTGTAGAGGTTGTTATCGTCTCGGACTTTGTTCTGGTGATGTTGGTTGCCTTGGTCGCCCCTCGAAATTTGGTTTGCGAAAGTGTGAATAAGCGAACCTCACGACCCAGACGCACGTAGACCACGTCACAGTAACAAAACACACATTTGCATTTCTGAAAACGAAAGATCAGCGAGGCGGTGAGAGAAAATAGTGGCCAAAGGTCCTTCTTTCCTTCGCACATTTCTGGGCGCGGTCAATGCTACAACCTGCCTTCTTCCCGCCTCCACTCCACGAACTTCCAACATCGACGTAGACAGATCCGTGCTGTCCTAATTTCGCTTCTTGGTTTGCCGAACGATTGAAGACGCACGTTGCCAGGCCTCAGCTCGGTTCTCCGGAGACAACCTGGGAACGTCGCTGATTGCCCACTTTCCAGCCCTTGGATCGCAACTCACTAGTTGCCACACGTTCGACAGCCAACATTCAGGATCTTGCTACTTGTACTCCTCATCTACAACCCTCTCTCACTGTCCACCGACACAATGACACACTTTTTTTGAACTCAGAAGCCTTTAAAACTAGAAGTGTTCAGAAAACTGAATTTTTTTCAGCCAATTAGGTATCTTTACTTTCGCACACCTTTCCTCTGCCCCATTTATTTATTAGCTACTAACCCTATTATTTTTCCAAAAACAGCTTTAACGATTTTGATTAAACTTTTCATCTGGACAGCTCTCAATAAGGCGATTATACCATAAAATTCCCATTCGTTGAAAAATGACGAGAGCGTCACAATAAATTACGGTAGTCCAATCAATGCCTATAGAATGAGCGTTTAAAAAAGTTCATAACATAAATAGGGGGTCACTCCAAAGTTTCCGGAAATTCATCTACCGCCGTTGCGCTTATTACATTTCTGATAGTATTTACCTAATAACTCTGTAAGAGTGAATATTATCATCTTTCAAACAAATCGTGTTTCAGCCTTATTAATTCTCTGTGTACCAATTTGAAGGAGTTCAAACGAACGGAGTGACAAATGAAATGAGTAAGTAGAAAAAGCCAAGTGCACAAGTGAATTGACGTAGAGCTAAGTTCACTTAGCGGAAACTGATTTGTCTTTAAGCACCAGAACTAATTGAATTGCTCCTACTCGAGTCACCACCATTATTTAGCAATCAGTGCGCAGGAAATTCATGAGACTGTCAACATACTTTTTTTGAGATCTTCTTTTTTCAGGAAATGTCAGTTGAAAACAATGAAAAATGGTCCATGATAAATTGTGTTCTGAACATAAAATTTGAGTCGTTTTTCTTCAATCACGAAACAAAATTAATAATAATTATTAAAATGGGAAGAGGGAGGAGGAGCAGACAACACAACTCGTGGTCAAGGGATAGAAGGATTAGATGGGGGAAGGTAAGAAGGATAAGAGTATGTTCCACTATAGAGCGACTACAGTTCAGATAAGACTCGAGCAACACGCAGACGTTACATGCCTTCACTTCACGAGCTCGGCACGCACACAAACAAATGAGCACACGACTTTCCTAAGTAACATTTTTCGGACTAGCCCTTGAAACGTGAAGATCTGAAGGAAAGTAAAGATAGTGATTGTTGAGAATAAGCAAGGAGTTCTGAACTAGCCGAGAGCAGGTAACTGCAGTGAATACAGTCAACTCTGACTGAAGTGTGGTTATTCTGGATATCCAATAAACCCCTTTTACTCCACCTGGAAGCCAGTCAGTGAGCGTGCAAGGAAGAGGCAGAGATCTTGTGGAAATGATGAAGGTTCAAAGGGTGGCATTCTACCTGAGACATTTGAAATCTGATTGGATGATAAAACCTGGTTGTGGTAGCAGCCTGATAGTGCTGATATGAACTTCCCTCGATTCTCGTCAAGCAAGAAACAGCTCTCCATTGGGAAACTGGCTAAATGACAACCTGACGTTCCTTCACAGGTCTAGGTTGCTCTCATACGCTGGTGGAACTGCAATCTCCATGACAGATATAACTGTCTTAAGAGTGTTCAGGAACAGCCGTCTTGATAACGATACACATCTGCCCTAACCGTTCACTAATTCCAGGTTCAGTTTAATTTGGTTAGCGTGGAAGACAATAGGTGAAAGCCAAGATGCACTATTCAGGACTCAAAAGCCTTGAGGGGGGTGATTGTTACGGTACGTTTCCCCGTCAGAAATAGAGTGACCCAAAAATGAGCAGCGCTTGACCGAGATGGAGGTTAGAAGTGGAAACGCCTGAGCTGCCACCGAAGGATCAAGTGGCAGAGCTGAGACTGCCCTCGTAATTGGCGACAGTTTTGACACAAAGTGACAAACCGCCATAAGGTTGATGCAATTGGCTGTGCATAAGATTCATAGTCTCTCCACAGTGCCTGTGAAGCAGATGATTTGCACCATTGCATTATCACCGTTGTTCTTGAAAATGAAGGACGAACCTGGAACCACCCAGACATTGTTATCTTCCAGGCTCGATCATTGAAGATTAGAGATTTTGAACCCCGAACGGGGAACACAGAAACCCTCGAAAACTGATGAAGAGCACAAAGAAACCCCTAGACGCAGAAGTACAACAAAAAAAACACGAGTAAGGAACCTGAGAATTAATGGAATATTAAAGTAATTTATGTCCTCTCTCCGCCGCCACACGGTTTTTATTGTCTCTTGAACGCCCTGACATATAAATTCGAACTGGCTGCTATCAGAGATCGGGCAGCCCTCAACAGAAGGGACGTTATGGTGATTATCCTGAGGTGGGATTTTTAATTCGCCTCTTCTTCTTCTTATCGTTCCCTCCTCTTCCTTCGCCTTCCGTTCCTCTCAGTTGTCATCCGATAAATATTACACAGGTAGGAAAGACTCTTCTCGCCCACAGCATCAGAATCCTTCATCGACCGATTGATGGATGAACCCGTCACCGGACTACTCTCAGATTTCCGTCGACGACAAAACGAACTTCATCGAACTGCTCGAATGGATTTTCCCAACCAAGTTGTTTTCGGTTCGTTCTATGAGCGATCCCGGATTTCCTGCTTTTAAAAACCTGAAATGGCCCCTGAACCATCACAAGAGGAGGAGACGACAAGCCCAGTGAAGTCTGAGACCAAATTACGTTCGTCGAAAAGCAAAAAGGAACTCGCAGCGTCAAAAACCTGTTGATTAATGTTCTGCTCGGAAAAGTGCGGGGTTTTTTTTATTGCTCAAAATCTTCTGACGTCTTTTCGCTCTTCTCAGTTCTATAAAGTAGAGAGAAAAGTTATGTTATGGACTGACAATTTTTTTTCAGTTCCCTTCAGATGTTATGATTCAAGGGCGAAAATGCTCAATGTATCCGTGAACACGATCGAGAGAAACAGCCAAATCAGGTCAACTCATGCACATCATTATAAAACGTGAGGATATGAGCAACTTGGTCCAAAATTGACCATAGTTATCATTGTGATCAAAACCCCAAATATGTTTTCTACCTCACACAGCTTAAAGGATTTTGATTAAGCGTTTTGTATGAGCAGCTTCCAATGGCACGACAGCCCCGTAAAAAGTCTCATTCGTGGGAAAATTACGAGAGCAGCACGATAAATTATCCAATGTTTGTTACACTATTTTTCTGTTTCCGCTCAAATGACCCTGTCACTCTCAGGAATATCAGGTCGGAAGCCCTATTTTTGCTGTAAGCGTTTACAATGCTCATAAGATAAGTTTAGAGCAACCAAAGAAATTCAGAAATTTCCCAACACTGCCGTTTCACCCACTGCCATTTCTCACAGACCTTTACCCAATAATTCCATAACAGTAAACATTGCCCTTTTGAAGAAAAAAAACGGATTGAAAGTCCCATAATTCACATGTGCACTGATTGCTCAATAATTCAATTATGCACGAGCAGTAGGATCTCAACAAATACTGCATCCTGCGTGAAGTTATGCGTTACTAAGTTAAAATCACTGAAAGAAGAAACCGTTGAAAATTATTACACAACGGTTTATTATTCTTTTGCACAGCTTGACGGAGTCACACAGCTCCTAGACCTATCCCATTCGATTCAGCATCGAAAAATACCAGTAAACCATATGAAACATGACCTGACTACAACAGAATGACCAAAATTACATATTTCAGGCGCCTGTAGGCAATTGGCATGATCGCGTGTCGAGCTGGCGGGTGGTATTGATGAGACGGGAAGGATGGAGTACTAACGATGAAACAATTTCTTTTGCTGTATTGTCTTCCGTAAAAGTCGCTGAGTAGATGCGAGGCTGAGGACAAGTTGTGTGCTACGTGTGCGTTCTGCTACTGGAAACTAGTGTTCTTCATTTCATCGCGTTTCAAATCCATCTAAGTAGAAAACTATGGGGAGACACGGAATGATCCTTGCCCATGTCCTGGGATCGTCTACCGAGGCAGGAAAGGGGACGTAGAACACAAATTGGGAGTTTTCTCGCAGCACCATGGGGCTGTCTGAAGGGTTTTAGTCCTATTCTGTATATTTAGTATTACTATGGACCGCTTGACACGCCTACTTCACGATATTTCAGCGGTTGACGAAGAACAACCAACTAAGTCATTTCTCGAATAGCGGAAACCGCCGAACGTTACACGAATCGCCCACGAAAACGTCGGCGCTACGCCGGATGTCGAGAGTCCGAAATCCGCGCAATCCCTCGACATAAGACCAAAACGAGAAGACAAGAGAAGACTCGCGGGTGGGAAAATAAAAAACGGAATAGAAAGAGAAGGGCGCACCTCGCGGAAGTGATGAGCCCACACAGGCAGAGGATGGGAGCGGTGCCCTCAGCCATCACAATAGTCGTCCAGCAGACAATCAAGGCATCAAGGCAACTCCCTTTCCATGATGGGCCGGGAGTTGGAAGTTGAGCGCTGACCCCGGGGATAGATTCAGTAGAGCAAAAGATCCGAAAATAAAGGGATACGAATTAGATGGACAAAAAACCCACGAATTTGCCTCGAATGATCCCACCAACGCTGTGCCAAACCCATCGAACGACAGAATGAGCTCATCCAACAGACGTTTGATTGTGCGCGGCTCGCCCTCCTGTTCTCTTCGGTGCCTCCGTATGACCCAGTAAGAGGAACTTCAAATTCAGGGGAATTAACCAAACGGTATTCGATTCGTGGGACCGTTTTTGAGACGCTCACAAATAACTATGACACTGTGAAGATGAGAGAATTTTCTTAACCGCCGTACGAACTCTGAACGACTTAAACATTCAACACACTTTATGATATGGGTCGGTGAAAAATTACTTGACCAACAGAACATCAGGTGCACCGCATCACACAACTTTACTCAGCTCTGCGTGAATTCAATGGCTACTAATTCAATTCATTCTTCATGCTTCATTGGAACTTAGTCTGACAACTTCACGGAGGTGGAAAGAGAGAGTTTGTAGTTCCGGAATTCATTGTGGTGCTCCTACTCGTACCACGGCCTGTGAACGATAGTTTTGAGAAGGATTATAATCCCCGTTCCAGAATTATCGGAAAACGGGGGGAAATGGTAGTAAGTGTAACGGTGTGGGCTTCTGAAGTAGCTCCTACATATTTCATGAGCTCTTAGTATAGGTACTTTATTGGACTACCACGTCCATCTTTCTGAAGATCCTAGTAACATTTGAACAGAGCGGCTAAACAGCGTTAAAATCAATATTCATCTTCAACCACACGCACACACAAAGATCATTTTTTAAATACGGGGTTTCAGACTCAGTAGCCCTGAAGACGTGAAGATCTGAAAAGAACTCAAAATCTGACGAAAGAACAGTTGCAAGTATAGTATGTCTCATGAGCGAATGCCCACTGACCACAGTGGAGCTAAACTGACTACATGTAGCCACTAGCTACATGGCCTTTTCGGGACTTCCGTACAAACTTCCTTAAAAATAATGTTTAATTTGCAATATTCCTCGATTGCTAAATGTGTGTCACGTAAGAATCGGTGATAGTACTCGTGTGACGCCAGCCCTGATCAGTAGGTTGGGGTCAAATATTTCATTTGGTCTTCAGAACCGTAAGCAGCGACTCCCACGTCATCAACGAGCCCCGTGTAAAAGAACTCGGTTTTGTTTCGTCGGATTGTGACGGAAGTTCTCAGGGTAATGGAGACCCTTGAAAAGGTTTCAGTATTTTGTTTCTTTCACGAAAAGTAATTCTCATGTTCCACGTCAGACCAGGTGCGAAGTTCGTGACAATGGTTTTCAGGTAGACGGAGGCTTTTGCGCGCGTTCGCTTTTACGTTCCAACGAGATTATTGTTCCACTCGGCTGTTTTCGCTTCGTGGAACCCAACCGGAGGGAAATAACTGAAATCCATATTCCAACGTTTTACGGATCCCCCGGTTCCTATTTCGGCAATACTTTCGTCGAACATGAACTTGTTGCGGTTGAGTGCGCTGGATTTTTAGTGAAATTCGTTACCAATGCCGTGAAGCGGGTTGCGAAGCGAAAGTTGTTAAAAACGGACGTAAGTTGCTTGATTTGAACGAAACATGGACCTCACACAGACTGTTGGGCGCACGAGACGACGAGAGCTGAAGATCGAAATAAAAGAAACTCGGTGAGCGTGAGGATAACTGTATTATGTGCAATGAATTGAGTAGTTTGTTTACAGAAGGGCGACAGAAGGGGACAACTCGTAATATGCGTGAACTGGCACGGGAAACTCTATCGGAAGGAGATAGTGAGCTGTATGGACCGAGAGTAGAGGAATGTGTCTGTGTGAGCACAGGGAGGCGAGTGTGACTTTCGTGAGAGTTCCTGATTGAATGAGTTTGGGAGGAGCTGTCTGTTGTGGTGAGGAATCTGAAAAAGGAGGAGATGGAAAAGATGGGAGAACCACTTCAGGGAAATCCTTGGCCGTTAGAAGTAACCGCAGAGGTGGAAGGACTTTGGGGAACCAATGACTTTTCCATTAAGGACCAGGGAGTCCCGTTAGGGCAGGTGCGGGAACTCCAGGGTCAAAAAACTGCTACTTACTGATTCAGTGTTTTGCTTCGAACATAATCCCCCGCGCTGGGGCAGCAGGATAACTCTTGAAGTGGGCTTAGAGTGGGGGGTTGTAATGAAGGTGGGTAAGGAGGCTAGCAAACATGTGGACTCAGCTAGAGGAAGTTACAGAATGGGACTCCTCACGTACTAATCCAATCGTATTTCCCACTCGTGGTAAGAGAAAGAAACTGGCAGCGCTTAAAGTTGCGGAATTGATTGGGCTGCAGCTACCCCCCCCCTCCCCCCCTTCACCACTACGACCTCAAATGGGCCTATTATGTGGGCATACATGTGCTGCTTTCGTCTTGTCTGTTCTACATAGAGTTCTATGTACGTACCATCAGACCGCAGCTGAGGATCCCCAGGCATGCGGACGCGCACTGCAGCCCCTTACAAGTGCACAGTACATGCTCCGCTGACTCCTGCTTCTCTGAATCTTCAACTCTGTATGTCTAACTTACCAATCCTCGCCTGGCGGTACCATAGTGGATAGCGTTGTGTGAACAGGCCACGTACCATCCGTATTCTTTCTCTTTCCAGACTGAGGATCTCTCTTGGATAGTCTAATAAATAATGGCCAGGCGTATTCCTCGCACAGGCAGCCCTGCACTTCTCCACCCACTAACAACATCCTTATTCAAGTTGCTCTTGGTAGCCCCACAGGTTGAGGTGTTGCCTAGATCATCAGGCCAGTTAGACCTCGACGAAATAGTGTAAGAAGCCAGGGCCTTATGTGCAGCCTCACTGTCTGGCATAGTGTATACTTTTTTCCATTTCAGCACCCATGAGCAGGAGGTGCTGCACACACACCATCACTGTGAAGAGCTCTGTATGGAAAACTGTGGGCTGCAGACAGCGGGAAGAGGTTTTTGGTTTGACTATCATAGCTATTTCGTTACTTATAATCATGAATTAGTACATAAATCAACTCTCCCTAGCTCCTTTAGCTGAGATATCGTACATATCTGAGATATTACATATCGTAGACTTTTTTGCTTGAACCGAATAATGACTCAGAAAATGTAATGAAAATCGTTCTTGCCGTAATTGAAAAAAGACAATCAGCGTTTTGATCACTATAACTATAGTTATTTGTTCATCAAAAGCCTATGGAATGGAAAGATGTGCAAAAAAAGTCGAATCTTGTCATTCGATTTCATTCCTGTTCCAAAGGGCTGAAGAAAGTATAAACAGGTTGGATTAGTTGCTATCGCGATAAGGTTCGCCGAGTTGAGCGCTATGGTTGAGGAAAGTCGTGTGATGCGTACGCCTTTTCGGCTTCTTCGAGACGAAGGAAGTAATTTTCGTTCCGATTATTCTGCAGTTCTTCACGACCCGAATTTCAAATCGCATAAATCGCGAGGGTGTTAATCGAGTGATACATTGAAATCCTTTCTGTCCTGATGGTTCAGAGGTGCGAGCGAGGGAAAGTCTCGAAATGAAAAAGAGGAAATGAGAGTGTGCGAGGACGAGAACCTCCAGTTCCTCTCATCCCCTTCTGCTCCTGTCCTCGCCCACATTTGGAGGGAAACCTTCCTACCGAGATCTTGCTTGAAGAGGGCCATTATGCCTGCTGCTAAGAACTCGGCACAGAGCTAATGCTCGCATTAATCCCAAAAGTGGGCACATTTGGAGCTCTCCCTCTTGCACAATGGCTTCCCTCTGCTACCGGCGTTAATGCTTCGGCGATGAGCTATTTTTATAAATGGGATCAATCGGGTTGAGGGTGGAAAAAGAGAAGAGGACAAGAGGTTTTGGAGAAAGGGGTCGCTCGCTTTTGTTACGTTTGAATCGACGCTTTCTTCACAAAGGGTCAGTTCTACGTCCAACGTCTACATTTTCGGTTGATTGATATTACTCGTTCCATGCAAATCAATAGGTGATCTGAAAAACGTGGGAAGACTCTGCTCCATTATTCTGCTGGAAAGTGATCGGCCTCTAAGGGAAGGTGCAGGGAACCCCTCTGGAACTATCGAACTTGTGCGGGATAACTTGTCACTAGTCAGTGCTAAGTTGATTAGCTTGCTAGGTCCTTCTCATCGTATGCTCAACGTCCGAAGGCTTCTTTAGTTCAGGAACAGCCTCACAGTACATGCACGCATCCTATGCCCTTCTTCTTCCACCTTGGGGTGTTCTCAAGAGAAAGAATGTCCCCCCCCCCCCCCCATTTACTTTCGAAGCACCTGCTGCTCAATTGCTCACGAATCCCCACACCAATGATTTGTTTATACAATGGATCAGATGAATGCTCTTCGGAAGGCTGTAGAGGATGCCTATAACCAGCCGTGAGTGTTCGATTCAACTGACGGAGGATTGCAAATTAGTGGCAGCTCTGGGAACAATGAGCTCTTACTCCCTAAGCAGCTTTAAACATGAAACGGCTTCTTTCTCTTACAACCCACAGTGTGTAAGTGCAAATGGCGAAGTTGACTATGGATACGGACATAGAACGTGTCTAGGCGATTGTTTTAGCATGTTTCCTTCTCCTCTACTTTAATTAGTTATACTTCTTACAATCCAGGTTAATGTACACATTTCCGCGTGCTCACCACCTTTAATGACATATGAAGACCGCTTCTTCTTAATGTACGAACCCTAAAAGTCTAGCGGCCTCCGGATTTCTTATAAAAATTGTACCACAGTCGGATTCCGAGGTGGGGGAAACGGAAAAAGAAATTAATTAATCCTCGCCTGCCGTTACTCCAAGATTCCATTTTGCCGTAATGAGTGATAAAACCCAAGTTCCATCCTCGGGTAAACAGAACTGGCCAGAGTGCGGCATCCTAATGACTCGGTCATAAAGGAATTCTCTGGCGACCCACGAGGGTCCTCTTGGAACGCCGGCTATTCTAATTACGAAACTCGTCGTTCCTCCGGTCGAGCGAAAGAATATATTTTTTCCTTCATTTTTGCGCCTTTTAATTAAGCGGAGGACCGGAATCCAGAGACAATCGCGTCGAGGGACGCAAGTTATGCTGAGTTTTAGTGCATTTTTTACGGCACTAATCCTGAACGGTAGACCAACTCTTTGCAAAGAAGATGTCCGTGACTCTCCAAAATTTTGTCGTTTTATCCGGAATTACTGCCATTGACCTCAAATAGTCCAGTAGAATCTGGCGTTTCTTGACCAGTTGGACTCTTCAGGACAAATTAACTCTTTACGCTCTCAAGTAGAAAGCAGGGGAATCAACACTCGGTGGCACGTTCCTTCATTCAATATGTTTGGTACATGCTCTTATCGTGCAGTATAACATTTGAAAGCCTGTTATGGATCCAAAATGTGGTGGTTGCTATTGTATTAAACGACGCTGTCCATCATGGACCCCTTCCACCTTGCAGCTTGCCAATAGATAATTTCGGGGTATGCTTCTACCATATACAGTTAGCCCCTGCATCACTTGAAACCCCTTAGTGGAGAGGTATGCATTCTACATCATGTGCATAACATATGATTGCTGCTCGCGTTTCTATGACGGAATCTTGTCAACAAGGCCTTCTACAGTCCAAAGCAGGCAGTCAGGCCAAATGAGGGCTCAAGGATTCGATTCTCAGCGGTGTTGGCTAAAACGCCACCTCTCACCTATACTGACTCCAAAGTATTTGACTTGTTGCTCTGACGCCGCCAAAACGTACTGACGATTGGCTATTTAATTTCCCCTTTTTGGGGCTTTCTTCAGCTCGAGTGCTCGCACTATTAGGCGACGGTTCGAAGCGCTTAAAGGGGCTTCACTTTGATTTGGTGGATCGACTGCACATTCAGGTCTTTCACATAGGCTTACAGTCAGTTACCACGAGGACCAGAGAAGACCTGGCGTTCCGAAATGCCAGTTTGAGGATTGAGGACCCTTCCGTTTCAGACCTTCCATGTCACACGGCTTTGATCACTTGGGCAGCGTGTAGTGGTAACCCACAACCGTGGCCAGTTTTGTTCCCACCATTTCCGTTACTAACTGCGGAACGTGGATGAAAGAAAAAACGCACCTAAAAATGTACTTCTCCAGGTTCACTTTTTTAAGAAATGCCTTGAACAATGAACAAGCTCAAAAAGTGGTTTCATGTGTAGTCCGCTTTTATAAGCGTTTTGTAAAAATCAACCAAACCAAAGTACAGTGACTGTACGTGTGACATATCGCCGAGTTGAACGAGTTTGGGGAGTGTTTCGAGATCCGTTGCTCCTGATATTTTCCTCGTGACTGTAAACAGTTAAACCGTAAAATCTCGAAGGGCGATGATCAGATTCGCGGGTTAAAGATATCAATTACTAAGTCGCAATCTGGGCCCAAGCACCATACACACGTTTTTGCTCAACCTACGCACCTCAGCAGACGATTCCTCGTTTTATAGGTCGTAGAAACGGTTTCTTTCTCAAAAAAAAAGGAAAGAAAAAACGAAACCTCCTCGACTCGAAAGAAAAGCTTCTTTTATCGAACGGTGGTTTGTTGTTTAGTTGGACACTTGTTGCTGTCCTTTGGTAAGGAATGATGGGCCGGGTGAGGGGGGGGGGGTTGGAAGAAGAGAAGCGAACACACAGTCGCAGTCATGTAGTTGTTACACGCACACACTCTCGACCCTGATAAGACGAGTTGGACTCACTCAAACGTTGGTTCGACGCCTCGAAGACAATCGACCATTGTTGCCCACTAAAATGCTCGTTGAAAGGCGCGAAAGACTCTCGAAGGGTTTCCTGCTCGGGAATTGGTCGTGAGGATCGGGAAGCAAACTTGTTGCCCATTGGCAGGTTTTTGTTTCGGCGACCTCTCGGCGTTCGCCCCGTTTATTTCACAGGCCCCGGAGTTGAGGTCTGTTAGGGAGCTTTTTTTACGAATGGTATTTTGCAGTGTGGATAGTGTATACTGACGGAGAGAAATACTTGTCGACGCATCCCAAGCCATCGCGAATTTCCCTCAGTTGTGTTTTTATGACTCTACCGACTAATTCAATTCGCACCCGCAATATTTGGGATATAAGTGAGTCGATCACAAGCCAAGTATTATTTGATACGCGGGGGGGGGGGGTAAAGTACCTTCTCTTTATCTCTTCTAGGAGGGTCGCTCCTAGTGGTCCCACAAATATCGCGAACCAACCCGGAATTGGCACGTTGCATGAGGTTGGCCTCTTCTTTCTTACCCTCTTCACGCTAACTGGAATCTTGCGGCGTGTCGCCATTCCCATACATCCTCCGATACTTCCCAGTGGTTTGGGAGGTTCAGGAGTGGTCTGTCCTCCAAAATACCAGCCCCGATTCAGCAAGCTTCATTCTCTTTTGGCTGTGCACAGCCCTGCCAAAGTGAGTGATGCATTTTCAGTTTTCTTAAGAATGCAATATCCGAAGAATGCCTTTGGAGTGAGCTAGCTGTCTGTGTCTTCCACCATTCGCCGACAGCCTGCCGACCTTTAGCAGGAGAAGACGGCGTATGAAGTATCGTCAAAATTCAATTCGGTGCAGGTACGCTTTGAATGCTCCAAGTTTTTTTAAGAACTGGATGAGGTAAAAACCCACCTCACTGCTGCACCCCCGAAGCCATGAACCAAGATATGGCATCAACTGTTTCCTCCCACTCCTTTTGCCAGCTCCCAAGGGTCACAGCTTCTTATCTTCTGGTGGCTTTCTGCTCGGCTGCCAGACGGTGGATTGGAATAACACCCGCAATCATTAGAGTTGCCTTCTGAGAAACTGTGCATACGAACAAGCAATGCAGGGGGCTCACCTCCTTTGCACTATGATATCTGCTTCCTGTAGTAGGCAATACTCAGTGTATCAGCACTACCTCCAGTACATCTAAGAGGATGGTGTGTACAACGTTCATAAGCACCCAACTCATGCTTGCCCACAGCCCTCTGGTGTTACTCATCAAGCGGAAACCAAACGACAATTTACAGCCAAATATCGAACTGCCTCCTTTGTTTGCTGCTCTCATGTCTTCTCGCGAATGGAGAGGAGAGTCTCCATTCTTCGCGTGATCACCAGGACTAGCCATTCTCACGAAATTACCTGCGCACTAGTCACCAGAGAAGTTTTGATATAAGATGGGACAGTTCAACAAATTTCTGAACGTTTACAACCCTAATCCGTTTTTACCTTCCCAAGCCCTACAGAGTTATTGACAGAAAAAAAAAGTTTTCAGATGTTTACGTTTTAATGGAAAAAATCACTATTTGGGAAAATGGTCGGTTTGTCTGTGAATATGATCGGTAAAGAACGGGTGGATAATTTGCACAAATTTTGTATTTACCCTGCTGGGGCTTAATGGAATGCCAACGAGCTGTTGCCAAGGGTATGAGCAAACTCGTGTGAAAAACTAACTATAGTTATCACAGACACCTCTCTACTGATTTTTTCAAGGCATTCGAGAAGCTTTCAGACTTCACCAGCTTTCATACCTTTGAGTCTCCTCTTTTGACCCTCTTTTGTCTTGGAGTTATTTGAGGCACCACTTCGGCGCCATTCTCTGCTACTTCGAGCTCTCATCTGTTCATAGTTGTTATTAACGGCGCATGCAACGATCTCAAAGGCCTTGCATTTGCGGATGATGTGAACATCCTCACCAGAGTGGCCAGTCTGACTGCGTTGTTATCTAGGCTCGCCTCAGTACCTTTCCTCAGTCCTGCTCACTTCATGGTCTCATCATTACCCCGTCTAAGTGCTATGTCGTCACCTACCATCGCTCTCTCGCTCCATGCTTGCACGTCCATGCGACACCCCACTCATTTGTCTTTCCACCATTTGCCACCTCGACATAATTCTTGACAAGCAGCTTTTCTTTAATGACCATATCGCTCAGCTGTTTGCTATCGGATTCTCGAAGCAGCATACTCGAGAATTACTTTCACGCTTCAGCTATTATCCTGCTTTACTGTACTCTCGTTCTGCCTGTTCTTGGATACTCGTCTGTAGTGTGAAGCCCTTTGAACGACTGACACGACTCATTCGACATTCCTGCATTAAATCGCCTACAGGAACCCCTGGGACCATGTTGATTACGACACCCTTTGCTCCAGGTACCGCTCACCTGCTCGCTGCCAAATGTTTCTCCACGAAATTTGCTCTGGTCGGTTCGATGCCCTTACTGCCTACTTTTTCACACGGTTACTCACTCGCTTTTGATGTGTCTGTTTATCACTGGGCCCGGGTAAATAAATAAATAGCGATCGAAACAAAATGTTCATTCCTCATAAAAAGCTCAACGGTTTTGATTGAACTCTTCGCACCGAGAGCTCCAAATCACACGAAGATATCGTACGATACCCATCCACGAGAAAACGAAGAGATCAGCACAATAAGTTATAAAAAAAAAAATCAATCAGTTTTTTCCTTCCAAATTTCGCTATAATGATACACGTATTCTCAAAAAAAATTACAATGGTAGTCCAATTAACCGTTTATACGATGAAGGTTTTTTTTCCTTGAACGGTGGATGCAGGCGATACCCTCACTGCAGCCACATACTTGTAAGGGCGTCCATGATTCTCAAATCATGGCCCCCCTGCACCACACCCAGGCCCCACGGCACTGGACTCACTTGGTGTGACGCCCCCACAAAGCAGAGGATATTCGCAAGTTCTGCATTTGCCGCCTCTTCGGGCTGAAGAAAGGGCCGGCCAAACACACAACGGCACGATGCACGTGCTCCACCGTCTCTGGAGCTACCTCACAGTACCTGCATACCTGTACCTCGCACTTGCCAATATTTGCATCGTGGTACCTCAGCGGACAGTGACCTGTGAACAGGCCACATATGATCCTCGTGTCCTTCCTCCCCAGTGCAAGCACCTCCTTGGACCTCTCTGTGGAGAGTGGGACGAAGAGTTTTGACTGTCTAAGGCCGGGCAGCCCCTGCCAATGAGCAGCCCTGCACCTGTCCTCCCATTTTCCAACCTCTCTACGTAGGTGGCTCCTGGTAGTTCCAATAAAGGGCTCAGGGCCAATAGGGATCTGCGTTGATCCCTTCTTAGCCCACCTATCAGCCCGTTCGTTTCTCTCTACACCCTGATGCCCTGGCACCCAACACAGTGTTACACTGTTGTCCTCGGCCAGGGCCTTCAGTCCAGTCAGACACTCCCGCACCTGCCGTGATGTAAGACAGTATGAGGCTAAGACGATGAAGGTTAAATGACCCTCATAAAATATTCAAGTGAAACGCCGCGATTTCTGGAATTCAAACAATCGCCGTTTGAGTAACTCGCATTTCACACAGCTGAGATTTTCCAACACAGATAACCTCGTTGACGTTATCATGAGTTACCCATTCACTAATCACTGTATAATGGGCGTGTCATGAGTGAATGCGACTCAATAAATTCCGGAACTCTAAGGGCAGCTCGTACAATGGCCTCAACTACCAAGTTTATTGCTTGGACGAATTAGTAAGTCGAGTTATAAAAATAGGGGAACTTGTGGGGTGTGTCTCATCAAATAGTTTTTCAATCATTTATAATGCATTCATACGCACCTTTGGTCGATTTTCTGCATCGAAAAAAGTAAAAGCTATCGGCAGTTCAGCTGTGCGTTGGTTTGCGCCAATTGAGTGAATGGAAATATTTTATTACGAAGCAGTAACTAACAGCTGCACAGTATAAATGTTGGTGTCTGTAAGCCGCTGTTTCGTTTAAACGGCCTAGTTGTAATTAACAATCGATATTAGCCATTAAAACGCGCGTGTAGCGATATCCGCCAATTTACTTCACGTGGTCGAAGTCCTCAACTAGCGAGAATCGCCTTTCAACTTATTAAATGCCCGGGAGTCTCTACTTTCATCGTTTTATGAAAGTATACGGCATCTCATTAGGTTCATTACTTCCTAACCTTCGGTCACAGGTTGTAAAACAACTCTCTCCGATATTCCCGCACATAACTTTGAAGTATTTCGACAAACTGTCGGAAGCTGAGAGGAGAAATCTCCCTCATTAGATCCTCCAGGTCCGAACGCGCTTTAGCAGCAAGATCGTGTTGACGCGATGTGTTGGCGGGGGGGGGGGGGGGGCGTTGCCGAACTTTGAGTCGTAAAGTCTTCTGCATAAAGGCTGACTTGAGGATTATCCTTCGGAGGAGTTTGAGATTTTTATAACTTTTGTTTTACGAGGGGTGTCAACAGAAGTGAGAGGTAGCTGGAATGTTTTGTGTGAGAAATGTCAACGAGTAGGCGAAGCCGTCGGATCATATCGAAGTTATCCACTTGTTGACGTTGAGGGCGAGTTTAAAGCTATTCCGGACAACGGAAAATGCCACAAAGGATACACCAAGGCTGAGGCATCCTCATTCCCAAACTAACTAAAATCTACGGGTTTAAAACCAAAAACTGCTACGTGTTTCAAATAACACAGAATTATCATTTGTGAGAAAGTGGCGATAGGCACTCAATGAATTGTAAAATACTTTGAATGAAGATTTTAGCATACTTGTTTCTTAAAGCTTTCCGTTCAGAAACATACAGAAACATACAGAAACAGGAAGATTAGTCGTCCGATAAACCATCTTCACGAATAGCATTTATAACTCTCATAAAATAAATAGGAGTAACGAAAGAAATTCCGGAACCACCGCCGATCCATTTACCACCATTTTCCACAGTTCTTACCTGATGATTCCAAAGCAGTCGACACTATCCGCACAAAATCGTGGCGGCCGTCTCTTCAATTCTCTGTGAATGGTCGTCGCATGAGTAGAAGCACTATAATAAATTCCGCCACTCTTATGTAAAGTTATGTGTCGAGAATTTGGACTGAAGCGTGAGAAAAACTCTGCACATTGTTACGCAATAGATTATTATTCTCTTGAACAGGTTGACTTAGTTTCACACCTCCGAGGTCCATCTCATCCGATTCAGCAACGAAAAATACCAGTAAACCATACGAAACATGCCGTGACTACTGTGTAACGACAAGAACTGAATGTTCCAAGCGAACGTGGGCGCGACGTTGCAAGGCAAGCTGGCGGGTGGTATTAATGAGACGGGCTAGAGTGCAAATGATGAAACGATTACTTTCATTGTGGTTATTGTTCCGTGAGTTATTTCAATTAGTAAACTTTGGCCCACTACAATTTTCCGTCTAGACGGGAATTGTTTCATTGGACCCAGCATCTAAAAATACCTGGAAAACGATACAAAACAAGGCGTATTAGCGATAAAACAGCCGAAATTCCATTTTTGTGAGTTAAACCATTTTTTTCCCGTAACAACCATGGGGCACAACCTGATACCAAATGGGGTTCTTGTGCGAAAGTACGGGAACTTTAGACAACGTTTAAGACGCATAACGGTCCGGACGGCAGACGGACGTTGCAGATATGGAATCCCAATCCCGATGTCTTGGAAATGACAGAAAACATAGGGTTATCATTCACAATGAATAATAAACCAAAACGAAGCAAATTATTATCAAACGGCCTGTTTCACTCTTGCGCAGTGTCGTTGGGACCTATCTTATTCAATCGACGCCTAAAATGTTAATAATATAACATGAGATATATAAACAAATCAGGTGCGACGATGATCGTAAGCAGCTCTGTCGAGACCCTTTCCATTCTATTCAGCGTCGGATAATATTAGCAAAGGAAACACGACTTGACAACAACGAATATCGACATTTTCGAAGCGACGCTGCGTAATTGACAAGACGTGACGAATCGAACGGACGTGTGGTAGGAATGAAGTGGAAGGTAGCGCGGGAAATGAACGCACGTCTGGGAGAAACAAAAACTTTCGCAATATTGTCTTTAGAGTTGTCTCACTATACTGTGGTTACACTACAGTCCAGAAGAAGTCCTACACCGTTGAGACCTGTCGTGTTCGACTCAGCATCGACAAATACCTTGGAAACGATACTAAACGCATGATAGAACTGACGAAATTACGTTTTCTTCTCATTTTGAGCCCATAATTACGGGTTTTGTTTGATCGGATTACCGATTTGGCAAGCGCGACAACATCTAACGAACGTAAGTAAATCTGCCAAGGTGGCAGATGGGCGTGCGAATTTGGAATCCCCGTGCCTTGAAACGTAAAACGTCAAATTAGGGAGAGAGGGTGTTGCAAAAACTGTCCTGACCATAAACACAGGTGTATTATTCAGAAAGAACAATAAACGAATAGATTTTAACTAGCCGAAGCCGTGAAAATCGCTGAATAAACGTGGGACTGAGGAGAGTTGTGAGATGTGTCACACTACTCTGCTTGTACGTGCAACCATGCATGGATTGTCAATGAGCTGAGCTGGACGCTATCAACTACCTTGGAGAGGCGCACATCCAGCTATTCACTCCTCTCGTGCCGATGGCATCATCCGAGAACGTCTTAGGAGAAGAAGAGATATGCGTGATCGCGGCCAGTTCCTGGTTACACATCCTCCTTCCACTGCTCCCTTCCTTCTGGTATGGTAGGCGATGCTACGCGCCTGTGCCCCACACTAGGATTGAGAAATTAACCGCTTTTTACTCGCCTGAGGACCGTTGGTGTTTGTCATTAGGGAGGTTTGTTGGTTGTGGTAGCTGCATCTGCAGCTTGCGAGAGGTAGAAACCTAACTACTGTTTTGTATCTACCGTCACGTCCGATCGCCTGGAGCTCAGTAGTCTCAACAATGACGATGTGAAAAGTCCTTTTGGTAGTCCACAGGAACCCCATAATACTTCTACATCACTCAGAAACATTTGTTGGCGCATCTTATAGTTATCTTTGTTTTATTTTCATAATTTTCGGTTACGAAGAATTACGTTGTTTGTTTTAAATATTTATTTTATCTTAAATCCACTAGGAATTGATAATAAGGCAAAGGCCTTACAAGGAAGTGATCCATCGGCACAGGCAGTACATGGACTTGCTTTGCACAGCTCCACAAAAGGACCTTCTCGTTCATCTCCTCCCTCTGTTGATGTTCATCATCTATGGATCTGCATTACCCGAATTTCGAAGCCAGCTGGCATTACAGACTTTGGAGAGGCAGTACCGCTCGGCACCCGCAAGGTTATATTTGGATCTCGTCCACGTTGATATCCACCTAATTTGGAGGACGCACATCATCGTCGTTCACCCTACGAAGCCTTAAGGTCAGAGTTTCGTTAGTTACTTCTCGACAGTTGGACATTTTAGTTGAAATTCGTCGTTCTAAATTACCCAGGAGTATTGTTTTTATTTTCAATGTATTTGCTTATAAGTTTTTATATGATTTGCTCCAGAGCTAACCACTTCATTGTATGTTAAAGGCCTAAATGTACGCTTCTTTGCCATTTAAAGAGGTTGCTGATTGGAAAAGGCAACGTGGGAACTGACGCCCTATTAGTATACAATTAGCACGGATGAAAAAAATGAGATTAGGCGAGAAATGGAAGACACGGTTAGTTGTATTAGGTATGTTCCATGTCACATTTCTTTCCTTACATCTCACCCCGTTCTGAGATCAGATATGCCTCTTACGATCCTCCCCTCTTCTACTCACGCCTAAATCAGACTCAAATGTACGTTTAAGTTTAGTGCGGTATTTGTGATTCCTTTCTAAAACGACAACACCGTGGGGACAATTGTCTCTTGATCGACTTCCTCTAGGTAGTTGAGGGAACATAACTAAACATACGGAATTCACCGAGTGTTTGTTTTCCTCGAGGCACACACTTGGAGGAGGAGACTTTACATGGACGGTAACAGTTGTTATAATGCATAAAGATGCCACAAAAATGTTGGCCTCGGACCTCCTTTTCTTGGAGGTGCTTTGGCTGGCACAATATCGGACCTTCAATTTACTACTTTAGAAAATTGGAAAACTGAATGATGAGACATGCTCAGTTCCAATCGTTATATCGTACGAGTTATTTCTTTTAGGACGACATGAGGAGCGCATTGAAAGTCCAAACCGTTCGTGTGACCTCGCGCCATGCGGCACCCGCTAGAACATCATCCATCAATAAGATGTTTACTACGCATTATTCCGCGCTTGTACACCACAGAAACGACGAAAAGCTCACGCTAAATCTTCAACAGGGTCGCTATAAATAAATTACAGACCGACTCGCTAATTACAGGTTGGGAAAGCGCGTTCGTGCTAATCACCGCGGTGCCAACCTGGCAATTATTGAACCAATTCGCCCTCCGTCCTTCGTTTCCGTCGAAGCTGTTATTATTGCAAACGTTCGCGCTCATTTCGTTTCAGTCTGGCTCTGGTTGATAGACGTGACGTGGGACATACTCCTGCTTACGAATACGCTGAACGTAATTGTAGGGATGTGCAACGTTACACCTATTACACCTGTCCTATTCAATACAAACTCGAAAAATATAAGAAATATAAACATGGTTGTATAAAACAATCCAGAAAACGAATACTCCTATGCAAACCACAATGCTTGTACAGCAAACAACTTCCTGATCGAAAAAAGTGAAGGTATTCAATTAAAATGACTATCCCTTAACGCTCATACAAGAGATATATCAGTCGAATGCCATGGAGGTTGCTTTTTGGCTATCGCACCTGTGGAGGTACGGCAGGTTGTCTTTCAGCCAGTCTCCCGATGGGGAGCTGTTGCCCGTGTGTCACCGCGCGAAGGTCTAACTCTGGGAAATCCCTTACCAGCTTAATCTGGTTTCCCACGTGACCTAACCATTACTTGGGTGGCTAGTTTCAACTGTGCCCACGTCTTTTCGTTATAACCCTTTTCGTGAACTGGGCAAAGGGGTTATATCTAGCTTAGTGGCAGTCAAAGCTGTAAGGTTCGGCTGCTCTCCCAGCAATCGTCGATCAAACTAGTAGGACAACACAGTGGAGCAACGCATGGTGTATTGTTTCTTCCGTACTGGAGGAGCAAGACGTGCAGGATGGAGATTCTTTGAGAGAAAAGAAGTAAAGCCTCACATTGAAGTCTCCTAATCCCATAAGGAAATGACACGTCCGGTGGTCTAGCACAACCAACTCACGAATGTCACGTCCCTTTGACTAGAATTCCCTTCTCTTTTGGCATTCATTAAATGCTCATTTATCTAGCACGGCATGTTCTTATTCAGTTTAGAGGTTTGTGTAGATTTTAGCCCAGAGCGACCATAACTGGCCAGTGATCACCTGCAATGCTTCAGTGAATGCTGCAGTACTCTCGCACGATTGACTGTGAGTTCGCTACCCCAGACATATGGGCAGTAGCCAATCACAACTCATCAAACAGACTGTAGATGTGGATTTTGTCACGGTAACACACACCACATGTGGCCTTACTAATTGCTCGTAATGAGACGAATCTTGTGAGGGTAGTACCACTTAGGAATTGGAGATGTTGGCTGAACTACCTTTCACCTATGCTGGATCATAAGTACTTGACTTGCTTCTCAAGAAGGAGCCTGAGGCCGCTAAACTATGATGATGGAAATTTTCCCTTTAAGAGCGTTCTGAAGAACAAGATGGCGGGCTCCTCTCTCAGGAACGTCACCAATCGTGAAGTGGAAGACGGAAAATGAATCAGAACAGGGAGGCTTCAAACTTGGAGGGGCTACCTGTGGCCCCTGGACGCGGCAAGAGAATCTTGTACAGGGTGTAAATGGAATCAGCTGTTGCTGTAGATATTGCCTATTATTCAAGGAAGGAGTATTTTCTTACTGTTGAAACCTGAAAATATTAGGCTACAAGACGATGAGGGGGATTTTTCCTCAGCCACTTGCAGCCTGACGTGCTTCACCATTGGGCGATGAGTATCCAGCTTGACGCAGTTTCAAACCTCCGAGATCCACCCCATTCGATTCAGCATCGAAAAATACTGACAAATGATACAAAACATCGCCTGACAACAACGTGACCAAGAAAATGGACATTTTCCATCATTAATATTGTTGTTAAAGTCTGCTTTAGCTTTAACACACCTAATCAATTTCACTTTATATTGAGAGAATGGCCCGAATGCTACCAAACTATTATCTAAGCCTCTGGTGGCACGTCACACAACTTTCCTCTGCCCTACGCAATGGCTTTAGCTACTAATCCAATCTGTTCGAGCAGGTTCCCATAGACGACTATTTAATGTATCACAAATTGAAAAAGACGGGATGATGAAAATCTGTGTTTGCCTGTCGTGCTAACCCAAGTCGAAAAGTTCCGCTCACAAACAGCTCGGGAGACTGTTAAGACAAGGAGAGGATAATGACAGCTTTCTTCACTGTTTAGCTCACCCTAACTCTCAAAGGAAAACTCCGTCTGAAGCTGTGGCAGAACGTGCAAAGAAGAGAGAAGAAGTGAAAGAATAAGACGACAGACATTCTGTGGAGGTTTTATGAAATCATATAGTCTCCGCTTTGGGAAACCTATATGCCGACGTCATTATCCTTTGTTTTAACTAGAGGTACGTGGAGCTTAAGAAAATTGTAAGTTGACTCATGTTCAGATTGGATGTCTCTATCAGACTTTCACAGTTAACTCATTCCACTTTCATTCGTTAATTCGCAGAGGCCAACCGTCACGAAAATGTATATTTGTAACAAAAGGAGCCGTACAAAATGAGCAGCTGAATCTCCATGTGACATACCTATGCCCCCTCCCCCCACCGCCCTTCCATTCCAACACGACCCCTCCGAAGTATCGAATGATTCAAATAATCGACCAAGATCCCCGATTTTATTTCTTCAAAGAAGACGAAGGAAAAAAAAATCGTATCCTGCAAAGGACCCTCTTCCTTTTTGTACTTCGCTACATCGACCAACACCTGAATGACATGGGGTGGGGTAGGGACCTTCAGTCGACGGCAAAGGGTTGATATGGGGTGTTTATTGGGGCGTTATACAAAAAAAAAATAAAGAAAAAAGTCAACCCCTTTCGCTTCTTCAGCTGATTTATAAACACGCACCAGATGACACTTTTTATTCGTCTCGCTGTGTCTCTCTCGCTCTCCCTCTCTCTGTCACTCTCTTCACTGCTCCGTTTACAACGCGATCAGCCGAGCGAAAAGGTTTATCAAAAATCGGAAGTAACATCATGAATAATCATTTTTATTTCCCGCAGCTCAAAAGGTAAAGAAAGTATCGCAATCACAAAAAAAAGTTTTTGGAGGACGTGACCGTTTTTTTGGCTTCCTGAATTTAAAAAAAAAACCACTACCGAACCTTAGTACAGTATACCCTTAAGAATTGACGGAGAGTAAATTTGATGATCCTCGCACAAACACGTTTTATGGCATTTTGAAATAATTACCGTCAACCACTTTCCATAAATTGATGATTTACAAAATACGAATGTAACATTCAATATTAAAATGAGTGAAACATACAAATACCGTGAAACCCACGATACCTCTGGAACAGTGTGAACTGTCGATTGTCTCATTCGATCAAGTTGTAAATAAGTTGCAAAAGATTAAGCTAACGTAGGTCCATTTTTTTGGTCGCTGCCAAGACTTTACGAATGCCAAAATAAGATGTTGAACTGGTCAGTGAAGTTCCTCGAAGTTATTAGAGTTGTGTCCATGTATTAGTTCGAGAGGAAATATAATATTCAGTCATTGGGAGGTCCATGGAACAGCAAGAGTCGCCAGTTTCGGCCTCCCAATGGCATCAACATCTTTACAGGTGGATCGAAAACTCCGGAGGGAACAGGCTCCAGGGTGTGAATAAGTGGCTCTGGAAGGAGTAGGATGAACATTGCCCTAGGCCCCACTCTTTTCAAGCAGAGATTTATGCTATTATCGCCGGGGTAATCCTAATGCATGAGAAAGGCGGTAGCAAGAGAACTATCAACATATTGACCGATAGTCAAGCGTCGTGCAATAAGTGCGAATAAAGTTAATGTGTATTGGGTTCCTGGCACAACGGGATCATTGGAAATGAGAGGGCGGACCATCTGGCCAGACACGGTTCGTCTACGGTACCTATTGGGCCACTGTCCCATTGCGGGATTTCTCTGTCACTAGTAAAAAAGACTGTGGGAGAACACGCCAGAAGACTGCATCAGACAATCCACTCCAAACTCTTTGTCTCAGAGCAATCAAGTGACACAGCCTTCTGAGGATGGAGAGGAAGGACTTGGGGCAGATTATTGGGATCATAACCGGGCACTGCAGAATGAACAAACACATGTATGTTATGGGTATAGTCGACACCCTTCGATGCAGGTGGCGTGGCACGGACGAAGAGACTCCCTACTATGTCCTGTCCCAGTGCCATAGACTTGAGAGGGAGCGACTTTTGGTCTTTGGCACCACTTCTCCCAGGATGGATCCCATGGACTCTTTCAGGAACTACCTGGCTTTCCTTAGAAAGCAAGCCATTGACCTGTAAGACATTAGGACGGGCACAATAGGCCATCTGTCCGCGGTGTACATCCCACCAGTGGGACAGTCAGAAGACTACACTATATATATGAGATCGACTGAAGCTTTTTTTACTTTCCTTGGCTCTACGAAGTAGAAAGGAAAGTTATGTAATCGGCTGAAAAAAAAATTTTGAGTTTTCTTCAGATCTTTACGTTTCAGACCCTCCTGAGTCCGAAAAACACTATTTGGGAAAATGGTATGTGTGTCTGTATACAATTTTTAGAGAAAACCACCGTACCAAGTCAGCTCAAACTTGATATCTCGCTCGCAGGTTACCATGGGACGCCAAAATAAGGGTATGAACAAAATCCATCGAAAGTTGACTATAGTTATCATAGTGATCAAAACAAATTTTTTTTTTCTCAAAAACCGCTCTAACGATTTTGATTACATTTTTAATATTGGTAGCTCTTAACATGATAATTATATCATGAAATTCCCATTTGTGGGAAAATGACGAGAGCAGCACAATAAATTATCAAAATTGTCGACAAAAAGCGTTTATGCCGTGGTTTTTTCCTTTTAAACTCCCCTGGAATGTTAGTACAATGTTAAAGAAAATTGGTACGGTAGTCCAATCCAATACCTATAGGGTGAGTATTTAAAAACGCTCATGAGATACATGGGGCTCACTCAAGAAATTCCTGAATTTTAACTACCGCCGTTTTGCTTAATACCAGTTCTAACAATTATTACCCAATAACTCTGCAAAAGTGATTACTATCCTCCTTCAAAAAATCCGTGTTTACAGCCTCATTATTTCTTCAGTTATCATCAGAGTCAAGTCTCAACATCTCGAGGTCTAAGTGTCAACAGTTTCAGAGAACCCCCCAAGAACACCATTTGGAAAGATTGTCGGTCCTTGTGTGTGCCCCCGATTGAGGGGAAAAATCTAAACCAAATAGGTTCAGATTTTGTTTTTTGGGAATTAGTGAAATCAGTCCAAAACCAAGTACAAGTATCATAGTCTTCAAAACACCAAATATACCTATTTTTCTCAAAAACGACGATTTTTATTTGATTTTTGTATGAATAGTTTATAAATGACATGACTTTTCACACGTGGGAAAATGAAGAGAGCAGCACAATAAATTATCGAAAATTTGTCAAACGTTTTGTTATTCGTAAACAAATCCCGTTCACATGATACTATCGTTTTCAGAAAACCCTGAGCGGTTGTTAGTACTGTAAAAGGTCAAATTGACAACGAGGTTAAGGTGGATGGATGGGTGGGAGTGGAGGACGAAGGATAATTGCACTCATGACGTCAACACGCCCGCTGACAATCAAGAGATGGTAAGAAACACTGAGATTTGGATGACGGATGCCCCCGACAACACGATACCCGTTTCTGGGCATAGCGTCGTTCTTTCAATAAGATTGCTCGTTATATTCACAACACTGGTCGGTTTGGAAGGCTTAAGACACCGATGACGTCACACAAACATGGTTAAGTTATAGATTTAAATCTTTCCTCTAAGACAATCAGTCGCCTGTTTGTTGGCAAGACTGCTCGCTAAGAGACATTGCAAACAGCTGTTTCAGAAGGCGGGAGAAGTGGATAACCCTGCCGATTCCTTTTCAGTTGAGAAGGTCAGTTACTGATTCGCCATTCGCCCCCTTTTGTACTGCTTTGATTCAAACAAGTACTTGTAAGGTTACAGTTAATTAGCGTTCATAAGATAATTAGGAGCAACGGCAGAAATCCTGGAATTCTAACCACATTCTCTCGCTTGTTACCCGATAATTCCTACACAACGCCAAGCCTTTCAGATAAATCACGTTGATAGTCTCACGGATCACCCGTGCACTGATTACTCAATAATGATTAGGGTAAATGATAGGATCAAACCCTTGAGCGCTACCAATTTCTATGTAGAAAGTTGAGGTAAGTTCATATAAACTGTAAGAAAACAGGATTTGATTAGTTTACCAGTTTAATGAGCTCTCGTCAGATCCTCACGTTTCATAGACATCCAGAGTCAGGAAATGGTGTGTGCGCCTGTGAAGGAAATTGAGAGAGAACGGCAGACTGAACCAAATTTGCCGAGTTGCCACAGATTCACATAAACCCAGTGAAACACACATTTAATCACGTAGATCCGTACAGAAAGACCATCGAACCACCGTCTGAAATAATTTGGTTGCCACAGGCGATCCTTATCCGAACGTTGTGACTGGTGGGGAGACATTGATGCCAGGCGTGTGAACCGGAGACAGAACAAGGTGAATCAACTGATGAAAATCAAAAACAAATTTCCTCCCTTTTGTATTATTCGCATGGAATTCCTTTGTCAACATTTCATTCTGAGTAGGGCATTTAACTTAGAAGGTTTATCGTTCGCTTTTAAAACGAGCGGGGACTGTGAGACCTGATTTGTTGGACAGTTGCAACTTGTGGCTCCTGCATGACACTGCACCCTCTTCCAACTCCATTACGGTGCGGCAGTTTTCGCTTAGCTGTCCTTCAGACTGTTTTTTATTTAAGAAACGAAAATCGAAAATTAAGAGTCCAGTCAGCAGTGCGTGGCAAAGTGGAGCTGAAATCGCTGAAGATCCGTTACATCCGCTTCAAACTCTGCGTCAAATTGTCGTGCGGCTTTGCAAAAACATAAAGGTGAATCAGTGTGTTTAATGGAGTTCAGTCAGTAATCTCTCTGGAGGAGATAAAATTGACAATCAGATTGAATTGAAAGTCCCACCAGCTAAACCTGAAATACATTTATCATTGCACCAAATGAACTAACAAAACATGATGAACTGGTCATGCTTTAACTGCAAGTTCTTACTGTGAGGGATTACACGAGAGCTGAAGTTGGGACTCGATTGGAGTGTCCAAAGTCACATGTTCTCGATGTAAAAGATGGAAAAGACGGAAGCTCGTAGTAATGACAGCTTCATCGACTAGATCCTATGGAAGAGCCTGGAAAGGCTGACGAGAATTACTCCCCAAACGAAGGTGAATGTAAAAAAGATTTGGAAACCAGAGCAGTTCTGACTGTGGAATTGGGAAATGGGATTGATCCCATGATGGATCTCGAGCATATGAGACTGCGTCAAGTTGCATAGCATGTCTGTGAAAGAATGTAAAACGTTTTGTAATAATTTGGAGCGTTTTTATTTTAATTCAGGAGGCAATAGAACGTAAGGACGTGAAGGCGATACAGATTTGTGTACCCTTCACACCGCTGACGGTCGTCATGTCTTCCGCGGTCCACGAGCCGCAGCCTCCCTTTTTTGGAGGCTTGCGACGAACGGACGCATGGGTGAAAACGGCAAAGGGAAAGCGTGCCCTCTTCCCTCGTGTCAATGCATAACAAGTGTTTCGATGCATAAATGTAATAGAGTGACAAACGACCGGCTCAGAAGAGCGAGAGTGGCAGGATTTGCATAGCAGTACCTGCTCACGATGGAACATACCCCGAGATCTAAATAAGAGACGTTGTTTTTTCGGGAAAGCGACAACGTGAGTGGGCTCAGGCGACGAGGCTCGTGTTTTGGGCACATTTCCTCTCACGCGTTGTCTGCCACGGAATCCTAATGACTAGTTCTGGGACACCGGATTTGTAAACCAATCGTCACCTTGTCTATGGATGCTAAATTTCGAATACACGCGGCCGGTCACGTCAGCCAAGCTCTAAAAATTACGATTAACAAAATACTGTAACTGTACCTGTATTTTCTCTTCTCAAACGCTTACCTGAAACAAAAACAACATGAATAAGAACGAGTTGTGAATTATGTGAAGTGGTTCATTCATCTCTGAATTGTGGTAGTTTTAAACAAACACAAGTGGCAGGCTGTACGTTAAATGCCGTAACACACATAACATAAACATGATATGAAATGGATCTTGCAGCCCACGTCAGATCCCTGTGAGGCCCCACATGCCCGCTGCCTTTACTGTTTTCTTACCAATCGAGAGATAGCGCCATTTGGTGGGTCACCCCTTGGGGTGGGATCGGCAGCGTGCACTATGCAGAAGGACGTCCTCCTGACTATATTACCAGCATACTGAACAACGTACCATCTTGCGCTGGGAGTGCTAGCAGGCGCTCCCCCCGCTGGACCTCCTCCTAGACCTGACGTCCTGGGCTTGACTGCTACCAGGGTGCCATGGAGTTGCTGGTCCCAGTGCGGCAGAGAGAAGACTCCTCTGAGCGCCAGCACGACCTCGCGCTCGAGACTATGCTTGACGCATGGCGGGCTCAGTGGGATGGAAACTCCACGGTGAGAACTCCATGCCATCCTCCCGTCCGAGATCGCCTGGGAATGAGGGGGTGGCACCCGTAATTCCCCGCAGTCCAACTTCTGTCCGGGCATGGCACCTTTAACCAAAGCCTCTTCTTTTTCAAGCACCTTCAACCTCTGCCTGTGGGGGGAGGAGATCTGTGACGATGCATCGCACGTCCTTTTGGAGTGCCCCCCTACGAGGACGTGGGAACCAGGGCGCGAATTCCTACCACTGAGAATACAGCCGCGCTTCCTTCCAGTGGGTCAGCCAGGCGAAGATTCGCCACTTTCGTTCAGGCATGGGCGGCCAGGCAGCGCCAGCTCAAATCGTGGTCTGTGCATGCCATGGCCGATCCTACCCCCTCCAATTCCCACAATTCCTCCTGTCCCACTCTCCTCCAAGGCGCCACACTCCATCCCGTGCGCACCTTCTAATGCCAGGATCTATAGCACTGCGTCTACTAGACCAGGGAGAGTTTAAATAACTCCTATTCCCCCCATAGCACCAATGAGCCGGTAGGTCGTTACCCCATTAAGGTATGAAATGGATTTGATGATACGCTCCACAACACCTCGTACATTCAGATGATTTTATCGCTTTAGATATCCATCCACTCTACACTTCACAGAGTTCATACGAGAAGCTGAAAGCGCAGAAAGTTCCGGAATTCCTCGGGCTGTTGCTACTTATGTCACGACCTGCATTAAGAGACGAGCGTATCGACGTTTATAGGGACTATTAACGTGATTGTTTCGAGGTGGAGGTCTGCTGAAGGGAGGGGGTTGTCGTGTTCGTTATTTTGGTGTTATAGGGAACGATATATTGACACTCTAAAAGCGGTTGTCAATAAAACGACAGTGCTTTGGATTCCAGAATTTATTGCGTTGCTCCTAAATATCTTACGACCATCGTCAAACTCTTATCTTATACGTGGCATGTTGGGCTACACTCGTCCATGGAAATCTTCATGAAAGCCAGATTAAGATGCGGAAACCCTACAAAAGATCCTTTCCGCCGAAATTTTTGTTAATTAATTGTGCTGCTCTTTTTAGAATTTGGGAAGAAACTACTTTTCGGTGTCTTCATCACTATGGTGGTTATTTCTGAAGATTAGATTTCGCGCAGACCTTTCTTTTGACCAATCACGAATTTTTTTAGTGTAAAATAAACCGTCTGCGAAAATTACCTGTAATCGTGATTAACAAGAAACGGCCGAACGAAATCGGATCAAATTTCATATTTAACCTGCAAACCACCTCGAAACGTGGAAACGAGGGTACTAAAAATAGTGTAAAATTAGGTATAGTTCTCATAGTGATCAAAACTATAAATGTTTTTCTATAAGTCGACGACACTTTTTTGTACAGCTTCAATTCTCGTGGGCACGAAAATTACGAAAGTAGCACAATAAATTATCAAAAATGTGGCATTAAGTCCATTTTCATGCAGTTTTTCCCTTCGTTCGTATAAGCTGAATGAAAAATAGATCGGATTTGTAGTTAAAGCCACAAAAATCGTAGAATGTACTCGTAGGAGGGACTGAGGAATGTTGTGAGCTGCGTCGCACCAGACCTCCTGTACCTAACGCGTAAGAAATCGCGCAACGTAAGAAGTTCATCTTTTCCGATCTATACCTTTGAAGTTCTATTGAGCCGAAAACCTCTAACTTTAGCAGTAATTACTGAGTTCTGAGTCCTGCCTGACTCCCATTGTAGAAACCCAATGATTGCAGTATAGTGGAGTTGGGCAATGGATCACCAGCTCCTATAACACACTGAAGGTTACATGTTGGCTAGGCGAACCAAACTCATCCATTCAGCGGAGGCTCGTCCAGGATATTTGTGCTGACTGGGTACTTTAAATGCCCTTATTCGCCCGAAACTTCGCTGTTATCGATTGTAATGTGCGCGGTTCTCTCATCGAAGCGTCGTCGTATCGACTGCGCCAATTTTAGTGGTAGTTTGGTGAACTGGGTAGAAATTCGGTTATTCTTCTATAGATAGTCAGTCTAGTGGTTATAGGAGCTCGTAATCCATTGCCCAACTTCGTGTAAAACCACTAGACTATGACCACTGGGGTGCCTATGGAAGTCAGGCGGTACACAGAAGACTGTAACTCTGTTACGGTACATTTGTAGTGAGATCTGTGGGAGAAAGCTGATCTACATAATGTACCTCATACATGTTCCTCTGACAATCTACTGAATGCGGATAACTACCAAAATGTACCGAAAATGTTGTTTCATTTAAGGCAAAAGAAGTGCCTCACTGAATGCGGACAACAGAGTATGTATGCATGAGTGCATGCATGCACTTATGTGACCATTCGCTGGGTCAAGATCCCCTTCCTCCCGTCTCACTTCCTCCACTTGTCAGTACGACTAACGTCGCTTGGAAAGTGTCAATTTTCGTTGTGCCCTAGCAGTGGTCATGTTTCGTATCGTTCACTAGACGCCAAGTCCGGTGGGACTGATCTCGAAGGTGCTCGACAAACGTCGTGTTCCGGGTAGCCGATACAGCCACGTTATATTTTTCGACCTTGAATCGAATGGGATAGATCACAATCTTGTCGTGCAGGAGACTAATAAACTGTTGCGTAACAATTTGCAGCATTTCGCTCATTATGTAAAAAATAGCTCTTACAGTACTTATATGGACTAGCTGGGACCTCTTTGGTAACTTGTATCCACATGCCGTTCTTCACACGTTTCTGTTTAATACATAGAACGCAGATATTGCACGCAAAAACTCAACAACAACAAAATGTTCATAAAACCAAATTAGTGGAGTATTGCGAAAAGTTGCTCACGAGATCATTCGAAAGGGCGTTTTTGCACTCAGAGGTTTTGGAGCTCACGCAAAAACTCTGAAAGATCCGACGAATCTTTTTTTGTTTCAACTGAAAACTTAACTTTCCTTCTTTTTTTTATGAGAGCTGAAACGGCGTGAGCTAATACTCGTCACAGCGAACGATACGCTAATGTCCTAAAGCGCCAACAGCAAGAAAGTGCTTCCAACAAACAGAGGGGAAACTAAGTTGTTGGTCGAAAAAACAAACACCAGAAAAGCGGTTTGTACTTGGAAGGAAAAACCAGGTTGTGGTTGCGGGAGAGGACAAAGTCTGAACTGGACACGGGGCGGCGGACAGTTTCTGTTGGTAGTCGGGGGTTGAAGGGTTGAAAAGTGGGAAGGGCCGAAAAGACGGCAACAGGTTAAAGGTAGAGGAAGGGGGTGAAGTTTTGCGGTCAGCTTCCAACGAGATGTGTCTGGTGTCCGGGAAATTGGGGAGGCTGTGAAAAGGGGCAGTTGGCCGATCGCTGCCGGTGTTCCCGTTCCTCTTTAGAACAACTGACACCGACAGACAACAGCTCAGCTATTCTTTCTTCCCTTTTTCCCTCTTGAACTAACATCCAAAGAAACTACAACAAACTCAACATTAATGATTCAATAACTTCGTTCTGAGGAATTCATTCGTTAGTTCTGCGAACGTCGACTATACAAAGTGTATGTTGGGAGAACGAGGTGTCCATAATTTATGGATCTACTGGATCGGGCATGACTTGTACAGACTTGTACGTTTGCGGTAGTCACTTATTCCCCCCTCCCCATGAGACAACATTGAAAAACCAACACGTTGGCGTCCATGAGAAGCTTACGTTCTCTCGGTTCTGCCCCCAGGTCCCATGGAACTGGTGTTCTTTGATTTAACGCCCTCAATACTGTTACGAAGGGGGTTTCGAGACGTTTGGGGATACGCTGACCCAGGCAAAAATTACGGCAATCGCGCCAGAGCTCCGATTCCATAATCCTCGACTTCAAGTTGAGAAGTATGAACTATGTCTTATCCACTAGACCACGATCACCCGGTGCCTTTAAAGGGAGTCAGGCGGTACAATACGTAACCACAATTCTCGCGCCAAACGCATGACTAACTTGAGGTCCATTCCTGCAACGTTATCTGGCACGCCAAACATTATGAGCAGCACCCCAGCCAGCAGCTCTCAAGTACTTGGTTCATTCTCTGCACCTTGGCCAGTTAAACAATGTTCTGTGAAGGCCACATACCATCCGCATTCAATCTCTCTCTAGGCTGAGGACCTCTCCAGATCGCTCCTTAGTGAGTCTAATAAATAAACTGTACTGCCTTTGGGCAGGCTCGTCCCGTCAACAGGCAGCCCGGCATTCCCCCTCCCACTTGCTAACCTCCTTCCTAACTGGCTTTTTGTTGTTCTTATGAAGGGTTTGGTCGACCGAGGATCAGTGCTCTTACCAGTCTTCTCGTTCCCTTCTATTTCTCTAGGAGCTGGCACCCAACACAACGTCAAAGTGCCAGGTTCTTCAGCCCAGTTATGTATTCCCAAACCAGCCCTGAGGAAGTGGTATAAGAAGCCATAACCTTAAATGCAGCATGACTTTATTGGTATGGGAGCATTTAGTGGTATTGTTGCTCGGATCTGTGGCCCATAAACACTAGTTATCTCACCGTGGCCCCTCCCACTCCGTGGGACCACCCCCTCTACTTCACACGCGGAGCATCCCTTCCCCATCACCCAGTCTGAACAGTCATATTGATGTGTCATGCACTGTCATGCTACGGTACAGATTTGGTATTCGATTCTAAAAGGAATCTTCGCAAGTCATAAAATAAAATGGATAAAAATGTATAACGATTGTCTATTTCCACTAAATTTGAGTTACAATGTTAGATCGATTTAATTCCAATTTAGTTGAAATAGACAATCGTTATTTATTTTTATCCGTTTTATTTTATGAAACGGGTTTCCACAACTTCATCGCGAGTGATTTAGTTCGTTTAGTTCGAATCTTCGCAAGGTTCAAGGTGAGCCCCCTCTCCACCCTACACAGCCTGTTGATTGTAGGTTAGCCCCAAAGTTCATTTGTGGTACTAATGATGCTCAAAAATTGTATACTTTTAACAAATTCGGCGTGGAAAATATTATTTCTCTTGGTTTTTACCTCCTCTGATGATAACTTCAGTTAGCCAAAGTGTGAGAAAAGTACGGCAATCGCTGTATAAAATATCCTAGTCGGCGCATCACATAACGTTCCTCAGCCAATACGAGTATTCAACGATTTCGACATCTCCAGCTACCAATCCAACGTGTTTTTCACTCAGTTCATTTAACTCGGTAAACGATGACGTACAACATGGTAGCTACAAAGTGCAGGAATTAATTGAATCGCTCCTACTCATTCCACTGCCGTTATTGAGTAATCAGGAGGTATAAGAGACTCTCACCGTGTTGGTTTATTATTCATTCTGAATAATAACCCTATGTTTTCGGTCACGAAAAATTTTTTACAACCCCCCCTCAAAATTTGATACTTTACGTTTCAAGACATGGAGATTCCAAATTTGCAATGTCCGTCCGCCGTCCCCCGTCCCCCGTCCCCCGTCCCCCGTCCGCCGTCCGCCGTCGGGGGAGTTTTGTGCGTTTAACGTGGTCTAAAATTTTCGTTCTTTCTCCCAAAAATCCGGTTTGGTGTCTAGTTGTGCCCGCCATCTCGGCAATCCGATGGGACGAAGCCCGTGGTTGTAATGGGCAAAAACGGTTAAAAAAATTAACGAAACGCAGTACAACGCGGGAGCTACAAGCGTTTCGTCGTTTGAATTCCCTCCGCCCGCCCGTCTCATTAAAAACCAACCGCTCTCGAGGCGAGCGAGTGCGACCTCCCGCCGCTTCCCTCCCAACGACCGGCCTCTCCCCATTCGCCTTACTCTTCCAATTTCCCCGACGTTTTGGTTTTAATATGATTCAATTTTTTAGATTCTTTCGTTTCATTCTCATTTTGGTTTTTTCATAGAGTTTTGGTTACATTTTGATATTAGTATTTAGCGTGCATGTTTTCATATTAAAATTCAGTTTTTTCTAGATACTTTCGTGTTTTTTTTGTTTATTTTAATATTACGATTCAGTTCTTTTCGACCTTTTTTTGGGTTTCATTATGATATTTTTCGATGCTGAATCGGACAGGATGGATCTCGGAGCATTAATGCTAGGTCAAGCTGATTGTCCGAATAATAAACCGTTGTGTAATAATTTGCAGGGTTTTCGAAGAGGGATCGCGCTTGTCATCTCGAAATTATCGAGTGAAAACTGTGAGAAATGGTAGTAGGTGAAACGGCGGGGGGTGGAATTCCAAAACGTTTGGGGTCGCTACTTATTTTCGTATGGGGAGACAGAGCGCTCGTCGTACATGTAGTTTATCGGACTACGGCCTTAATTTTCTGAAAACTGCGGCATAATTTGAGCGCAGTTTATTACGTAATATTGAATTTTTTTATTTAAAACTGCGATAAAATCGATTTACTTCGACACTTTTGATAACCTATTGCGCTGTTTTCGTCATTTTCCCAAGAATGGGAATTATATGGTATAATTGCCTTATTGAGAGCGATCAATACAAAAAATTTAATCAAAATCGTTAGAGCTGTTTTCAACAAAAAAATTTGGTGTTTTGATCACTATGATAACTATAGTTAACTTTCGGTGGATTTTGATCATACCTATTTCATACCTATATTTTGGCGTCCCGTGGTGACCTGCGGGCTAAATATCAAGTTTGAGGTGATTTGTTCAGCCGTTTTCTCTACAAACCACTCTAAAGTCGATTACGTCGAAAATTTTGGTAATTTATTGTGCTGCTCTCGTCATTTTTCCACAAATGGGAGTTTTATGGAATGGTTGCCTTATTGAGAGTTATCAATGTAAAAAATTTTAACCAAGAGCCTAAGAGTTGTTTTTGAGGGAAAAAAGTTGGTGTTTTGATGGCTATGATGTCTACAGTTAGTTTTGAGCCGATTTTGGTTTATTATTCGTTCTGAATAATAACCCTATGTTTTCGGTCACGAAACATTTTCTACAACCCCCCCTCAAAATTTGATACTTTACGTTTCAAAACATGGGGATTCCAAATCTGCAATGTCCGTCCGCCGCCCCCTGTCCCCCATCCGCCATCCGCCATGCCTTTAAGGTGGTCCAAAAATCCGTTCTTTCGTACAAAAATCCCAGTTGGTATCTAGTTGTGCCCGCCATCTCGGCAATCCGATCGGACGTAGCCCATGGTTGTTATGGACAATAAATGGTTAAAGAAATTAAGAAAACGCAGTATAATCGCAAATACGCCGTGTTTCGTATCGTTTTCAAGGTATTTTTACATACTGGGTCGAATGGAATGAGTATTAGACGTGTACAACTGCGTATAGGGAAATTACAGTAATTATTAGAGTCTACTAATTGAAAGAACTCGCGGGAACTACAGCGGAAGTCAAAGTTTCGTCGTCAGTACTCCCTCCCGTCTCATCTAAACAACCCGCCCGTTCAACTAGCAACGTTGTGTCAATTGCTGAGGGTTCGCTGGAAGTCCCCGTCCCAATTTCCTCGTCTCTTTTTGCCCGATGGGGATGGGCCAATGAGGCCGGCACTTCCTCCGCACACCCCTACATCGGATCATAAATGCCTACAGGCGCTGGGGAATATTTAGTTTTCGTAGTTCCATTGTAGTCAGGTCATGTTTGGTATGGTTTACTAGTATTTTTCGATGCTGAATCGAATGGAATGGGTCTCGGAGCAGTAATACTAGGTCAAGCTGTTCATGAGAATAATCATTCGGACGAGCATGTTAAACTGCGGAAGAAATATCAAATTTAACCCAATTTTGTCATTTTCTCTCATTAGCGTTCACGCAGACATGGGCCAACATCACGAATAGTGTGTTCTGGACTCAATTGCCCTTCAAGCATGAAGGCCATAAGACCGTCCTTTTTCAGCTGTATAACTTCCCAACCTACTCCGTGCAGGTAAGGATTATAAAAAGGAATTCGAATTTATGTATTTATCGGGCTCTTAATTACCTCTTTCACTGTATATGTATGGTTGTGAGAACTTTAGCATCATGATTTATGATGAATAAAATATACAAAAATTGATTTTGTCAAAATGTTTGACCATTTATTGTGATGCTCGCGTCATTTTATCTATTGACCTGTTTCGAACGGAGCACATCAATTACCAAATATTACGACAAAAATAGATTTTAGCGTGATTTTTCTCTAAAAACTCCGCTCAAAGGTCATTAGAATTGTAATGTAATTAGTGGTAATTGAATAAAATACCTCTACGATAAGTTTTTAATAAACCTTCGGGAGAGCAGGGGAATTTACTACTTACTACCCATTTCTAAATGTTTTTACGATGATTTTGGATAGTGGTCATGGCATGAGCGTGAGCAGCACAATAAGTTCTGGAACTTTCTGCCGCCGTGAAGTGGTGTTCTGAGTGAAAAATGATTGGAATTAGCAACAAAAGCCATAAAAACCATTGAATGTACGTAGAGCTGTGTGATGCGGCGGACTTAATATTTGAACTGTTAGCCGATTTCACGGTATTTCTTCCGACTTGGCCGGCTTATAGCGATTTGGTTGGTGTTTGAAAAATGCAATGAGCTCAAGTGACATCTGGTCAATCAGTCATGCCCCGACGTCAACTTTGAATGCAGCTCAACCGTCGGAGGTTGTCCGTTTTACCGAACGCCGAGGAATTCCCTTTCCGTCTCAATCAATAACAATTAACATAAGTAATTACTCGCATTGTTCAGATGACTATCAGCCGCTCGTTAGAGTGTTCAGGACGTCGAGAAAAAGGGTGGGGTCCCAGGAATCGGAATCCAAATGGGGAAAACAAAATAAAAAGGCGGGACGAAGAGGTTTTTAATGCGTCGATGATTGATATTTTCGTCTGCTCGTGGGACGAGAGCCAGTGACGAGTGTTGAGCAAACGCTATTAATTATTCTAACGAGCGCTACCTGATCAATGCAACAATTACCCGACAACCCGGGGTTCCATATTTCATGCTGTTGGGTTTCGTCATCAACCTCTGGTGTTGTGAGGGGGGGGGGGGGGTCAACTCATCGTTTTGTTCCTTCGTGGTTCCGAACCGGCCATTGATTTGGATCCGCGGAGGCCATCGATCGCTTTTTCACTCTCAAACGGAACCCGATACCAAATCCAACGTTGATTCACGATCTCACCAGCAAGTGTACGACGGAATGGGAATCGATACTAACTGGAGCACGGAAGGAACCCGCGGAAGAAGACGCATATTTGGTGATGTATGAATTATGCGTCATCATGCTGCTACTCTAGAACATAGTGCCGTTCTTGCCAATTACCAACTTTTATCAGCCATCATTTTGGATTTACTAGTTTCCAGTTGCTCCACCCGTCAAATGAAAACTGAACTAACTGAAAGGCGTTCCATTGATTTGACATGCATTCTTGTAATTCATCAACCATCAGAATTAACTGTTTATTTTATTGAGCACAAGCTACACATATGCGGATGCTTTTCAGAATAGAGCAAGGAAACGTAATTTTGCCCAGGTTAAATTTGCACAATGCTGTTTTGGTTTCTGCTTGACATACACCTTTTGTTATATATGCGTAAGAACTTATTCTTCTGTTCCGGTGTGCGCTGTTATTTTATAGAGATACTGGAACAGTATTTTCATGCCTTTGGCGATTAATACAATTCTCACTCAGTTGATTTGATGTTGCCAAAAACACTTGGTCGTGCTTAAAGTTCCGGAATTTATTGAGTCTCTCCTACTCATAACGCAACTGTTTTTGCACAATCAATACACACTGCCAACGCGTTTATTTCCGCTTTGAAAATTGCGGGAGTTAACAGTACGCGGTGGTTGGAGTTCCAAAACTTCTGAAGTCGCTCCTGATTATGTTATGAGCGTCATTAAACGCTCATCGTACGGGTAGTTTATCATTATATCATGCCGATTTTTCCAAGGTGCTGCGCCTATCATTAAAACGGAATTTACACCGAGTTCTACCTTTTAAGTAATTTACTGTGGTGATCTCATCACTTCCCTCACAAACGAGTTTTCAGTTGTCCAGACGAAAGATAATCGTATCTTCGCAGGCAATTTTCTCAATTGGTGTTTTTTGGAGTCGGTAACTTTTAAAACGTGGAGATGCTAGTAAAATTCAATTTTTTTGCCGATTGCATAATGTTTTCTTTTTACTTCGTAGAGCTGTGGTAAGTGAGAGCATACAGAGAAAACCGCTTGAGAAGTGACTACGCAAACAGCTTTGGAGTGATCTGTAAAAAAAGTACTCGTAGGACGATGCATAGAAAATTCAATGATACAACTTTCAATCTTTGGTTTTTCTTGGAAATGGTTATGAAGAACAAAAGGCGGACAATGACACTTCTCATCAATCAAATTAAGGTACGCGTTAAGTATGAAAATTTTGAAAATGTTCCAACGTTCTTCTGCACAGGATGATTGCACAGCCAGACTCAATCTCACACCTCCGAGACAGCTGCGAAACACGACTTGACTGCAATGGAACAGCGAAGAGTGACATTTTCTAGGCAGCGCAAGGCAATTGGGCCGAAATGACGGGTGGCTGGAATGAGACGGGAAATGAATGCACGCCTGGGGAGAAAAGGTAACTGTAGCCATACTGTCCCGAGTTGTTCGTGAGAATTTTCCTCAATACATTTAGTCTGGTTTCAACGTCCATCGAGAAGCACTTTTGGCAGGATTGGCTAATTTTTTATTACTTTCCGCTACCCGAAGGGAAGGAAAGTATAGTAATCGGGTCAACAAAAAAATTTGGGTTTTCTTCAGATCTTTACGTTTTGAGGCCTACTGAGTCTAAAAAACCTAATTTCGGGGCGTGGTCCGTGTGTGTGTGTGTCTGTAGTTCGATTTGCGAGAGAACGGCTCATCCGATTGAGCTGGTTCATTTTTTGTTTTGTTCGTTATTTCTTGTAGACACCAAAATAAGGTTATGAACGATTTCGGCCGATGGGAAGGGGGGATGGGGGACGAAAATGTACCAAAAACTAGAGTTTTTCGCATTTTTCTCGAAAACGGAGCTAACGATTTTGATTAAACTTTCAAATTATCTTCTACTAATCAATACCTAACTTTTCTTCTCCATACATATCTCCATAAATATACAGTGAGCGGAGATATGGGCCCCTGAAGCAAAAATAGGTTTTTTACGCTTTTTGGCAAAACGGCTTCAACAATTATCACTAAACACACAGGATGTGTTCAAATAGTTAATACCTACATATTGTTCCCGATAAATGTTCCTGTGACGGTCCATTGATCAGAGATAAAAATCAAAATGTGTCGAAAATAACGTTTTTTCGAACATCTCCGTAAATTCCACGGTAACTTCTTCACCGAATGTAATAAATTCTAACGGAGTGTCTTTTAGTCACCCATAGCCACATTTCGTTCTGCATAATTATTTCTGTATATATATGTTGAACGGAGATATAAGACAAGTTAACTCAGAAAAGGAGATTTGTCGAATATTTTTTTATCGGTATTCCAATTTTCTCAAAAACGGCTCTAACGATTTCGATCAAACTTTCGGAGTACTTTCAGCTAACTAGTCCCTACATTTAGTTTTCCATAAATGTTTCTGTAAAAATGCGTTGAACGAAGATATAGCGCCCGCGTATGTAGCTGGCGTTCGAAATTACGGGGTGGCGGAAAGTTGTGTGTTGCTACGCACCAGATATTTTAAACCATTTTTTGCTCTTATGAACCTCGGGTTTCATAAGATGATCCACCACAACTAGATCGTAAAGGGACTTTTTGTGCTGAAGAACGGATTTTTTTCAGAAAGCGCTAAAGTCAAAACGTGACCTATGGCCGTTTTAACGAAAAGTAGGAATACCCCTGTTTTTGATTCATAGACCTATGGCTTCGTGAATCACGAGTTGCACCAGGAATGTAAACGGAGGCTAAACGTTAGGTACAGATCAGTGGAAGGATATTTGAAAGTGTAATAGTTAAAGCTGTGAAAATACGAAAACCCATCGTTTATGGTAAATTTTGAACTCCACCCAAGTCAATCCCGTGTCTTCAGAAACTCGCAAACGAAACAATAAAGGACAAGCTTAATCAGTTCGGTAGCTCCCCTAAATCGAACAATACGTACAAACACTCAACACCTTAAGAAAACTCAACTTGACGGCCAATCCAGGTAGGGAAGAACATTATATCGGAATATAGGAGTATTTGCCTGGATTACAAGCCCTCACGATATCACAAGGTACCTAATTTCAATTTCGTGAAATTATCCACATCCTTCAAGCCACACTCAGTCATTTATTGCCAGCTGCGGAGGTGTGACTTGGGGGGGTCAAGAAGAGGTCAAGTAAGGTCTTCTCCGTGCCTCACACTTGCGCACGTTCGAACTGGACGAAATGAGCGACCGTGAAGAGCCCTACTGACCACGAAATTAAGATTTCCTTCTTTTTACCTCCAACTGCCACATTAGTGGTTCTTCAAGGACCGTCAAAGTTGGCCCGGTTCCTACCGCCGCTCAACCAAGCGTTACTTTCTGGTCGATTCCATCCACCAATCCCTTCCCTCCATCTCTTTGTTAATTATAATTTAACGGATATCCGAACGAGGGCAATGACTACGGTTCCCTTTTCTTCACCGCCCTTCAGCCCTTATCTTGTCCGCTTTCCAACTCCCGATCAGATCTTGTGGGAACCTATTATATCCGACGCGAATAACACTTCCTATTTTGACTATAAGCCGCCGACCCTAAAGAGACAAGAGACGCCCCAGAGTTCGGGGTAACCTTTTCCAACGACAAGGGGCCACAGTACCAAGGACTCGATAGAAAAGAGAAGAGAAGAAGAGGCCAACTGATGGGGTGACATCCCCAACGGTTGATTTAACATCGCATTGTCGAACGTAATTCAATCAATTACCGGTGCGGTCCGAAAAGATTTTCTTCTCGCTCACTTGATCGATTTGAAACTGGCGTTTGAGGGGATCGACGTCGCGGTAGGGAATTGAGCAACGTGCGGAGGACTATGAGGCGACAATGAAAAATAATTAACCGAACAATCATGAACAGGTAACTCTCAAATTGTCATCGATCACGCACACTTCCTCAGATAGTTGTCTCATGATTTGCGGTTTAGTGAAATATGTAATGGAGGCCCGCTCAATGGCGCGAACTTCCTTCACGAATAACACACTCAACATTCAGGACGCATCACAAAACTCCTCCAATTTTGTTTCCACAACCGAACGTTAAACTGCGTAAATTAAAAGCAAGTACTACGCATCACGCGACTTTCCTCGGCAGAACGGACATTCAACGGCATTGATTGCTCTAGCAGCTCACTTTTTACTTCCCTTAGCCTTCAAAGTAGGAAGAGACATTATGCAATGGGAGATGAAAATATTCGGGGGTGAACTGCATTGTTTGGACCTTAATGTATCACGCTAACTGTTGAACATTTGCACTGTGGAATCGAAGGTCGGGCCCGAATGTGGAATCATCCCTCTCCTCGTTCCCGAGGGCTCCAAGGTCTCCGCCAAGATGTTGAATGTTTCCTGTGTGATATTGCCATGTTTTCCGCTTAGTGCTTTCCCCTCCGCCCTGTTAGTGCCATGAATATGCACATTTCGGCTGGTTTAACCAACCAATTCAGGGCGCAAGGCGCACGAGTTGTTCTAAAGTGACGCAAGTATTTATGTTCTGAGTGCGGTGAACGCCAGCACGGGAGTGTGGGAGAAAGCAGCACATTTGACGGCAGCAAAACAAATCGCCAAATGTTATCGCTTCCTTTTTTGAAGATCGAAATGGCCTACCCCTCCCCCACCGCCCACCAAAATTTCGGACGCCTATAACTTGAGGTAAGTGCACTTTTATCGTGAACCCTAAGGTCCGGACAACGTTGTTTTGCCCAAGCTCAGTTTGTGATCAGTAAAACTAACTACGGTTTTATAGTGATTTAGCCGCCTTAACCGTTCTGATTAAAATTTGTTAATGGACCGCTTCAAATAACACGACAGTACCTTGAAATTCTGATTCCTGGGAAAATTACAAGAGCCGATACTAGTATTTCCAGAATAAGTAAGGTTATCGTCAAATAATGTACCTACTTGATTACTTCTGCGCACTGATAGGTTAATAATGGTCGGGCAAGAATAGGAGTAACTCAATCTTATCCGGAACTTGAAATGAACTGAGTGAAAAACTGGTTGGACTAGCTGCTAAACCCCTGCAACTCGCTGACTTCAAGTGGGGCTGAGGAAAGTTGCTAGATATTTTGATAGCGCTTCAGTAGGTTTTAACAAATATGTGTAATTCGTGTCACTGCACTTGATTCCAATTTCTCTGTAGTCCTGAGATGAAAACCCAAAAATTGGGAAAGAAAGATTTTTTCTCGCTGGTTTGGCGTATTTTTGTGGTACCATGTTCAACAGGACCAATAATGTAACTTTGTCGCTTCAATACGAAAGATCTCCCAAGGGATATTCGTCATATCAACCCTTTTATGTATTTTGCAGAAGGTGTATGACAATGATAATTTATCATTCGGCAAGCCTTAACAAAATCACTTAAATCCCATGTCACGGCTTCCTCCCATTTCCTCCCTTTGTAAGGCATCTTGGTCGCACAACCAGAGTTTTTACACGTTTATCCCAACGCAATTGCTGATTTAACTCCACCCCTAGGTATCTCATGCTACTGGTTAGGCTCTCGTAGAAGTCAACCGCCAAACCGGATCGAATATTTCGAATTAGTCGGTGAAAGACGAAAATTACCGAATTTGTATAAAACGTAGAGGAACATGAAGTAAATATTTTGGGAGGGACGTCTGAAGGTTTCAGGATTCACCCACAGAGCTATTCTCTGACATTTTCGTGCCTGAGAAAAGAGAGTCGGGTAATGACGATTCCCACGATTGCGGCGATCATCTAACTGTAATCATTAGCCGTTTGACGAGCCTCTCCGTCCCCTTTTCTTCCCTAAATACAGCTCAGTCATCAAACAACTTGCTGACTGGCGTCTGATCCCGAAGAAATGAGCGGCGCTCTTGAAAATCGGCTTCGCGAACGGCTTTTATGATAAAAGGAAAGGAAAGGCCGAAAGAGTACCAAAAGCGACCGACGGTTATTCACCGTGTCGCCGCCTGCTCGGGCTCATTTCCGTGCCAGGGGGTCGCCAAGAGTAACGTTCAAACTTTTGATGCCGCTCGATCGATGATCATCGATGCCTTAATATGAAATTAATTGTAGAGTGGGATTTCCGCCGTTCTGACGTCTGAATGGCTTCTGTTTTCAAGTGAAGCGTTGAGCCAGTAAGTGAGGGTCAGTTTCAAGTAACGCAGTAACTGTAAAAACACGTTCTTTCGTATTAACAATAGCTTGTGCGTCCCCCGGTACTAAACACTCTGAGACTCTCAATCAATTGAGCGATCGTTCTCCGTCTGGTGATGACTCAAAGGGACAAAACACACCCATTGGACTGTTCACGAACACTGTTTCAAGCCATACCTATCAATGCGCAGTACATTCAACTTATCGGCCTAAAGAATCCTGCCTAACGACCGCGCAGGATATTGTGGTAGCTCTGCAGTGGAACCTTTATTGAGAGCGTGCGGGTGAAACTGGGATGTTCTTGACCAAGGCTAACACGAGGGAGCAAAGAAGAGACATTGGTAAGTAATAAGCTGAGGCTGCTTAGGGGAAGGGCACAGTAAGAATCGGATGGGTCACCTGCAGGGTCCGCCCCAGGGTGGATGTGGTGAGACTCGCCCGATGCCTCGACTATGGGTACTGAACATTAACTGTAAGAGAGCTGGCCGCGCCTTCTTCTGCTACTGCTGTGAGAAACAAGGTAACAAGAAGAGCACACGTCCCGTAAGGTGCATGCTCTGCCGTTAGCTGGTGGGTTACAGGAGATGAGGCTGCTAGTAAACAGTTTTGAGTTGGTTCTCAATGCGCTCATTGAGTAAGTTCATGAAAGAAAAGAAGAAATTGGCCGACTGACGTGGCAAAGTTCCCAGGTCTTCTTCCCAGTCAAAAGTATCTCAACGAACTATTTGCTGGTAGAAAAAAAAAATCGAGGTTTGAGCTCCAATCACTCTACAATATTACTGACACCTAGTGAGAAAGTCATACAAACACCACATAACTCGGTGCTAGTACAAATAAAACGCCGCCTGAGCAACTCTAGCTTATGGTGAAGACGATTGGCAGCTCAAGTATCCCCGAGAGATCCTAGTAATTAAAGCAATTGGGTTATGTCCGCCAGTAGGCAAATTATTAAAGTTAACGTATCTGTTAGGTGAGTCCGTCTTCTCTGGCTGGTGAGTTACTGTGGGCGAGCGCTTTCAATGTAAAGACATCATCGTCTGGCCGTTAAGTCAGTACTGGAGTCAGTCAGTTGGTCGTGGTCTTTATATACGAAAGGAAGGTAAACGGGTTGATGGAGCGTCGGGGAAGGGTCGGGGAGAGGAGGTCATGTACCTCAGGGGGAAAACCCCTAAAGGTGAATGGAACGTCTTGAATGATCTGTCAATTGTGGAATTTCCGTCTTTTTTGTGTAGGGTGGTCTGTAAATCCGTCGGTCGGTTGTTTTCGTTTGTGCAGTGTTTTGAGTGGTGTGAATATGGCGTCGCATTTTGTGTTGATTTGTTCATTAATGATCTGTCCGTTGAAGTTTTTTTGTTAGAAATTTCCATGTTTTCTAATATGTTCAGTTTTCGTCATTTGTATTGTTTGTGTAGTAAGGTGGTAGAGTCCTGTATTTTGGAGGTTCATGTCCAGTTGTTTTGAGATGGTTAGCAAAGTTTGAAGTCTTTGTTCCTACTAAGAGATTTAATGTGTTCTGAGCATCTGGTCCGTATTTTTCTTCCTGTCTGTCCTATGTATGCGTTTGTACAAGTGCAAGTTATTTTATATACCCCACTTTGGTCGAGGGTCTGTCTTTTCAGTCTTTGTAGTTAGTTTGGTTCTAAGTGTGTTGTCCGTACGTAATGCGATTTGTATACCTTCCTTTCGGAGGATATTAGTTATTCCGTATATTTTTGGTCCTGTGTACGTGAATGTGCAGCGTCTTGTTAAAGTCTGTGTTTTTGAGTCGTGTGTTTTGGATTCGTATTGTCTTAATAGTTTGTTTATTGTTTTTTTGGAGTAACCGTTATTTTCTGCGATGGTATTGATAGTATCAAGTTCTTTTTTGTAATTTTGTGCGGGTAGTGGGATAGTTTTTAGTCTCCGTATCATGTGTCTAAATGCACTCAGTTTATGTTGTTGTGGGTGGTTTGATGTAAAGTGTACGGTCGTGTCGGTAGCAGTGGGTTTTCTGAAAATGTCGTATTGTAGTTCGTTGCCCAACCGTGTGATTTTCAGGTCCAAGTAATCAAGGGTTTTATTTTGTTCTTTGTCCATGTCATATTGGATGTTATGGTGGATATTGTTATACCTGTGTATTGTTATATGCTGTTGTTGAATTGAAAGTAGGTTTGTCTGAGTGTCAGTTTGGTGAAGTTTATTTTTTTTTTTTTTTTTTTTTTGTAGACCCGAGGGCGGGTGGGACAGGTCCCCTTGTCACTGCGGCCCCATATGGGCCTATTGTGACGCTGGCCCTTTCTTACTAGAACGCGTCGTACATCCCCCCCCCCTTAGGAAGCCGAGTATGTCCTTCACCGCAGAGTCCGCTACAGTTTGGGGTTCAGTGGTCCCCTGACGGAAGTATTCAAAGCGGTTTGCTGCCAAAGCAGGGCATTCACATAGGATATGCTCTGCTGTCTCGTCCTCCTCACCGCAGAGTCTGCATTCCACCGCCTCTGAGATGCCCATCTTGTTGAGGTGATATCTGAGTGGGCAGTACCTGGTGAGGAAGCTAATCAGTACTCTCAGATCTTGTCTAGAGAGTGTCAGCATCGCCTTCGCCCTTTGACAGGAAGGTGTGATGCTTCCTTTTCGCCTGCCTTAGTCGTGGCTGGCAATGCCAATGTGCGTGATTTTCCTGGGTCTCCCATCGAGCAACCAGACGGTTCAGGTGTTCTTTCATCAGACCCACGTGTGGATCAGGCCCGATGGGTAGGGATTCTGTACCCTTTTCGCAAGGCGGTCAGCCTTTTCATTGCCCTCATGCCCCTGTGAGCCGGCACCCAAATGAGGGAGAGCTCTACGGGCGCCGAGCTGCTTGAGCGCATGGAGGCATTCCCATGCCAGCTTAGACCTAAAACCATAGGCTGCGATAGCCTTTAAGGCGGCCTGGCTGTCTGAGAAAATGTAGATCCGCTTGCCCTTGAGTCCTTTGTTCAGGATCTCTTTTGCGATCTCTTGGGTTTCGCCCATTGTTCGCGGCTGCTTATTCAGTCAGCATGCTGACCTTATTCACAGCTGGCCGCAGACATGCCCCTGGGGACAATGCCGTGGTCGTTCCACTATCCACAACCTGTGGTCACGCCTGGTAGCATGGGCATGCTCCTGGGAAGATAGCCCAGAACCAGGTGTTTGGTGAAGTTGGTAACGTTTCTAGTGGTTGTCGTGTCTATTTGTCTTAGTTTGGTTTGTAGTATGTCAATGGTTTCTTTTATTGGTATGGAGGGATATAAGTTTTTTATATCAAATGATACCTTTCTAGTGTTTGGAGTTATAGTTACGTCTTTTAATCTAGTGGTGAGTTCTTCTGTGTTACGTATTGTATATCTGTTATGTAATAGTACTTTTTAGCATTGTGGTCCAGTATTTTGAGAGTTTATATGCTGGTGCAGATGTGAAGTTTATGACTGGTCTGATGGGTGTATCCTTTTTGTGAATTTTTGGGTTGTCCTATGAGTAGTGGTGGTTTTGGGTTCATGTTTATGTATTTATAATGCTGTTCTTTTGGTATGCTAGTATGGTTTCTAAGTGCATTACGTATTTGTGTTTGATACGAGTCCGTAGGGTATTTTTTCTATTAGAAAGAATAGAAGAATAGAGTAGAATAGAATCTATTCTATCGCAACTATTAGAAAGAGGACTCAAACATAACTTACCTTCAACTGACTTACAAAAAGAAATTGAAACGAACATCACTTGCCCGCAGCAACTCACCAGCCAGAGAAGACGGACTCACCTAACAGATACGTTAACTTTAATCCTAGTAATTGTTTCTGAAAAGCAGCTAACGAGGAAACGACAGCAAATGAGCCCGCCGCGGCTCAGACATTGGTCATTGTTCCTTTTGGCTTTGGCTGATGCCCTGCAGTCCTTTTCCTAATTTAAAAACCAACGTTTGGGCAATTCTCGGGACTGTCAACCGACTTTTTCTGGGGAGTTCGGAGGAAATGTGTCAGGAATTATAGGACTGAAGGACTGCGAAGACAATTATGGAAGTTTGAATTCTGGAATTTCTGCGGGTGCTCCATCCAATCCATTAACTAATATTACTTTACCGTCACATAAATTGCTCATTTTACCACCAAGCAGGCTTTTTGGGAACGGTAGCATCGTATGAGCGAAATTTATCAGGAGGAAAACATTTTACAAACATCGCTTTTGCTAATTTATTGTGCTGCCTCAGTCATTTTCCCGCTAATGAAAAATTGCTGTTATTGTTGTGTTATGTAGGCCGGTTCAGGTCTGTTGCAAAAAGGAAATGGAAAGTGTTGCCATCGTATAGAAAGAAAGTTTAGCTACCTTTTTTCAGCAGGACGTTATGTTTTACGAGTTCACACGAACTGGGTGGAAATTGGACTGAATTAGTGGGCAGTTGTTGATGAATTTATATGAGAATCAGATACCATGCGATATTCATTGAAAAGTCGTGATGAAATCGTAGGCACTGGTTATCATTTCGGATTAGTATTTAAGATATCTACCTACAATTCCTTCTCCGGTCTACTTTGATGTGTGTGAATTGTTTTTTCCGGGGGTTTTGATATAACATTTCGTAAGTTGAAAAAGAACTTCTAGGCGTACATCCGGTGAGCAGACGGACTCTTATAGGGTGTCCTCAGACAAACCGTTGAGTAATTCGCAGTTTTATCTTTATGACCATCCGACCTTGACAAATTCCATTAATTCGGAAGCTGACAAATCCGAAGCAGATGTCTCTAATTCGACTCCGCACAAAAGCTCAAAAGGTGCGCTAACGATCATTTTTTCACGATTCTCTCCGCCGAGTCAGCCGATCATTAAAATAAAAGACACAAACCTACTTCTTGAAAATCAAATGGTCCACGACGGATTTGAAAATGTGTCGATGGTTCGGGTTATTAGCGACGATTGATATTGTAATTTTTTTTGTCCGCTCCCCTCTCCCCACTCCGTTGAAAGTGCGGCGCCCCCGTTCGCGTGCGGTTTGTCGTCAAAGCGGAAGATGAAGTAAAAAGGACGAAGAGCCGATCAGCATAACAGAGCGAGAACCAGGGCATAGCTCGGATGTCGTCAATGCGAGTGGAAAAGTAGTGTAAATCGAGGGTGAAGGGGCAGCTGAGGTATATGCAAAGCAGCCACGGGCCACGGGGACGGCTCCTCCGCCTTTTCAAGAAGTACCAATCATTGGAATTTACTATGCACATATTCAGTGGAAGGGGTGAATGCACAATATTTGAAGAGGCAAACTCCATCTCGGCGGGCCATACTCCGTCGGGGCACATGCTCGCGAATGGGGCACGAGATGAATTAGGTAAATTAGACGCTGTCGCGATGACGCCGCGGAGCAGACCAGGGCGACAGGACCCTTCGTCGGAGAAATCCAACTATTTGCGGCCCGTAGGAATTTGCATCTACTTGGGGCGACCACGAAACCACCGGAAAGACTGTTGTGATGTCAACACAGGTGGGGAGAGGGACAACCAACGTTTGAACCAACAAAACCGCATACAAAAAGAATGTTTCCATTTCCACTTAACGAAATGTTAATGTGACGCGTGATCAACGTAAACCTTCTAGCCCCTTCCAAACTCTGTGCACGGAATGTATCAAATAGAAACCGCCTATAGATGATCCCACTAAGCAACAGAAACCGAGACAAAGGCCTCCCCAAACATCTGGTGGTGCATCACATAACATTCCTCGGCCTGCTTCTGAATATATCGAGTTTCTCCTACTTATCCCTCGACCGTTTGACACGACAGGTGGCTCGCGGGACTGGCAACAAGATATTCTGTGAAGGATTATCGGGTGACTTCTGGGATTGCTTCTAACTACCTCATGGAAGTTATTAAATTTTTATTTGTCGATTTTTCTGAGAATGTACTATCATATGTGCCGATTTATAAAGAAACAAATGGTCTCAAACTGATTTTGTTCCTGGGCACAGAACGGTGGCACAACTTGAGGCAGTTTCGCATCTCCATGATCCATCCCATTCGATTCAGCATTGAAAAACTCTCGTTAACGACACGAAACATGATCTTACTACACAGGAACAACGAAAATTTACATTTCGGCGCTAGGCAATGGCGCACGACGTGACTAGTCGCACTGACTCTGAGTCGGAATGATGGGCAGTGGGAGTGAGATGAGGGTGCTCAGATCGGGGAGAAACGATAACTATTGCTGTTGTCCCACCAATTCCACCAGTGCAATTTGCCTCAGCATATTTACGGTGATTTTGTTGTTTTTCATGGGACTATATAATTACTGTTTTGAGATGGTATTCACGATCAGTGTCCCAAACTGCCTTTCGAGACTAGTATTGCTCTAATATTCCACGCAACTATAGAAAAAATAACAGATTAAAGGCTAGGTTATCAGAATTCGTTGAGCGGCTTGGAACTTTCACATTGCCCTTTCCGTTACTTTGAGATCACCATGTTGACATTTGAGAAATGTGTATTCGGGAAGTTCGAGAAGTGTGTGTTGTATACACGTGCAATATTTTGCGCGTGGACTTTGTTTTTGGATTAACGGAATAAGAATAGTCAACATTATAGCAGTTTTGGTTTATTATTCATTCTGAATAATAACCCTATGTTTTCGGTCACGAAAAATTTTTTACAACCCCCCCTCAAAATTTGATACTTTACGTTTCAAGCATGGGGATTCCAAATTTCGCAATGTCCGTCCGCCGTTTTGTGCCTTTAACGTGGTCTAAGAATCCCATGCGGTATCTAGTTGTGCCTGCCATCTCGGCAATCCGATCAGACGAAGCCCATGGTTGTTATGGACGAAAAATGGTTAACAAAACTAACGCAGTATAATCGCAAATAAGCCGTGTTTCGTATTATTTTCAAGGTATTTTTACCTGGGTCGAATGGAATGAGTATCAGGCGTGTACAACTGCGTATAGAGAAATTACAGTAATTATTAGAGTAAACTAATTGCAAGAACTCGCTGGAACTACAGCCGACGTCAACGTTTCGTCGTTAGTACTCCTTCCCTCCTGTTTCATCAAAACCACCTGCCTGCTCGACTCGCTACGTGCCAATTGCCGAGGGTTCGCTGGAAGTCCCCGTCCCAATTTCCACGACTCTTTTTGCCCGACGGGCGGAGGAAGGTTAGGGCCACTTCCTCCGCACACCCCTACATCGGATCATAAATGTCTACAGACGTTTACGAGCGCCTGGCGCCAGGGGAATATTTAGTTTCTGTAGTTCCATTGTAGTCAGGTCATGTTTCGTATGGTTTAGTAGTATTTTTTGATGCTGAATCGAATGGAATGAGTCTCGGAGCAGTAATACTAGGTCAAGCTGTTCATGAGAATAATAAACCGTTGTGTAATAATTTGCAGGTTTTTGCAAACATTGATCTGTTACGTGACTAATTACTGAAAAGCCGAGTGCAGAATGGTGTACAGCACAGCAGAAAAAATGGAAATGGACTATTCTCATTGTTCTCGAGTGACGGTTTATTATTCGTTCTGAATAACGCACTCATATTTTCGATCAGGAATATCATCTTACAACACCCTTCTTACAGGCATGGGGATTAGGAATGGACAACGTCCTTCCATCGTGCGCTGCTCAGGCCATAGTTTGCTTTTAGCGTGGTCTAATAAATCTGTTTATCCGCCCTACAATTCCATTCGGGCTCTAGCAATACGATGGGACGAAACCCATGGTTGTTGTGAGCAAAAAATAGTATAAAACATTTTGGCAGTTGTACTGCACATCGTGTTCGGTATCGTTTCTCAGGCATTTTTCAATGCTGAGTCGTGTCGGCAACGGTGTTCGGAGGTGTAGGACAGTGCGTCGACGGAGAACGGTAAAATCACAGTAGAACACGATGAGGCAAATTTAAATACTCGAAGAACTCGATGGAACTTATCGTTTTCCGCCCGGCCTGCGCTCATTTCCCACACTACATCTCCCCACATTCCAACTGCTCATCAGCTCAACTTGTCGATTGCGTAGCGTCGCCAAGAAATTGCAAAATTTCGTTGTTCCTTTCCAGGCAGGTGATGTTTCGTATCGTTTACGAGTATTTTTCAATGCTGAATCGAATGGTATGGGTCTCAGGGGTGTGAGATAGCGTCCAGAAGTATAATCACGCTGTGCTATAGAACAATAAACCGTTGTTCATTGATTTGAACAGTTTGAAACGAGCTATTAGAGGAATGCGAATTGATGTGCAACAACCGGTTCTGAAGCTGGTCCCCCAAAGTGCAGGGTAATGAGATTTCTCGAATACATAATCTAAATTTAAAGATCGGTGGGTGACCCACATTGTACGGCTTCTATTGGTGAGTGAAGTGAGTTTTGAATTATTGTCGTTACGCCGTCAGGATAACGTTGAACAATCAATAATGATCGAGATTCAATATTTTGCAGGGCCCCTGCCTAGAAATTGCAATAATAAAATCGCGATTGTTGAGAAATTTTAAATGTTGAGTTCCCTCTTCTCAGTTCCAACATCCAGCCGAAAGTTTTCAGCAGACCTGTTTGGAAGTATTCTAGGAGGGACGAGTGGAGCAGAGTTTAGTGGTAGGATTGAGGGATTTTGTTTTGTCTACTCCCCTCTCTTGAAATCTCAAAATAATTACCCTCACCGTCACTTCGGTCAAGGTACAGTCGTAAAGAGCCCAAGCTGGAGATTATTATCCACTACAACTGCCCGCTAAAAGGTGGCTTTCGGCCAGGTGTCGTCTCACCAAGAATAATATCTCAGTCATGACGCAAATGGCCTCAAGATCCTTATCCTCCTAGTCCTAGTCCTAGTAGTTCTCGTCGTCTTTTCATTCTATCAACTTCCATTACCCGTTTAGTTCCCGCCTCTTCCTCCGGATTGGACGGCAACTCGTCAAAAACCTTTTTTGCTCAATTACCAACCTTTTCTTTTCCCCTCTTACGGGTTGTTCCGAGCCCGATGTCAACCTGAACAGGAAGCCTGAGGTTACCGAGAATTCTTGAGCCCTCATTTTCGCCACTCAGGTTCGCCACCTGTTTACGGGCGGAGGAGAAGAAGAAACGGAACGCGGAGAAGATGAAGAAAATAAAAATCATGAAAATGAGCGTGATGTCGTCTCTAAAAGAGGAGGTTGGAATGCCGTTGTATATTCCTGTTCGTTTGTGAGAAGATAATTTATTTTTCAATGTTCTTTGAGCGATATACGGCATTTTTATGTGGGGACGTTGAGAGATACCTTCTCTGAGATAAATCAGGAGTGAGAAACAGGGAAAGCTCCGTCTCATCGTATAAATTGTAATATTTCTTGTTGAACGTCACACGCGGCATCAACCTGACAAATCAAAACTCGTCTGTAGATCTGAAAATCATTCGACACAGCCACCAAAGTCAGGCAGCTCTTATTATGGAAGCTCTTCTTCTGGATTCTCCTCGGTTGTGGTCCTCTGGACTGGATCAACTGATTGAAAAGTAATTTCGAAGTCATAAACAAATGAAAGAAGCGGAGATGTGTTCAAAACCTTCAACTACCTGGTAGTCACCAAACCTAAATTATTTTTTCTTAATCCTAATCAACACAAGAAAATTATTTTAACGACCACTTAGACACCAACGAAAATTTCTACTGCGACGCGTCACACAACTTTCGTCGGATCTGACCACTCTAGCGACTAATCTAATCTGTTTGTCATTCAGTCTACTTGGTACAACCGTTCTCAACGAAGAAACTGGAAATACTGAAGGTTTCGATCTTTACTAAGCTGCAGGTACTCTAATTGAATAATTGACGCATAGGACTATGAAATGAGTTTTTGGAGGGGTTCGTGCTTACATGCCTGAAATTAAAATATCAGGTGCGTCGACTTTCGTTAGCCCCACGTACATTCAGCAATTCGCATGGCTTCAGCCACTAATCCAATGAAGTTTTCACTTTGTTCATTTGCCCTCGGTAAAACTTAACTCCAACATTTTACGTAGAAAATGGAAGGTCTTAAATTTAAATTTTCCGAACTTGTTGAGTTGCTCCTTTCAACTCATGTCACGACCATTATTAAGAAATAAGGGCACAAGAGGTGGATGAGATTGTCGACATGATTTTGTCGAGGTGGATCGTGTTCGAGGTTAAAAACTGTGAGCAATGGTAGTAATTGAAACGACGGGGGATGGAATTCAACAATTTCTGCGGTTGCCAATTTATTTGAGAGAGTTTTTAAAGTATTGTCATTTAGGTCGTTTACTGGGCATCATTTTCCCGACATTTATAGAAATGAATCTAGCGGAGTTTCCATGAAAAAAAAACTGAACTGAAATTGATTTTGTAAATCGTTGATGATTTACTGTGCCGCTTTCTTCATTTTCGCACAAATCAGAATTTCACGGTTTAGTCGCTGTTCGGTGAAGGGCGAGTTAGCTAGAAATGTTGAGGATCGAACTTCCACACATGCTAGAACGTTGAGTCCGCCTTTTTTTGAGCCTCAAGCCTTTTGTTTGTGGCTGTAGGAGAGTCCAGCCTGTCTTTTGTCGAGTTCAGCTTAGTTATTTAACTCGGCCGGTTTTCCCCTTCCTGGACTTTCTGAGGTGTCCTCTTCCCACCCCTCAATTCGATTCCTCTCCAAAACACACAGGTCTTCCCAATCTCATCAGGTCTTGCGATTGGCACTCATTAATCAGCTATCTTACTAGCCCGAGCTCTACTGACTCTCGCCTACAGTTCACGTATTCATATAGCCGTGTAATCAAAACTCTATCATGCTGAGCAAGTGTGCACTGAGGTAGTTTGGAAATATTTTTGAAGAGCTGCTGACTCAGGCAAAAATTACAGCAATCGGGCGGAGCTCCGATCCATTAATGGCCGACTTTCGCCGGGAATATGAACCATTGTCCTAACCACTAGACCACGATCGCCCAGTGCCGTTAATAGTGTATCAATACTGCTATATCTCGTTCAATTCGTCTCTCTTTCTCTCTCTCTCCCTCTTTTGTCCACCCAACAGTCGCGTTAGCTAGAACTGTTCATACAAAAATAACATTCGAAATCTTTGTAGGTAATTTAAAAAAAAATAAAGTTGTTGTAGACCACTATGATAACAATAGTATGCTTTGAGCCAATTTCAATCATACCATCGTTTTGGAGTCCCACAGTCGCTCACAGGCGAAATAGAATCCGTTGCCATGTACTTATCAAATAGTATTTTTCTAAACCATAGCCCTTGAAATGGGAAGATCTGAAGAACAGTCAAAAACACTCGCAACAATTTTTTTCGTTAAATTTTGTATCGCTTTTATTTCAAAAAATTTCAATAGATGATACGTAGAGACTTAAACATAATTTCTCGTACTGGTACATTTTGATTTGTTAAAGGGTTTAATACACCCCTAAACACGAATTTCGGAAAAGAAGTTCCACTTTTCGTCACAATCTTCCCAGTGCATGATCACGTTTCGTCAAATTTGAGCTCGTTATGCAAATGAAAAATGTATTACGCAACGAAGCGATTGTTTATGAAATTAGGATTCACCTGATATTACTTTCCATGGCAATACGAAGTAAAAATGAAAACTATAAATTGCGGCTGGAGAAAACATTTCGAGTTCCCTTCAGAGTTTCAAGGGCTTCACAACCGTTCTATTTTGGGTCTGGTTGTGCTTGCCACTTCAGCAGTCCTATCGAACTAAGCATATCGTTGTGATAAAACTTGGTTTAAAAAATTAGAAAACGCTGCAAATTATTACATAACCGTTTATTATTATTTATTATTTATGTTGTTTATTATTATATTATTATTATCTTGCCCAGCAGACCTCCACCTCCGAAACCCATTCCATTCGATTCAGCATCCAAAAATATCAGTAAACCACACGAAACATGACATGACTACAACGGAACGATGAAAGTTCGTCAGTTCGACTCGTCACGTGGTGCCAATTGCTTAGCGTCTACGAACCCGTTTGAAGACAGGGTGCCCACAGCTCTCCTTAATTTCTGCTTTTGACTTAAACCAAAACGCTTTCAACGTAATAACGTGGATGAGCACGGTGAAATAAATAATAAAGGAATAATATAAAATGTAATACAATTAATAAGTTCGTACGCTCTTGAAAAGAAGTGCAATAAACCCCCGTTTGCAGTAATGATTAGTGCCCTCTCCGACTACTCACATCAATCATTCATGATCATTGGTATAAGTGCTGGGCATACGCCTGTGGCTCTGGAGAGGGTACCTAGCCTCGTGGCCTAAACCCCTTCCCTGCCAGCACCAAACAGCTTTCTAAGGGAATTTTCAACGAGAACACTGCCCCCACAAAGCCAAACCCATGGCTTCACGACCAACAGCGCCACGCCCCTAAGGGCTCCACGCTGCCAGCCACAGGCAGAAGCCTTCGTAGTACCCATTCTATTTGGTTGCAGCTCGAGCAGCCTACGGACCTGAATGGGTGGCTGGAATTGCCCAAAGGCGTTCTAACGGCACCTACTCTTTATCTCCTCGGGGATTCCGGGGATTGGACTTGCTCCCATACGTCTCATGGAGAAGGGTGTCAGGCTATCTTTTATATGGCCTGAACTGCGATCCTCTATCCGACGTGACGAGGAATGGACTACTCGATATTTGGCCACCCTCGACCACGACCCACCCCACTCTCTCTAACCTACCAACGCACTCTCACATTTTCCCGAAGGTCCAGGGGCGGACTTCTCGATATTATTCCCCCCTGGGACCTTCCCTACACCACCTATTCCTACTCACACACATAAACACTAACACACACTCACAACACATTTACTCATAGATACATTCAACCTTTAAATACATTCGCACTTGCGGTCCAGGGATGGGCTACTTGATATTTGACCATCCCTGGCCAACTCCCTGGAAGCTCCTGGTCCCCTAACCATTGTCACATCCCACTGACGACTTTCCATTCCTAAAACCTCATTCCTCGCCCTATCCCTCTCCTGCTGGTAGTTTCTACTGTGTCCAGGTCACCACACTCCACAGCCCATCCATCGCCTAGCCAAGTCCACGGAGCTTCTCTCTGAAGTTGCTGTGGCCGGTGACGAGCGGTGTGGTGTGGAATCCAAACTCCATCCAACAACATATACGAGGTGTTTCGCACGTCGTTCAACAAAAATAATAGGTAAACCTATACTGAAAATGTAGTAGAATGTATTGATCGCGCCTTTCTCATTGGTCTTTCTGGCTTTCTAACGGTATAGTCGTTGAGAAAATAAAGTTTGAATGGGGAAAAACGGATGGCATCTTCAAAAACATAGCGTCCAAAACGGGTCTTGACTTGATTTCAGAAATGAGGCACGAGTAGTCAGAAGCCTAATAATATCCACCTTGTCGATAAATAAAATCTCACGAACGTTCAGGCCGATAGAATTCTACTCACAATAATGTGTTAAGTTTTCTTCAAGTTATCGTAGGTACTAATTATAGGGAAGTTAACGCTGAATTCGAAAATGTGAGGTCTTATTACGAAAACCAACCTCATTACGAATTCCATCTCATTTCCAAACTAGTTTTACTCAACCGCTCTTGTTACATCCTGTACAGTTGAATCGGTAGAAAATCGTTAAAGCAGCTTTGCCAAAATGTTGCGTAACCTCATTTCGCTTCAAGGCCAACATCGTCATTCAGTGAATTTTTGCAGAAATTGTAGCTAGAAAAAATAGAAAGTAGTTTTTGAATAGTTTTTGTTCTTTCCCCCCCTTCTCTTGCCCCCCCCCCTTTAGGACACTTATTTTCGAGCTTAAAATACTTCACGAACAAACACAAAAAGCTCAATCCGTCCATCATAATTTTAACTGGAGGCGAACATGCAGGCCAGGCGTCGAAAAGAGGTTTTAACTATTTTTTTTAGTCCCATAGATCATTAACTAGTCCATTCCTTCGTATTGTGCTCCATAAATGTTCCTATTAGGCGTTCATCTCGTTGTAGAGAGCGGGCTGAACGTAACAAACTAAATGCGCCAAAAAAATCCTTTTTCCGACCATTTCAAAAGTTCCAGAGTAACCACTCTTCCCACCAGAGCACCCGACGGTCTTTCTTTTTGGGACAATACACCCACGTTTGGTGTCCGTTGCTAATTCTGTGGCTACCATCCATTGAAAGGAAATTGAAGAAAATACAACGGGATCTGCCTAACAGAAGGGAGCTGGCTCAAGTAACCAACACCCACATTTTGTTCCAAGTAGCTGTTTTCGTAGAAATGCGTTGAACAGCAAATTGCCGAATTCACGGGGGTTGCGGAATGTTGTGAGGTACTGCGCACCAGATGTTTCACTTTACCCTTTATCTTTATCGTCGTAGTTGACAACACAAAAGCTTCCTCGTGATCTGCGCTCTTTCAATTTGAACGGTTTCCGTGAGCTTCTCTTGCGTTCATTTTCCACTCCCTCCGCAGAAACGATAACGGAACAATCCGACAATCCAACGGATATTTGCCTCAGCATCCGTCCTCGTCCTCAAGTTCTCCCTTAATTGTTCTATAAATTCTCCGAACCTATCGACGACGACATTCGAGTCTTGTCGCAGTCCTCATTCTTTCGAAATCAGCCCCTTCGACATCATCTTCACATGTCGTCCTCCCCTTCGAAATCTCAAAATGTGCTCCCCTTTTCATTTTTTTTTTCTTTCGCATCACCAAACGCAGATTCTCGTGCTCTGGATTTCTACCTGCCCAACCGTCGGTGGTTCTTCCCGAACAAAAAAGTTACTCTCGCGGACGGACCCCTGTTTTGAATAATTTACGAATATATTGAGCGCGAGCAGCGCGGGGTGGAAACGTCATTGTGACTCCCGTCTCATTAAAATAATCCGCAATTTTTTGGGGTGTAACGATCTTTGTTAATATTCCGTTACAGATTAGCGGAAAAAAAGTTATATCAGGTGCTGCGCACTTCATAACTTTCATCGCCCCCGCGTAACGTTTGAGTTTTCTTGCATTCGCGGGTGATTCCCCGTTGAGCTGAGCTCACCCAAACTTTTCCGTTACTTACCACCGTTTTACTAAGAAACCGCACGTAACATCACGCTTTCTAGTGAAATAAAGCTGCCCACAGAACCAAGTGAACAGGAAGTGGTGCATCCGAACTCACTCAGGAGTCAGAATGAAACGGAGTTATTGAGATTGTCTATATCCATTAAATTTGAGTTACAATGTTAGATGGACTTTGACGGTTAGGCTATCGTTAGTAACAATAAAGCAACTCAAATCTGGTAGAAATAGACAGTCGTCCTAACTTCGTTATATTATTGAAATGAGTTTTTACAACTTCACCAGTGATGTAGCCTTCTCAGGAGTGCCCCTAAAAAAAGTTCGCCTCACTTAGTACGCCATGTGCTTGCGATCGTGTTTTCAGTTTTGGAATTTTATTTTCGCTCTGTTCCTCCGTTCGTCCAGTTCTTGAAAGTGTGGAGTCAGGGGTACTGATACTACCGTTACCCACGTATAGTCTTTCATCCATTAAGGGCACAACCGGATGTGCAGTGACTAACGTGGCTGTTGACAGTATGTCTCAGGTTCATCAAACGTCGTACGAGGCCTCTCATTTCAAATTCGAGTATGGGTATGAAATGCCTGTGCATTTCCTGTGCCAAAGATTGTCTGATATCTCGAATGTGCACCCGAAATGCTGATATGCTCCGTTGCTTAGATGCAGTATGACCTTCATCCAGTGGGAGACGAAAAAAGAACCTTTGGTGTAAAAAACTGATCGCGTACGTTACCAGCACCGGCCATTAACTAATCTTAGAGCTACCATAATGAAGTGATTCAAATCGCTATCAACTCTGCAGATCTGAAGTCAAATGAAATGGTTTCTGTCAATGAACCAAAATACAGGCAGCTCACTGAGGAAGAGGTGAACGAGAAGAGTTCAGATCAGCGTTGACTCCAGACTGGCCTTGTTTGTACATGTTCAGAAGACGACAGAAAAAATACTTCTAAACCTGCCATAGATCGAGAACGTGAAGAGATTCGGAAAAGGGCGAAGAAGTTTGGGTGAAGGATGTACAGAAGTATGGTGCCGTAGCCGAAGTTGTGTCAGGAGTTCCACGACGTCACCAAATTAGAATTGAGCGACGGAACATCATTCGCAACAAGCAGTCCCTCGTTCCAGTGAAATAAGAAGGAAATCCTAATGGAATGGCTCTTATCACGCGTGTTGAGCTGCTAAGTGTGGGTCTGGTGACAACCAACAAGGGTCTTCGTAAACTGTTGCATATCAGTTTGAGCGTTGCGTTCATCTGATTCTATTTGCACTTTCAAAATGCCTGGAAGAAGGCGAAACGGATAAGAACTGTAAGAAATTGTCACAAGTGAAGCTGCGGAGGTTGGAAGGCCAGAATTTCTGGCCGAGGATTTCAATTATCTTATGAGCTTTCTCGAACGCTCAACCTGTAGGTATTTTATTTGACTGCCACCTAAATATTTCTGAAAACGCTAGTATCGTTCGAGTGGAAATTGTATAGAAATAAGATGCAACGCAATTGCAGATTCGATGGTTAGTATCTGTAAGATACAAAGCGATGTGCGGTAGGGGGCGGTTTCATACAGTGACTTATATATACAGGCTCAAAGAATGTGAAGCATGATTGGTAGGTACTTTACAACACTGTACAAGTTGGTATTCAGTACCGCACAGAAAATCAGGGGCTATGGGAGGCTTAACGTTGATAGACGGTCAATCAGAGTAATTGCTCGCGTCCTTTCAAATCGTGGGTTATGTGGATCATTCCTTCGTCGAGTCGGGCAGAAAGAATCCCTCACTCGCACCTCTGGCGACAGAGATGACACTCTGAACCGCATATTTATTACTCAGTAGGGAGATTGAGCAAGTTGCGCGTTGGCAGCAGACACCTCGTCAACCCCTATCATTTCCTGAAAATGGTTTATTCTGGATCACACTCTGTGTACCTAGCGATGTGCCCACCTCCGCAAACATGAACCACTAAAACCCGTCTTGTCAGTTTCGTATATTATCTGTGCAATGGTCGTGACGTGAGGGGCAACCTAATACATCCCGGAATATTGAGCACTTACAGGCTGCGTTTCCTTGAAAAATCGTTCGTCTGAAAGTAACCCTTCCGGACTCTCCGGATAATTCCAACGTTAGGTTGCTGTTTACTCGTCGATCTACAATCCAGCATTCGGTTTGGAAGCTTCCAAGGAAGTTGAGATCATAAATATTTTATGGAAAGTCGGCGTATAATTCGGATTCAGTGTGAACTAGGCCAAGGTAAGTACCGATTGTACTTTGAGAGCGAAGGAGATAAACAGCCGCGGCGGTTGATTGTGAATTCAGGAGGTTGTTGAGCCACAAAGGGAGGTAAGTATGATGAATTGTGTTCGTATTGTCTGTGTGTGTCCGTGTGCCTGCGTGTGGTCTGACTGAGGAGGCGTCTCTTCAAACGACGTTGTTATTTATAAAAATAAGGAAACCCGCCGTGACGTGGGCGGCCGGGGCGCGACAATCTTTTTACTGCCCCGCGCACATTTTTAATTTCACATCCCCACGCATCAAGAGAACGGAATTCCTCGCTCGCGCCCTGAGCTCATCCACAGGCCTCAGGTTGAGGTTGAGGTTGAGGTTCGGGCGTGGCGGAGGACTTGACTATATTTGTAACGCGTTTCGCCCACGCTGCAAGGTTTTTACGACCTCGTCGTTCGTTGCAGTGCGATACGCGGAACGGGACGAGGGAGGGGGACAACCCAACGGATCCTTCGAAGGGGGATTTCTTTGTTTATCGGAACGAGGTTTCGAGTCCGCGAGTAAATGCATTCAAATCCGACGAAATCCTCGCTTCTCGAATGATGACGAGGTATTTTTTTTACTGTCGCTGAATTACGACGTACTCCAATTGAAGACACCTCCTCGGGCAGGTACGGCGGCCTGTTAAACCCAACCTTCGCCAAGTTCATCGCGGTCTTTGCCATTTGAAATCAGAGATGAGAGCATCATCGGCAGCTCATCTGCTTAAGTGCTTTACCTGATCTCAAGAAATTGTGCTACTCTTAAGCACGTTATCTCTCGTGTAGGTCTCTTCGTTTGAAACACCACTCGTAAAAACACAACTTCCCCACGGGAATTCAAGAACTATGACGAGTAACATCGGGATCCTAAGGCTCTGCTGAGTGACTGAAGCTTACTGACATTTCGGTAAATGATGATTCGTGTTGTCAGACATTGATTGAGCGTAGCAGAAATAGCTGCGCGTATCAACGTGTGCGTGCGGGTTTGTAGACGACGCTCAGTCGAGTTGATCACATCAGATTGGGATTAACTGTGCAAAAATCTGAAGACGTGCAGCAACGCGATTTTGCTTAGCTCTACGGAGTAGGAAAAAAGGTTATAAAGCGGCTGGAAAGTTTTTTTCGCGGTTTTTGTTCACACCCTCACGTTGTAAGGCTACTGAATCCAAAAAGAACCATTCGAAAAAATGGCGCATATGTGATTGTGAGAGAACGGCTGAACCAATTTGACACAAAAGCGATATTTATACGTCAGGAGTTTGAGGAAAGAGTTCCAGAGGATGTAACGATACTTTTGAATTTTCGTTGGCGAGGAAATGACAACAGCAACGCCATCAATACCAAAATGTGTGCCGAATACCGACATTAGCGTGGTTTGCGGATTTGCTGGTGGTACAATCTTATTAGAAGTAGACATTGTGGGCTCCTACACTCCAGATGTTTTACGATTAGAATCATAAAAACCAGAGAATACTCCCGTGGTGGTTAGCACAGAAATTCATTTCGTGGGGGATCTCGCAGTTTCCTTTTTCCTCGATTTGAGGGGAAATTAATACTGAAATTCGAGGGGCGACAAAATAGGCGGAAACGTATCCGTCTGACTCAGAGCCAAATGACATTAATTACGTATCATTTCGGCGTTGAAAGGACGGGAATTAATGTTAATGACGAATAGAAGGCGTCGTGCATTTTGAATGAGCGCGGAGCCACCGAACCCATTTCCACGTCAAATATTCATCGCCCGTAATTGTCGGCGATTGTTTCACACCTGGAGCTTGTCGTTGAATTTTTAACTGAGTTTCTCGTAAACAAAGACGCGTTAATTGACATTTTCCCTTAAATATGACGTGCAATATTTACCCCCGCTACAGAGCGGAAGAAGGAAAAATATCGATTTTCGGACGGCGGTCTGAGGAATCGGAGGAGATTCGTCTGTTCATTATTCATTATCAGTTGGGTGTTGGAATATGTAAAGAAGCGAGTGCTCCCCCTGCGGAAGGTGATACCTTGATGAAACAGGTGACGCTGTTTTGAATGAAAGATTCACCCCAAGAGCCGTCAATATGCAGCGCGTGCTGCCAGAAATGCAAATTTGAGTCGGTTCGAAAAGGGGTTTTCGATGGTCCCTTAGGTGATTTTTCGATTCCCCTTCGATGCAGGTGAAGACGAACTTTACTGCGGCCCTAGAATTTTTAAATTATTTTTGCGGATATTGAAGTGATGTCTTCCGCGAGATGCCGTCTGAACTGATGACGGAACATAAATGTGTCTTCCGATCCCTCAACTGTTTAAGTTATGGAGGCACTTGAAAACCACGACAATAGTGGTTTCAGTCATGGGGCATACCAAGGTTATTGACTATCCAACACACACCGTGTGTCCGTGCATTTATCTAATGGTATGCTCGCATTTGTGACATTTTCAAGGGCGTCCTTCCCCCCTTCCCCCGTCGATGGTGTAAGAGAAAACGCACCATTGGCTCCTTTATGGGGTTTTGGAGATAGGAGATAGCTTTTCCATACAGCCCTACATCTTTGAGACCCATCCTATTCGACTCAGCATCAAAAAATACTTAAGAAATGATACCAAACACCACGTAATTGCAATGAAACTGCCAAATTCTCGTTACTTTCCTTGGCTCCACAAAGTAGAAAAGAAAGTTATTTGAGTTTTCTTCAGACCCTCCTGAGTCCGAAAACACTATTTGGAAAAATGTGTCTGTGAACGATTTTTAGAGAGAACCATCGTACCAAATCCACTCAAACATGATATCTGGCCCGCGGGTTACCATGGGACGCCAAAATAAGGGTGTGAACAAAATCCACTGAAAATTAATTATAGTTATCATAGTGGTCAGAACACCTAATTTTTTTTTCTCAAAAACGGCTCCAACGATTTTGATTAAATTTTTTATATTGGTAGCTCCCAATATGTCAACTATACCATAAAATTCTCATTTGTGGGAGAATGACGAGAGCAGCACAATAAATTATCAAAACTTTCGACGAAATCTATTTTAGCGTGGTTTTTAGAGAAAACAACCGTACCAAATCGGCTGAAACTTGATGTCTAGCCTACAGGTTACCATGGGACGCAATAATAAGGGTATGAGCAAAATCCACCGAAAGTTAACTATAGTTATCATAGTAATCAAACCACCAAATTTGTTTCTCATAAATGGCTCGAACGATTTTGATTAAATTTTTTATATTAGTAGCTCCCAATCTAAATTTATGGCAACTATACCATAAAATTCCCATTCGTGGGAAAATGACGAGGGCAGCACAATAAATTATCAAAATTGTCGACAAAAAGCGTTTTTAGCGCGGGTTTTCCCTTATAAACTCCGCTGGAATGTTAGTTGAAAGTTTAAAAAATTGGTATTGTAGTACAATCCAATACCTATAGGGTGAGTGTTTGAAAATGCTCATGAGATACATGGGGCTCACTCCAGAAATTCCTGAGTTTCAACTACCGCCGTTTCGCTTACTACCAGTTCTAAACATTTTTACCCAATAACTCTGTAAAAGTAATTACTACCCTTCTTCAAAAAAATCGTGTTTACAGCCTCATTAACTCTCTGTGTACCAATTGTTCAATAATAGTACGGGAATGAGTACGAGCGGCTCAATAAATTCCGGAATTGTAAGCGCTACCGCTTCCTGCTGACGTGAAGTGTTGTTTGACCAAGTTCAAATGAGTGATAAATGAATAGAGTAAGTGGGAAGAGCCATGTACACAAGTGAATTGACGTAGAGCTAAGGAAAGTTGTATGTTGCAACGCGACCGATTTTTGGCTAATTTTTTAAACTTTTTTTTTGCTCATAATAGCCATCCGTTTTGTCCAATCAGATTGTCGAGCATGTAGGCACAAGTAGATAGAAAATGAAATTTTTGGACGGAGAATGGTTTTACCAGACGACGTGAAGGTAAAATTTGGTGGACAGACATTGCAAATTTTGAGATCTCCTTGCCTTGAAACATAAAGCATCAAATCTTGAGGGTAGGAAGTTCGGAGCGGCGTGTAAAAATCGTGTCCCAACAGAAAAAAACAGATGCATTACTCGGAATGAATAATAAACCAAAATGAGGTTTATGGGAGAACGGCCTTGACGTATGAAACTCATAAGGTGTCTTCGACATATTGTTTTCCATAAATGTTCTTATGGCAGTCCGTTGAATAGCGATGACAACCGAAATGTGTCTAAAATAGTTTTTGCCAACATTTCCACAACTTCCACAATAAAAGCTTATCTGAGTTTGATCAACCTGTCATTTAGCAACATGTTTTGCTCCTCATAACTATTTCTGTTACTACCCGTCGGTTGAGATGATGATTAAATTTTCCAAACATTAAATTATCATGTTTCAGGTTTCGTCGATAATTCCAACGATTTCGATTGAATTGTCTTGTGCTAAGTAGTATAACTTTTGTTCTCCATGAGTACAACTGTGCATAAAGTAGGTTCTTTGGAATTTTTGAAAAAAAACTGCCCCATGGTTCTCATTGAACTCACAGGGTCTCTCCAGCTCTCGTTAATTTCCACTTCTGACTGAACCAAAATACCCTTAACGTTCTTTTTGAGAGAATTTCGATCAATTGTGATCAACACAACGAAATAAATCATAAAGAACGTGATAAAACTAGTAAGTGAACAAAAATGCGATGAACCCTCATTTGTAATACACATTTGTGCCCCCCACTTCTCGGTCAATGGAAATCACGAACAAAAAAGAGGCTTAGCTCGATCGATCCAGTCATTATCTCGTAAATATAACTACAGACACACACAAACTGAACGTAACAAGCGGATGGAACCGAATAACCGAAAACGGGGGATGGGCGAAGTAAATCGTGTATTTAACGATTCCCCAAGTTCAGTTAATTTAATCTGTCAAATTATCCTCAACAACTTGATGAAACCAGACTGGAAATGTCCTGTTCGGAAATAAAACCTCGGTGAATTGGCACTGACTGCGCAAAGTCGTATGAAAAAATAATTCTAACACCTTCCGGTATTTCTTCAACTGCTCTGGTCTCAAGCATCGACAATTCGAGTGGGTTGGCTTGGAAGCGCGCGTTCCCCTCATCCGAAGGCGCTGAACTGCAATTCTCGTGCATCGATTGAGAGCATCGACAGCGAGAAGGAACGCATCCCTCGTAATATATTCCAACGCTCATTTGAGTAGCCTGGCTTTTGATTTCCAATATCCATCATAAAGAGTATCGAATATAAAACACGAATGTTCTCCGGGAGAACATAAAAACCCCGCTTAATATTCGCCATCTGTTTCCATCTTGCAGCGACCGACGAGCTAAGTGCGGCTTTTTATGGTCGCTCCGTCGCCTCGACTCGGTTGACAACTTACGAACGTTCAACTCTAAACTGGTTCGAAGGCAAGCGAAGCCAGGACAAACCTCTAGGCCCTCCTCTGAACGGCTGGGCATTCGAATGATTATGAATTTTAAATCCTTCGCATCATTCAGGATCTCGTATTCCGCTTGTTCGTCTTTGCACGTTCTGGCAAACCCTTTGGGATTTCATGAGCTGGCGAGTTGAATTGGAGAGCGCATTGCCGCGAAATCCAGAAAGTGCTTATGAATATTAAATAAAGTGCGCTAAATCAACTCAATTAAACTCGGCTCTGACAGAAAAGAGAGGGGAAGGGCTGGAGATATAAAAACTGCTTTGGGATTTAAACAGGCAAACGCCACTAACGTTACACGAGAAAGTTGAGTGGTGCAAGAAAGCCATACCAACGAAATATCATACCAATAGACCATTTAATACAAAACACAATAAAAGCACCATCAGAATCGAAGTACATCAGAAGCCAACAACAGCCTCCAAAACCGAGAACATCACTAGAACTGAAGGATATCAGTAACGAGAAACGTCTTAAGAAGTGACGACATCATTGCGTGATTTTTACAAAAAGTAGCCACGAACACAAGAACGTAATCAGATTAAAGTCCTCCGACAAAAGACAACAAATTAGAGCAAACTTCACTAGCCAAGTCCATCGAGGGAAGTATTGAACACCTTAGGAGCTCTGAAACATATTCGAAACGAAGCCTATCAAGAGAAACTAAGAGCGACTAATTAACAAACGTGTTCAGATCCAGAGTGCCAAAATGAGAAGCAAAGAACGACGTAAAAAACCAAGAACGCAGCCAGAAGACAATATCATCAGCAGTAGAAAACGGCATTGACCACCATCAAGTACTATGAGTGAAAGCTACAATAATCAGCAACAAAATCCATAAAGAGAAGCCACGAATATCAGGAGAGCAGTATGTAACGATCAGCCAACTCCATCAAAACTGTGAAACGATGCAAAGTCCATCAACAGGAACCTAGAAAATTAGAAGCGAACGGAATCATCAACATCATGAAGCGCAAAATGACGCCAACAACCTCATTCCACTGTACCGCCTGAGTAATAGTGTAGGCACCACAGTGATCGTAGCCTAGCGGGCAAAGACGAAGGTTCATATGCTGATGAAATTCGGGCATTGGATCGAAGGTAGGGGTTTGTCTGAGTCGGCGGCTCTCCAAACATTTTCAAACCTTTCGTAACACCTCGCCATGAATATTACTAGAGTCAAAGTTCATTGAGGGAAGGGACGGATTTGGAATCGCCTCACTCGCCATAGCGCCTAGCCCACTTGGGCTTTCCAATCAGTCTATAAGGGCAGAGCAATATACTGCTATTCATTAGACTACTTTATATTTTCAAGGGGAATGGTTTCTCCCAAATTATCTTACGTTCCAACATCTTACGACTTAGCTCACCTGACGTGATTCGCACTGCCTACAGTGACTGACAAACACTAATCTTTCTTCTCCATTGGCAGCTCGCACGACCCTCATTCCTCGTCAAGAACATCCGCTTAAAATTTACCTCATCGTGAATCCCCTCATCCCAGGGGTAACTCAACCACCAAAATAGTTGATGTGAATTAGAACTTTTCGTGAACCATTTCGTAATATACTTAGTGACAAATATTAAAGAAAATGTCATGGAATATTTAGGTATGTAAAGAGATGTCAAAAGCTACTTACGAGAACCCATAAACTTGTCCTTCCTCGTCCACTTCTAAAGACTCGCAACCTGTTCTCATCCAAGTTGTGGAAAACCTTCCCCATTTCCCCATTTTCTCGAAGAGACGAGCCAACCCCCTCGTAATCTCTTAACCCAAAGTCTTTTTATATCGTGGAAGTTGTCAGCCGATTAAATCTCGACTGTCGACAGGGCGGCCAGAGATTAACCTAAATAAGGGAAAAGTCGAGGATGAGCTGGAGACAGTCGGAACGACTTCGACAGTCGACCAGGATATTTGTTCCTTCGGAATGAGGTTTGAAAAGAGATGTTCGGCATCAATCGAATTAGAGGAGACTGTTTTTTTGGCGTATTTTTCCCTTTTGGAAGGTGGCGCCATCTCATCTGTATCTTTCCATGTTTTTCAAAGAGAAGTTGGCTTCCTATGAGATGAGAGTCTCAAGAAAACATCGATCCCTTTTTCCTCCCTTCGAAGTCTTCCCTCTCCCTCCTTTTGCTCTCAGACCGACTAAACCCCCTCCCCCTCCCCCCTTGCCGTACATCCTCTCACTCTCTCTTTTCGTATGAGACCCTTAAGTATATTAGACTGTGTGACAAGGAAGAACCTTAACCTCTGAGGAAAAAGAAAAAAAAATAGAAGGTGGAAATGTGCGGGGGTGCCAGCCAGCAGGGGTAGTTGGGATTAACACGGTTTTCTGTTCCTTCTCTTTGGATCACCCTTCGCCACCAACTTTTCACCAATTTTCCATCTTCTCACTGTCCCAGACACTCTGTCGCAATATCCATCTCGCGTTCACCCTCTCGAATTTCCCCTTGAAACGCCGCTTCCAGGCTTCTGTTGAATTTCCTGCAGCTTTTCAAAATGACGAGGAGCTCCGCTTCGTTGAACTAAAGAAATTGATTGTTTAAAAGATGAAAGTGCCAAAAAGGGCTACCAAAAACTTACTGCCACTGTTATACTGCAACTGTTTAGTCACCACTTGTTTCCAGACTCTCGAAAGGCTACTTCATTTGCTACCTTGAGTTTTTACGACCACAACTACTTCTTCTAATGTCATACCTGTGGAGAAGGAGGGTGGGTGTCAGAAGAAACTGCAGCTCTCCTTGCGACTTTTCAAGAAAGCACTTGGGTGTCCTTAGTGGCCTGATTCTAAACCCTAAAAAATGCTACAGCACAATAATAGGACATTCCAGGTTACACGCAAACCTTTCTCTGAGTTATGTACCAATTTTGGCGATAGATGACAAATGCACAAACTACATGTTTAGGAATCGTGCTACAGATCCCTGCTGCTGTGAATCGACTTCACACACAGATATTATAACAGGGAAAATGCATTGCTTTATGCGCCCAGAAATCTGCTGATGTGCAAATCCACTAATGTAACAAAAATGATTGTTTAGAACCTTAATTATGCCTTATTTTGTGTACAGTGTGTCAGTTATGTGTGATCTCAACACAACCTGTCGTGTCAAGATGCAGAGAGCCTTACATAGTTCCATTAGAATCAACCATTATCTGAAATATCATGATAAAACTCACGATAAATTTAAAAAACAACAAACTACTTCTACTAAAAAACCACCACTTGCCAAACAATATTTGTAATTTTCACAAATTCATAATTTGGAAACCAGAAACAAGTCCTTAAATTACAGTTTACCAAAATGCCGTAACACCGCCTGTAGATCATCATTCATCGCACAAAGCGTTTCATATTATAAGTCATTCAACATTCAAGAAACGTGTGAGAGAATCCTTTCCCATCTCTTTACTAAATTCCTCACAATTCTCAAAAGTTATGACACGACAGGCTGTGTAAATTATAGATATCTGAATTTCGTTCGAGAAGAAAATAGTAGCAATAGAAAAATGAAAGGAAGATGTTGTTGTTGAAAACTGGCTATTAGTATGAAGAAACGAAAACTGTTGATGCATTTGTATTTATTTGTAAGATTTTGAAATTTCTGGTTAGGTGTAAGAGTGGTCGACGTGGTAAAGCGTGCAAGAGTCTGTATCAACTGCGGAGACTTGCCAAAAACTTTCCACAATACGTAGGGGCACGATTAGCCCATGCACTTCTGACTACGCCTCCTTCGCCTACTGCTACCTTAGTGCGGGGGCAGATCACGACGCTGCTGAAATCTCAATTCTATCGTGAGATTTGTGTTTCGCCTTAGGCTCGATACCCGCGTAACTTCGTACTTTGCGAAGCTTGGCTGGCTGGAAATCAAGGAGAGAAAGGAGCTTGCAGTGGCTACCATGGTGTTTGAAATTCTCAAATACTAAGTATTTATTCCAGCAATACATCTTTCAACGCCTGATGTCTCATCCACTTTACAAATTCCGTCCCATAGAACTAATTTATTCAGCAAATATTTCCTGATGATTCCATAACGTTTTATAATAACAATGCCGACTGATTTGATCTCGCAATTTCTGCCAAAAGTTTCCAAGAAATTGCTGTTATAAAAAAGATCTTCTCAAAACGTACAAGGACCTAACTTGATCCAGTCCTATTTTTTGGTTTATTATTCATTCTTTTCGGTCACGAAAAATTTTTTACAACCCCTCTCAAAATTTGATACTTTACGTTGTGCCCGCCAGCTCGGCAATCCGATCGGACGAAGCCCATGGTTGTTATGGGCAAAAAATGGTTAAAAAAATAACAAAACGCAGTATAATCGCAAATTCGCCGTGTTCCGTATCGTTTTCAAGGTATTTTTACCTGGGTCGAATGGAATGAGTATCAGGCGTGTACAACTGCGTATAGGGAAATTACAGTAATTATACTGAGCCAAAGTCAACTAATTGAAAGACCTCGCGGGAACTACAGCGGAAGTCAACGTTTCCTCGTTTGTACTCCCTCCCTCCCACTCGTCTCATCGGAACCACCCACCCGCTCGACTCGCAACGTGCCATTTGCCAAGGGTTGAAACGTTCGAGGTTCCCCGTCCCAATTTCCCCGACTCCTTTTGCCCAACGGGGCGGAGGAAGGTTAGGGCCACTTCGTTCGCACACCCGTACATTGGATCATAAATGCCTACAGACGTATACGAGCACCTGGCGCCGGGGGAATATTTAGTTTCCGTAGTTCCATTCTAGTCAGGTCATGTTTCGTATGGTTTACTAGTATTTTTCGATGCTGAATCGAATGGGATGGGTCTCAGAGCAGGAATGCTAGGTCCAGCTGTTCATGATAATAATAAACCGTTGTGTAATCATTTGCAGGTTTTTTTTACTTTCCTTGGCACTACAAGTAGAAAGGAAAGTTATGTAATTGGCTGAAAAAAAATTTTGATTTCTCTTCAGATCTTCACGTTTCAGACCCTACGCCTACCCTCCTACCCTACCTAGTCCGAAAAACACTATTTGGTCTGTGTGTCTGTGAACGATGTTTAGAGAAAAAACGACCTATCAAATCAGCTCAAACTTGATATCTAGCCCGCAGGTTACCATGGGATGTTACTAGAATGTTTAACAAAAAATATCTGGTGCGTTGCAACACACAACTTTCTTTAGCTCTACGTCAATTCACTCAGGTACATGGTTTTTTTTCTACCTACTGAATTCATTTATCACTCAGTTAGTTTGAACTAGGTGACTGATTAAAAGCAATCATAAGATATATGGGGCTCACTCCAGTAATTACGGAATTTCAACTACCGTCGTTTCACTTACTACCAGTTCTAAAGGTTTTTACCCAATAACTCTGCAAAAGTGATTGTTAT